>OZ030381.1:10561025-10875212 GCA_964023945.1 Ectemnius cavifrons
AACCATAACCTAGATTGCATTTTGGAGCAACGCGAATCTGAGAGCTGAGTGCGAATAGATAGACATTTAGCTCGAAAACGACGTCATAGGTGACATTTAAAGAATAAAATGAAAATGCAGGAAAGGGTCGTAGGTAGGAAAAAAGCTGCTGGTGGGTTCGATAATTGACAATGAGAGGGACCATGCGTGAAGCACACCGCACGGATTATTGAACACTGTGTTACCACTGAACTTTCACGACTAAAATAAATCAAACTGAAGCGAAATAAGTACCGAAATAAAATTACGCCTTTACCTTGTATTATAATAGAAATTTCCAACTAGTATAAAGCACTAAAAAGAGGGCCGGAGTGCCAGAACCCGACAAATTCGTGGGAATGCTTTTGCACTATCACACGTTCCCTTCTCAATCAGAATCATGCTGCCATCTCTCGGGTTTAACTGGTACGTTCCTTCACTTGAACTTCGACGTCACGTGGAGTTTTACTCTAGTTACTATCGAAGGTAAACCTTGAACGAACTCGAGATGATATCATTGAATGGACATACAGAATTATAGATAGCGCTTCAGATCGATTTGTGTCATTCAAAAGTACGGTGTGCTGGGACGCAGTGTTCATATTCATTCCTTGAAATTTGAATGCTATAACAAGATATTTAAAACTTTGAATCGCAGAAAACGTGCGCGAAGTCATCACCTAAGATTAATAGTCAATAGTCCGAAGGTGCTAGTGTGAAGAAATTGAATGAAGATGCATTTAAAATTGAATCTAATTGCTGCAGCATGTGAGAACATGGGTATCGGTATCGATGGTCACCTGCCATGGAGGCTCAAGTAAGGAGTTCCACTTTTATCATTCAGATAACACTCTGACTTGTCAGAACGACACTTAAAAAATGAATATTAATTTTTGCAGGAGTGAAATGGCATTCTTTCAAAGAATGACCATGGAAACGGAGGATAAGAGCAAAAAGAATGTTGTGCTCATGGGAAGGCGTACTTGGGATTGCATTCCACTTAAGTACAGACCGCTTCAGGGTCGTGTGAACATGGTCCTCACCACGCAGCTCTTGTAAAAACATTACTATCCTTTTGCAGAATGCAGAAACAAAAAATGGATGTTGGAACTATTGAATTTCCAGAGACTACGGTAATGACGCAATCACCTGCAAAAGTATTCCACACGCACTCGACCTGATATCACAACCACCACTGAAGGACCAAGTTGAAAGTATATGGGTGATTGGTGGGAGTTCCGTGTACAAGGTGCATGTTTGCTATGTAACAATTATTGAATATTTATACACTGTTATCAATATGGACATTTTTTATTGCTAGGCATCCATGGAGTCAACAAATTTCCATCGGTTATACCTCACCCGAGTGATGAAACACTTTGACTGTGATACGTTCTTCCCACCAATCCCAAACAACTTTGTTTTAACAAAGTAAATATGATTTTCTCTATAATATGACTCCGAAATGTATGATTTAATGAAAACATTCTTCTCAGGGATCCAAATGTCCCAGAGGGAGTACAAGAAGAGACAGGAATCCAATTTGTCTACGAGGTTTACCAAAAGGAATGATTTCCACTTCTCGCATTCCAGTTTATACTGTTTCCAGTTTTATACAACTTCGTACGAGAAATAAAAAATACATTTTCCTATGAACTAATGAAGCAAGTAGTTTTTCAAAGTTGAGATTTGACAAAATAGAATATTAGAATAACCCTGGGTTGTTTATTCCCAAAAGATTAACTTAATTACAGTAACAAAGTATGAATAAAGTCAATCAGTCTCAACATGTCCTTAACCAGGAGGCCATTGCATCTGTCGTCCACCAAGGACATGTAGATGTAAGTGAAACACGGACTGAGCTCCGTCCTTGCCGTTGTTAACGACTAAGCGGAATCCTTTATCAAGTCCTTGTTCCTTGGCGACTTTTCTTGCAACCAACATCAAATGTCCAAGCAGAGCCTCATCAGAATCCTCGGCATCAGAGAGCTGCACTATAGGCTTCCGTGGTATCACAAGGAAGTGTATTGGTGCCTGGGCATTGATGTCGTGGAACGCGACGCACTGTCATCAATAAGATTGCCAGATAAGAGACTATATTTTTTCCCTTATTATGTAAGAACTACGATGACTATGCTTGACCGGCTATCATCGACACGTGACTCCAGGTGTGGATATTCATCAAATTAAATGTATCGAACTTTAGAGTATAGTGTTAACTAATTTTCTAAGCTTTCATGGATCGTGTCGATTACCTTTTACGAAATGTCAATAAAACAACCTGCCGACGTGTCGAGCCGGCAAACTATGTTATTTGCACAGTCAGACTGAAGAAAGACATGTTTTGAATTGGTACTTCACAGAGATTTGTTTACCTTGTCGTCCTCGTAAATGAAATTGCAGGGGATTTCCTTGCGAAGTATCTTTCCGAAAATTGTATCGCCACCGGGCGCAGCGGCCTGTGCTTTCTCCACCTCGGTCGCCATGTTTCTCCAGCACTGCTTTGGAATGGCGTACGAGCGTGCCAGTCGTTTCGTTGAGGCCACTGCCAAATTGAAAAGCAGCCTCATTTTGAAGGGGTAGGATCAAGATCTCACACTAAATACGTCTGCAACTTAATGCGAACCAGTTTTCGTTGGATGAAACGGGTTATCCGATCGATTACAGCAACCAGTTAGCCATCTTGCTGTGAATCGTGGCGGTGAGTTCAAAGCCTAATGAACTGCTTCCCCTTTATCACCGCAATTTCTATGCAGTTGATTATATTACTTCTCGTCGGGTTATCATCTCACTTAGTACGTAATGTCAACTCTTCACCAACCATCATATATTTTTATTCCGATAGTGCCGCAATGGAGTTCCCATGTATAAAACTATAAAACCTTTATTTCACATTACAGTCTTCGTAACAATGCTCGTAATTCCCTCTTCTTTCCTTAGTGGCTACTTGGTCCTAGACTGACTTGTAAATATTCTTACAACTAAGATTTATACACGCGATGAGCATATCATGGTTTATCTATGTGTACCTCTATAAAATACAATGCTACAATTGTTCTTAATGGTAGTTTACGATCTACGTATGGCAGGCAGTGTACTTTCTGGTTTTTACTCCGGTGAGAATCGAGTCCCACCGGGTGTCGCAGTGGGTCGATTGACCCCAGTCTTACGAAATCTATAGATTCTACTATTATATTCCTTTAATACTACCACTTATTCTTTAAGAAATGTAATCTCTATGATACCGAAGCTTCACCCGTTCAATCGGCCAGGCTAAATTAAGCACTGAGTGGAGTAATTCCTAATGGATTCTCCACTCACTGCATACTTTTAATTCGCCGGTACAAACATTCCTGGCACTCAAACAAGATCGGGCGAATTACTATTCGCCTTATTAAGTTAACTATTAATGTGTACACGCAAGCGGAGAGGAATACTAGTGGAGTATCGTCTAAATAAATAGTCGTACGGGAAACTAACGATGGTCTTACGATAAATAAATCTAGGATGTTAGGTACGAAAGCATCAACGATCAGCTGAGATCCGTACGAAACGACGCGAGTGTAACACGCGATACGCAGACAATATGCACAAGAAAGGAAAAAAGGACGAGTCGATTGTTGTTGCGCAGCTCACCCCTGCGGGATCTCTAAAGAATAATACGTATGATGGTATACTAGCGTACCGAGTTTAGTACGTACACCTGATGTCAAGATCGGGAGTAGCAGTCATCACGTCTCGTCCTCGGTGAAATAGGGATGCCTGAGAGCCTGTGCTGCCGTCAAGCGACTGTGCGGATCGAACATGAGAAGGCTCCTTATTAAATCCAAGCCCTGCTCGTTGAGATCAGGTATTATCGCGGCGAGAGGTTTCCCCTGGCTGTGGGGAAAGGCTGTCCAACTCAGAGAGACGTTCTCCGGCCACTCCTCTTGCGACGGAGTACCGATTATTCTACAGAAGAACAGAGAGAAAACATAAGAAACCATGTTGGAGTTATGCTGGTGTTGAGAAGGTGCAGCAATATACTTACTGGAATATTCTGTCGAGTTGGTCGCCCTCGCTCGTACCTGGGAACAGAGGTTCCAGCCTGTTGAGTTCGGCCAGTATGCACCCTACGGACCAGATGTCGACTGGCGTTGCGTACGAACAACCCAAAAGCACCTCAGGTGCTCGGTACCAAATTGTAACGACCTGAAATCAATGATATTTTAAGAATTTCGCGAATTTAGACATAATTGACTCAGGGGCTTCGAGTGATACTCACCACTGATGTTAAGCGCATCTCGAAGTCATATGTTTTTGCCAAGCCAAAGTCCGCGATCTTAATGCGGCCCTCGCGTGAGACCAGGAGATTTTGGGGCTTCAGATCCCTGTGTATAATCCTGTGACTATGCAGGAACTCGACGCCCCGTAGAATCTCCTTAGACATCTGCTTGACGATGTGGCGTGGGATACCCGTGCGTGGATAAGAGGTCATGTACGAGGCGAGGTCTCGATCTACGTGCTCGAAGACCAGCCATAATGTCAGACCACGGTCCAACCGCTCTGTTCTACCGTCATCCGAAGGAAGATGCAAGTAATTACCCTGACAAACGTCCAGCAATCTGACCTGCCACCAAAAAAAGAATTATGTGGATTTTGCGGTTGGGAATGAAAATAATGACTGTCACCTGCTGAAACTTACAATATGCGGGTGCTCGAATCTCTCGAGTTGCTTAAGCGTGGCGATTTCTCGTAGAGTACTTCTTGGTAGACCATCCTCGGTGAGAGGGACCCTGACTTTCTTCAAGGCGACCACTTGACCGGTGTTCAAGTCCTTCGCTTTGTAAACGGTACCATAAGCTCCGTTTCCGATGAGTGAGAGTTCCTGGTAGAGTGCGTGCTCGCCGAGGAGCGAGGTCTGGATTTGTACGCCTCCATCGGCATCGGGCCTTTTGCTGGAGGTGCCCGAGTGTTCCGACTGGCTTGTGTACTTCATTTGGCCAATGGATTCGAAACCACTGAAGTGTCCTTCCTTGGAGGAACCTGCGCTCGTTCTCGGTGATGGGATTTCCGGGCTCTCGCTTTTTAAGTGCGCGAACTCCAAGTTGCTTTCGATCAACTGTTTCGTTGTGTCCAACGAGTGCTCGCTGATCTCCAGTAATTCGCCAGCGTCGACTTCGTCGCTCGGTGTCTGCTCGAACTCTTCGATTCTTCCAGTGGGCAGCGCCTCCTCGGGAAGTTCGGCTTCACCCACTGCACCTGCCTCGCTCGTACTCTCCACTAGCTTGGACTTCTTCGGCGGCGTCGGCGAAGACAAGTCCGGTCCGAGCTCCGAGCTCGGACGCCGTGATGTCCCGGCCATCACAACATCGCGCCTCTCACCTGAAATGTCAGTTGCAATGTTAGCTTTATGATCGACCGTGCAGGTAATGGTCCCTCACAGGCTGGAAGGGTCGCGCTATAAATCATTGCCAGGAGACAATGCTGAAATGGTGGTCGAAGTAACGGGAAGCAGAGGGACAATGCGAATACTGAGGATTGACTAGATGTTTTTGATCACATTTACCAAAAATATTAATTTGCAATAGAATTCTTGATAATAAGTTCGAAGCACAATAATTCCGAGTCACTTGCTACGTTCTGGACATAAACACTATGAGGCGAGTTCCAACAAGTTTCATTAAAATTTCCTCGCGCTATAGCGTGCCGTATGCTACGCGACATCTGCACCGACACCTGCGTCCGTATAATAGCCCCCGAGCTCATCGGCTTTCCAGAACATCTTGTAAATGCAAGCAGGACCCCGTGCACCCGGGTACCCCGACCTTTATTCCCCTTAACCAACCAGCGCCCACTCGACACAACCTTCCACCGAAATTATAACACTACCTGCTGCACTATTGCTTCGCAGCATTCCTTATTTGAAGAACAAGACTTCCGACACTTTCCTATACCATAGTTTTCCCGATTTTTAATGGAGCAATATTTCCAATAATTTGGAAAATAATATACGATTTTTTAACAAAGTATTCGTGGGACTTACAAGATTATTTGAAGGGAATCGACGATGGGAAGCTCGAGGAAGACTGCAACACGTGCTGCTGAGAGCGCGTACTGTGCTCGATGATGCCTGAGAGTGGATGGGGAAAAGGGAACGAAGAGCTGCAGCGCGGAGAGCAGACGATGTGTGTGGATATATCGTGAGAAAGCCCACGTTGCTCCCGCACGACAAAGTTGAATGAAGGAGGCGCCGAAGATACTGGGTTGCGTGGCAGATACGAAGACCCAGTTTCTCTTGGACACGTGATAAACTCGGAGGAAATCTGGTCGAAGGGTTGGGAAACAATGTAGCTAGAAGTCGTTATCACTTGAGAATGCGGTTTTTAAGGCGCAACCTTTTGTTAAACCGAATGAAAGCATGATTTATCGAGCGATAAAGGGCAAACTCTCTCTCCAGAATGTTTTTTCTCCACTCCCATAGAAAGTTAACTTTGTCTCCGGGAGAGTACGAGGCAAAGGGGAAGCCGCCCTTCACGTGGCTTCGATTAAATACGTTTATCAACATCCTCCCGCGATAAACTCACGAGTGGGGAAAAAAGGAACATACATTAGTCTCTCAGCAGTACAGCGGTTTCAAACTTTTCCCCATCATTGGCCAGCTTTCCCAGCCAGTTCTTGGAATATCTACATCTCTCAACTTTTTTTTTTAAGTACGCCGCACGAGAGAAAGAGGACACACGACTCCGTCGATTCTCGAAGGCAAAGGGTTCACCCGCACACACGGACCAAACGGAGGCTGAGTGCGAGCAATGTGCGTCTTACGTGGCACCAACACGAGACTACTTTCCTGGAAGTAGCACATGTCGCACCCAAGTTTTTCGAGCTCCGATCCGTACGTTCTTCGAGTGCGAAATCGTGAAACCGCCCGCAGGATCTCCACCGAATGAATTCTTTTCCATTATTGGTGAACGAATATCGAGACAATTTCGCCCCGGTAAATCAATTGGAATAAGCTGTCAAGATATCGAGAGGAGAATCGGTATTTTTCGAAATTTCATACATGTCAGATTGCTCAACTCGTCTTTGCCGTTCAGTATCATTCAGCGGCTTACACATGTAACACTGTTTACGGGCAATGTCACGAATACACGATAAGCGAGCGTCTCTCTTTCTTTCTCTCTCCGGGTCGCGTTCTCTATCAGACTGATGGTCGCGTTTAAATCAGACATCGGTATCCGATTCACGATGTAATTGCGAGCGGCGTACCTTTAAATTCGGCCTGGGGACTTACGTGAATGATCGTGAAGAGGCGATCAGGCGACGGCTACGTAAAAGTTGGTCGATCAAATTGCGCGTAGTTGTCGCTGATTAGAAATCAATGAACGTTATTTCGGCTTGCTCGACTCGGAATAATAGCTGCGGGCACACAATCGACTTCGCGTATTTCGCCACTGATTACGATGGAAATCTGTCTGTAAGTAGCAGCCACTCGAACGAGTAACTGGAGCTGAGTGTTCTCCCGACGAAGTGTACTACTGTGTATTCACTGAAAGAGGACTGTTGACATCACTCTCACGCTCTCCCTCTCTCTCTTTCTCTCTCCCTTTTCCCCGAACCTTCTGCCACACTGTCGCTCTCTCTTTCTCTCTCTCTTTGACTGGAAAGACGATACATCGACTACATTACATACTAGAAAAGCAAACAGGCGGGCGCCAGTGGATTTTGGATTATTCATTGCTTGACACTGGTATCTGGTCCGTTCTTTCACACGGCAAACACTTGTGCAACATCCTCTCCATTCAGTATCGTAGCGTACGGCCAAGAGTCAACCGACTACCAACTCGTAAGCTTATCACTGGCATCCAAAATCCAGTTGGAGATCCACTCTCCATCCAAGACGACTTCTTGTCAACTCGACGTGACCGCTATTGTGAAATCTGCGACAATGTCGCTTTCATAAAAGAGAACTGGTTGAATTCCCAGGCAAGAGTAATCGGATTATATATGGAGAAAGGATCGACTTTCGACTGGACATTTAAAAAAAAAAAAACGCGTGACACTATTATTAGGAAGAAGAGTAAGTGCATATTTTCAGACAGATTGGATGGGTTCGATAAGATACTGCGATCTTGAGACAAATCAGCTGATTAAGATAAGATACTCCAGGACAAGTCATCGGGAGATCCCTGCGGAATACAGTAACCTTATTAAAAGGCCTGGGAAAAAGTATATCAAGTGCGGGGGTGGAGAGAGCGTTGGTAGCACGTGGTCAGTAACTGCGGGTGGGAAGAGTTTAATGACGACAGCTACCCCCGGCTACGGTGGCTACTCGACTCTTGTCTTATCTTCACGTGCACTGACATTCCGAGCGCTCGCGTTCCACAGATACTGGCAGCCGAGGCCTCGATAAAAAAAAAAAAGTACACGGTTCCCACGATGAAAATGCGCAATGAGAAAAAAGCATCACTCGGTACAGAAAGCAGTACAACTCTTCATGGAAATCCATCAAGTACTCATTAGTAATGCAAAGAAAAGGAAACGGATAGAGTGTGGTTGGCAGGAGATATCCGAGAGTGTATCCTTTCTCGGAGGATAAGGTTGCGAATAACTGGCGGATGTCGGAGGTAGGTCTGGAATGTGCCTGGGAGTTTGGAAGCGGCGATTCTTCACTTACCGAGCGGCCTAGGTGCTGACCTCCCACGAGAGGTGCGAGGCTGGGCGCCTTCGGGAGAGGAGAGTGGTCGAGCCAAGAAGACGAAGAGGAAGGCGGCAGTCAGGCAGGCAGCGTGGACAGGCCGGAAACGGTATTAAGCGATGCAGTGGTGCGATGGGAGACTGTCTTGCGGTGGCGAACAGGGAGCCAGTAAGGACCGACGGACACTCGCCGGAGGTAGCGTTGGCCGAGCACTGGTTTAAGGTCGACGACTAGGCGACGACAGATCGTTGGGATATACTGGGGTAGACGGTGTGCGTGCCAGCGTTGCTGCCGTGGCGTTCGAAAGAGCCGTGTGGCTCGTGGAAGCAAGCCGGCCGGCCGGGCTGCACTGTGGACCGACCAGAAGAACACTGCTCTCGGACTGCTGGACGCCGGCTCTCCCGGTCCCGGCCTTCCAATTCTTCTCTCCTGGCGAATGCCGGAGAGAGTCAGTCAGTCGTTGCCGAGCCCTCGAAGAAGCAGGCAGGCTGTGAGGCAAGCTGCCAGTTAGGAAGGCGGACCAAGAGCGTATAGCACGGAGCGAGCGCGTGCACTAAAGGGAATCCCGACTCTGGCAACAGCTGCCACTGGGCCCTTACAAACTCCTGCCCTCGATCGGATTACCCGTATATACATGGCCGGGGCCCGTTGCCAGGGCCCTTCTTCGACTCCGAATGCCCGCAGCAGCACGTTGCTGCTCACCGTGAAGGAGGCCCAAAGCACACGCACGCGTCCACTCCGAATTCCCTCCTACTGATATCCCTGACCGCCACCGCAACTCTCTCGCTTTGCTTCTCTCGCTCCGGCTTATATTATCGAACGATGACTTATGACTCGCGCGGCTCGCCTTCCCGGAAACGTCACCGTCTCTCTTGACTTACGCTACTCGCAACGCGCGTGGCCCTGTATGATTCACTTGGTCATACTACAAGCATACGCGCGCGAGTAATGCCTATCGGCCGACTAATAAGCCACCGCTCGATCATGAATGAATGCTACCCAGCCGAGCACTCTCTCCGACTACATACCGAGCGTCACAAGCACTCCTCTTCTCATCACAGACAACGTGGAATTTTTCGTCGAGCAACCGAGCTACTGCTCGTGCGCAACGACGAGGATTTAAATGCTTCCTTCGTTATCTTTAAATGGAAAGGAGAGGGTCGACGCCTTGCGGGCGTCGCGAATTACGAAGATTAGAGTGCCGGGCCAACACACAAGCATGAACAGGCCACGCAACCAAGCCAGGCACCGATCCGAGGAGCCACGCACACCAGAGAACCGCATGCATAATCCCCGCTGAAATTAACCCGAGTACATTACACATTCGTCATCGCACTTGACACTATCACATCGGGGCCGAAGGAAGTCCGCCGGTTTCGCAGCGACCGTCAAAAGGAAGTCTTCGCAATAATGAGCGAGGGGCGGGTTCTATCCCTTAATTCGATATCCACGTGATTCAAGAGACGAAAAAATCGCTCTGACAGCAAGATTTTACGTGTACGGAAGCCAAGCTTTTGCAGGGTCTGTCAGACCTCGCAAAACCCCTTACTATTCTCACTGCGGGGTTTCAGTGATATTTCGGAACAAAAGGCCCATTATTCACGCATTGTCGAGCATTACCAAAAGATCACTTCCCCTTCTGATTATTTCAATTCTAACAGGAGAGCCCTGTTTGAAGTGTGTATTCTCGAAGGCTGCTAATTAAACCCACCCTAGAATGAAACTGGCGTCGAGCGGTCCTGAGGAATATGAACCTCGAACACCACGTGGTCACTTTTCAGGATGAGTGGCCGAAGTGTTGATCCGGCGGATCTTCATCCCGCTCACATCCTTCACTAAGATCTTCCTGTGGGATCGACGAGCTCTCTCGATCCACGTTGCTGTTGGACTGAGCGCTCGTCCTCGTGGCGACTATCGAGTTGCGCGTCTCGAAACATGAATGGAATGCTTGGTCCGGCTGGCGGGCGACGAACGCGAGAGAAGACGACGAGCACGACAACGACGGACGGCCCTCGGAATGGAATGGCCCCGGCAGTAATCTCTGTCTCTCTGCTTGCCTCGCTTGTCTTCTGTCTCTTCGTTCAGGGACGGTGCCCCTTACGTACTGGGCCCCTTTTAAGGGCCAGCACTGATCGTGCCAGGACCCCACAGGACCCGTCTCCGCTCTTGGTCCTTTCTATACTGCCACTCATCGCACTTACTCTCTACGACGCCTCTCTGTAATAAAATCTCACTCTTCACTTTCAGCCCGGTTTTTCGCAGGATATCTTTTTGCCAAAGGAATCCAATGTGAACTAGAATTCTTGTTCTCTCTGCTTCTTTAATCGCCTTCATGCAAATCTGTAACGGTTTCGCTTTCTACTCATGCCTTGTAAGTTGGCTAGCAACTTTGTGACATCTTCTGCATCTTGGCTATTGATTGTTCTGGTTAGAGATGTCCCTGTCGTTCTTGAATACGTGTCCTCGACAGTTTGGAACGAGTACGTGTGCCGTTACTGTGAGCACGTATGACAGGATAGAAAAAAGAGCCTGGACACATCTGCGTGCATGACTTGGAATCGCATGGAGCGAGAACGTCACCCACTCGTTAGTACGATCCCTCCCCGCGAATCTATCTCGTCTAATCAGCGAGAAGTCACGCCTGCTTTTCCGCAAAGCCGATGATTCGATGACACACTGGCGCTTCTGTGAATCAGAGTCTATTAACTCGGCGAAGTCGGTGTTTCCTTTCAAGTGACTCTATTATTGCCGGTACTCCAGTATTAGTCAACTGGGTATCGTCACTCGTGAGCCACGCGTTTGAATATACTTTGTGGTAGTCCAGGCGAGAATTAGCTGGAATTGGCTAGAGTGGATGAACATGGGGTTCGCAGGTCCATTGAATTACAATGTAGCTAGGCGTGGATATCTTAGAGAAACAATGGAAGACAGCTGGACCTTTCTCACCAAGGAAATGATGCTGACGCCAGGAAAGGAAATCGGGTTCCGTTATGGTTGTATAACCAGGAACCAATGACCCAAGAAAATGGCTGGTCGCCACTCATAAACACTACCGTTAGATCCTGCCAACCTAATCCAGCGACGAGTTCGCTGAAACAATCACTGAGAGCAGAGAACAGCAGCTTCGAGAGATCGTTTGAATTCGCGCTCTGAATGCGAATAAGACATCGCTCGCGCCGTTTCTATTCCTTTCAATGTACATGCGAGGGACACCTGGAGACCTGGCACACCTGGTGTACCTTACAGTGCTTCCACTCAGGACATTTCAAAGGAACCCAGGGTTCCGCACAATGCAGCAATTGTGCTTGTAGTCCGCTCTATCACGGAAACGAACGCTCTCTCATCTTATCGGTGAGGAATAAGTTCGACCGGAGTCTCATTTCACAAGCACTCATAATGCCAAGTCCGTATAACATCTCACTGATTCCTCAAACATTTCCAACTACTAATTCGATGATAGAAAAAGTCAATTGGCTCCTGGAAGCAAAGTGGTAGTCCTTTATGAAGTATGAATTATGTACAAAAGAGAATTTACGAGACCGTTGTGAGTCCAGATGATATTATAGGAAGGCAAACCAGTTGGCGAGGCGAGTAAGAGGTGAAAAAGTAGCTCGGTGTCATAATCGATGGAGGGTACGATGAACCACCGATGAAATGCCTCACCGGGAATCACACTGGACAAGGAGATTCCTTGGATGAGTGTGGCTAATTGCAAATGGGGATTGCCGCTATTCGTTGGCTCCTGGATGGCTTGCTTCACCTCCATCGATCTCGGTGAGCTCACTAACTGCTCACTAGAAATCCACGGACCCTTATTGTGGGACCGAACAGGCTGCTCCTCTACCAGAATGCCTGCCAGCTCGCCAAACTAGACGACAGACTGGTTCTTGCCCAATTTAGATGGCCCATTGTTCGCCTCGGCTTGGAATGAAAATAGAGAATACACGCGAGAGCGCCGGCGATTCGCTCGCCGTGGCTCGCATAGGAAAACACATTGGGGGGAAGAGCTCCTCGCGTTAACCTTCGAACCCCCTTCACACTGACATTGATTAGTACGATCTGCCAGTTGTACACTTTGCAAAGTTATTTGCGAAGAATAAGTAGGCCGCTGTTCTCATTATTTCAATTCTTTTATAAATAATTATCGATATTAGAAAGGCAAAGAATAAATTTTCAATCGATGATCAGATAAATTAGAATTTAAAGCATTTTGGACTTATAGAAAAATGAGGAATTTAATATTTGTGAGGAAAATTCAAGTTTGACAAATCTCAGGTATGTCAGCTCAAAGATTTCCAGTATCGACTGCCAGGAAGCCTGGTCAGACCAGGTTTCATACCTGGTTTGTGCAGGCATTTATTATCGACGGAAGGCTCCTCTCTTTCCCATTGCCAGTTACTACCAACTAGACTATCTTCTCTAGTTTCATTCTTATTTTTCCAATAGCGAAGATAAAACTTTCTCGGATATCGTTTGAAAGGATAGTTTGTGGGAACGAGTAAAAGTTCGGATAACAGTAGGAGAATGCTTGTTGGCGTTCCAGTGACCGGATCGCAAAATAGTAAATACAATGTTCCTTCTATTGTTCCCAAGCGGGTGAGTAGCTGACCGAGTAATTTCATGGATACTTGGCCAGGTTACTGGCCGTTGTACAAAAATGCAATTTTAATTCTGAGTGTGCCTCTGCTGTTGCAATGCGGACAGGCCTATCAAAGTGCTCTCTACGAGAGTAAGCAGCCGTGCCTATGTTACGTGAGGTCAATAGACAAGTGGACATGGATTATCTAAGGAATACTTTACAGAAATCCCCGTTAAACAATGCTAGATACGTGCTTCAACTAAAGTACATGTTTGGTGTCTCTTGAATTGTTAATTCCTTGCATTTCAACCGTTCTCTATTTATTCTACAACTAGTCCACTTCTCTACACTTTTAGATCCTTTCGTGAATTAATCCTCGAACTTTAAGGTGTAACAATTTATCAGTCCGGAATCCGGTATGAATGGGTGGGAGCTCGCAGTTAATTTCTCGCTGGAGAGGCGGGAGTAAGATATTACGGTGCACTCACGGTACAATTTCACCTGAATTCCGTTGTCTGAGAGAGATCAATGTTACTCGGGGGGATCGTCGCGGCCAGACTCGGGCATTCCAGTCTGGTTTTGCGACGCCAAGGAAGAAGAAGAAGGAAGAAGAAAATGAAGGCTCGCAACTGTACAGCAACACGTGAACATCGTTCCCGACTGGAAAGAACGCTCAAGAAGAGTTACCCGGGAATTCTTCTATAAGATTTCAGCCTTGAACAACCAGGATGACTCTTCATACCTCGACTATTACTCCCAGTCAGCATATTCCTTCAGAATACACGGGAGAGTACGTCGATTCCTATGCAAACATTCCACCATTTTCTACTGTAGAAATGGATAAAATTTCACAAGAACGAAGCGTCAGGTGGCAAAAGAACTGCGTCACGAAAGCAAAGAATCATAGTTCCGAAGTACCTGCAGGGACAGGTCTGTCTTAAAGAAACATCAGTTTCCTTTAATCCTGAGTGGAATGCGTTCCATTTCGTCGGCGTTACTTCGCAATATTCTTTGTGGATTTTAAAAGCCGCTAGAAACACCCGAAAAACGAGCGTGATGACCTTGCACACACCGACAGCCTTCATTTATCTTCAACAAGGATTCATTTCTCAAGGGAAACCTAAACACGACCTACTGCCTGTCCTATCTTTGGGAGGATGTTAAAAAAAAAAGCTACCTGATAATAATGGGAGTGCCATAATCCCGTGAGACGATCCGAACTCCGAACAAATGCTTGGGGGGCGAGCACAACTCATTTCTTATGTTTAACGTGAACCAGCCGAGTAGGTCCCGTTAACTGCACATGTGCGTGGCGCACTGTACATACGATCGCTCACTCGCTCGTTCCCTCTCGCTTTACCGAATTACCCATATTTGCAAGTGCAATCATCAGCCTGCTGAAGAGAGATCCAGTCGAGAAGTCGGGTAAAAAGTTCCCTTCCCCTTCCGGAGTACAGAGACCAAGAGAGAAAGGGGTCGATCCGAAAATCCTGCTGTGCAAGATCGAAACAGGTGAAGACATCTGGTAAGGAGAAAACACTGGGAAAAATATGCAAAGTAAAAGTCGGTGTAAAATGAAAATTGTAAGGTGATAGAAAGAAATTTGTTGTTTCATAAATTATTATGAAGGAGGTGGTAAAGCGAGGATTTGGAAATCGGTGCGGCAGGTTGCAGAGGGCACGCAGAATGAAAAGTTAAGGTGAGAGAGAGGAACGGAGGGAGAAATTTGAAAGGAGAGGGGCCGAGAGCGGCCGGTGAGCACGAATCCAGTCGGGGTAGCCGATGGTAGAGAGGCCCGGTGGAAACGAGCCACGAAGACGTGACGTATACACTCGAAAAGAGTGTAGAGAGTGCACACCATGGCTACTCCATGGCATAGTTAAAGTGGGAGAAACCGTGTATGACCGTCCTCACAGTAAGCCAGTGCCGTGTGAACGACCGTCAGGCGAGCCTCGAACGAAACCCGATCGAAACTTGAGGGATTTCGTTCCTTCGACGTTCTATCGCTCTGTTGATTTTACTACAGAAACTTTTCGAATACCACGCTTAATTTTGCTGAAAGAATTCTCGGTGTTTCTACGAATAAAACTGTTTTTACTATAAAAGTTCTATTAAAGGATCTTGACTTTTGATTCCGTTAGAACAGGTGTTTATTGTATTCGTCACGCAGTTCTATAATAATTAAAAATGTTTGACGCGACTTAGTGTGACCGAGTGTATTTTGTGTCATAGTGTGGAACAGTTGGAGTGTGGATATAGCTTTATATCCAAAAACAATAAAATTCTTCCAAAAATTACTTCTATTAAACATATACAAAGTGATGGCCTCCAAGGTCTTTGTCTACTTTTATAAAATTAGGGTAATACCTCTACAAAAACCAGATCTTTCTTCCAAATTTAATCCCTTCACACCGTGTCTGTAAGACTCTGGAATTCCTGAAAGTTGAGTGGTAGTCGCATCGAATCTCCAATCAAAAAGTGAGTGTACAAGGAGTATCGGTCGAGAGAACCGGACGGGGACTCGGAAATCGATGAAACGAGAGCTGTGAGTGTCGGTGGAAGGAGAGACCGGCGGAGTACGGTGGGCCCAAAAATCTGACGTGTACACCGGACCTATCCTCGGGCAAGTAGGTCAAGCGGGCTGCGCGCGAGAGTGCGAGACCGAAGAAGAGAGGAAAAAAAAGAAGGACGGCACGGCGTCGGCATCGACGAGGAGGACGGATAAAGCGGCAAGAAGACGAGGCAAAGGAAGCCAAGGGAAGCAAAGGGAAGGAAAAGAATGGCGCGGCGAGGCCGGTAAAGTAAGCACGGCGTTTCTCTCCTAACCATAGCCGGTGGGCTGGTGAACCAAAATGGCGCCGATCGGCTGGTACCAGTGCGCGTTTCATCACGAAGAGGACTGGCTAGGACATCAAGAGGATTCCTGAGAAGGTCCTCAGCGCGAGAGTGAGAGATAGAGATATATATAAAGAGAGAGTCCTTGAGATTAGCGGCCGACCTTGGCCAGGACGAGCAATCGGCGAGTGAGCGCGTATCGAACCAGGATGGAAGGGCCCAGCAGCGCCTGGAAGGTCCTCGTGACCTTGGCGATCCTTATGCTAACTGGTAAGTTCCGATTACTTTCAACAGAACCACAATGCGTCTTAATCTTTATCTCTCACCGTAAACAACATTAACAACGTATAAATCAGAAGACATCTGGCCAGGATTTCTAATGGGGATGACTGGCAAGTCCGCTAACGCGTGTTTCACCTTGAAACTTAAGCTTTCTAGCAGACATATCTTTCTCTCGTAAACCTCGAATTTCTACCATCCATTGTTTTCGAGGACAAAAACTTGGATATGCTATATTCGAGTATTCTTCCGTCTAGAGATTTCAATGCCTGCAAAAGTAGCAGCGCTTCGAACATCAAGGCCGAATGAATTACACCGGACCTAGTGATTATCACCTGTAGGGCGTGCAAGAATTCGGCGAGTC
Organism: Ectemnius cavifrons; assembly: GCA_964023945.1. Classification (NCBI taxonomy): domain Eukaryota; kingdom Metazoa; phylum Arthropoda; class Insecta; order Hymenoptera; family Crabronidae; genus Ectemnius; species Ectemnius cavifrons. The sequence goes on from OZ030381.1 coordinate 10,577,778, forward strand.
GATACGATGAACCTGTTGTTGGATAGTCTTTTAAAGGAGCCACGTGTGGTCGGTTGTCGAACCGGTATTTTGACCTCCGTCGAAAATTTCGTATATTCAAGGGCAACCAGAGAATAAGATAGAAAGCAGTACACTGTACGAGAGAATTTCCATTCGCCTTTCTTGTAACTGACTAATAATAAACCTTTAACAGATATAATGAAGCTAATACAACTTTCGTAATTACGATATTCGTTAAAGTCCCGCGAGAAATGACTGTAACCCGATTGAATACCGCCACTTTTTCACGCTAATTATTGAACTTAAGCAATTAGCAGGCTCGCAGAGGTAATTAATGAAAATCCTGATAATTTATCTCGGCACGATGCGGATATGTAAGTGGGTAGGCATCCGGTTCCGTATACATATGTACACGGGTATTTACGTAGCGCGGCACTTAAAGTCTCCTCGAAAAGATAAACAGCCCTGCCATGGGAATGTTGCAAATGTGACGTAAGCGTGCGTGCAGTCGCCTGCAGTATGACTCCTTGCACCATTCAGGATAAGAAAGAAAACGAAAAGGTTCATCGTCCTTCCCGGACGAGATAAGACAGGCATCCGTACTAATTTCTTGGACACAACCCGCACATTAGTTGTTAGCAAAATAAATCTCTTCAAAGTAGACGATGTTTTGATAATGTAGAAGATGGTAGACATTAATTATACACTACTTGAAGTTTGAATTAATGATCCGGATATACTAGGGGGACAAGCATACGATAATCCTTATTGTTGGTTGAAAAGATAGCACAAGGTACAAGCTGTGATATTTAAGTGGCGCCGTAGGAGAAAGCTGAGAGAGCATGACGCTCACTAGCATCCTGGTGGGCACCTGTCTTTCTAAGGTTTTCACGTCGCCCGAGCAAAAAGTTAGTTTGCCATAGGCCCGCATTTCAACGGAGCGATTGTGCGACAGTCTAAATGGGACAACGCGCGGTTTAGAATGACCCGGCTACGAGGAAAGCTCGGGGAAATCGCTGACGATCGTTTTCACTTTTGCCCTGACGATGAATGCGCAATGCATGATTAACCAGGATGGCGAAAACTTGGTTCTGCCCGGGGCGAAGAGCTTGCGCAATGGTTGGAATTCACCAGGTAGCGTCATCGTCGACGGTGGTGCGTGGGAGCGACGACACGCGAGGGCATATCCGGCATGGAGTTTCGTCACTCGGCGACTTTCGCCCAGCCGCGTTAGCCGTGAAAGTGTCACGAAATCAGAAGTCAGCCGAACGGAAAGCCGATCACAATGTCGACCATTGCTGAGCTGTTCGTTAAAATTTCCCTGGAGAATATGCGTCACTACTTGGTATTCATACACTCCTGGAGAAAACCATGCTAGCGAATCCTAGATCGCATCTAGTAATACCAAGCGAGAGAGATTTGCCTGGCGAAAGCTTTTTAATTGCAGTAGGTGAGAAAGGATTGTAATGATACAATCGAACAAGTGTTTCTATCTGCCGAAAGGATCAATACTAGAGGTCAACGAATCGTCACTTCAGACGTCTCTTCTCTTGTAACGAAATGTCGCCTTCGTCATGGAAAAGAATAAATATTGGGCTGGAATGATGTACCGTTAACTCTGCCGTTACCGCCTCGAGAGACAGCGTATAGCTTTCCTCTCGCTCTACACTTCCATAGTTAAAACCTCTTCGACGTTTCTTTCGTATATACCTCTACCGCAGTTACTGTCTTTACCTCAGTCGGCATCAGCCTCCGGAATAAACCCATGACCATTCGCATCTCCTTACAAACCAACACTCGAGCCACTCTTGGATAATTCGATCTCGAAAAGCAATAGTTGTAGCAAGTACGATCCAGTTCTCCAGTGGAGGTTGAAATTACTTCTGCGGGTGCCAGGCCACTAATGCGGGTTATTGGTCAACCCTATTATCATAATACATGTCTTGGCAGATAGGCGAAGGTAACTGGAACCTGTCGACGAGATTTTTGCAGACGTTCGATCTACAACAACAACGCTCTCGACTTTACTAGAGTAAGTGAGAGATAGAACAAGAAGAAGCCAAGCAATGTTACCTCGTTACCTTCTGAATCGCACGCTGCATTTGCCCTGAACTTCATCCGAAGTCTCGGAAGGTTTACGCTTCCTTGAACTCACTCGTCCGTGACTCCTCAACTTTTTTTTTCCCTTCATGGAATATAGAACGATAGCGAGATATTCCTAGCATTCGGTGCGAGTTCACAATTACCGCAACTAGGCGCGTTATCGATTAAACGATTCTGATATTGAAGAGAAAAAATGGTATCGTTCGTGTTCTTGTACAGATATTGGAGTGCCACGGGCGACGGTAATTAACGAAGTAAAAGTAGACTGGCAGCGATGGCGAGAGGGTAATTAGAAAGAGCCAATTATTTCGAGCAGAGTGCGATGCAGCTGTACTATGTTTCTAGCGAGAAATGGACTTGCACTGGTGGAGCCAATGGTGCACCATACATAGTATAAAGTTAGCATAGTGCTAACTTTACAGTTAAATGGGAAAATTTTCGAAAGAATGCTACTTTGGTAAATTGAGGCTAAATCAAATATCTAGAAGGATTATAGACTTTAAACTTGAATTGGGGAACAGCATTCCATTTGGAACGATGGCATCTACCATGCGATTCACCTACATTCTCACGGCTCCAACCTGCAATCCTCTCACGTTGCCAAGGTTATGGTGTTTGGGAAGCCCGTTAGACGTAGCGTGCGTGCCGCGCGAATAATTACAATTTATGTAACCCGTATCCTGATGCTGCTCCACATTGGGCTTCCGTGCTGGAGCAAAGTGGCATCTATAGCCGTTTCTAATCTCGATGGATCTAAACATTCATCTAATCAATTCCAGTGCAGGGAAGTGATCGATTCACATATCCATTGGAATTCACTCGCACGCCTTTACCAAGCCTTTAACAACTACGCGTTCCTAACAGTTTATGATTCAAAAGATAACGATAACTGTGATTCCAATGGCAAGAAACACTCGGCAGTCTTCGTTACTCTAATAAAAATGTTTCCATGTTCTCTTGCCAGTTAGAGAAGCGTGCAATTCACCTAGATTCTCACGCTACCTCCCAGGATCCTGCCCGCAATGTATGCTCCGGGCTCGCCTCCGATATCAGTTACAACTAAAACCGTAAGCAAGCCTCACAATAATGCTTGCCTGTGTATCTTACAATAGGAGGCTGTCGGATGAACACTCAATTATCGTATCGTACACCTTCATTAAAGAGGAAGTAACTGTAATCTAAAGTACCCGGAATACTGCACACTTTTCATTAAAGGGAACATTCAAAGATTCTGTGTATACTTTCGAGTTCAGAGAAAATTGGTTTTGCCACACTCGATGCATCTATTTTACATTTTCCGGGCATTACAAATGTATGAGAGAGCTTCCAAACAATTTTTCATCCTGCCAGAAAAATATGGCAAGGTGCACTCTCTTGATGGAGCTCGCAACGCTCGAGCAGTAGAACGAAGCAGGCCTAATTGCGATCCTCCGTCGAGCTGACTTTAAGTCTGATGTCGCTCGGCACATTCTCTAACGAGCAATTAGTGGTAGACCGGTGCAAAATTCTTGACGTTAGCTGCGAATCAAATCTACACTTGAAGATTAAAGAGAAAAGGACAAAGTATCTTCTATCAAGCGAGAAAAATAATAGCTCGAACAGAGGCAGAGCGAAGCGAATGTTTCCTAGCTGAACGCGGCGTAACACCGATGAATAATTAATTATCGTCGATTAAACTTTAATGAGCTCAGCGGTCTATGAAACCATAAATTGGACGTGAGTTGGCCATGCGCACGCTTGTTCAAGAAAATTCAGGTAACGGTCAGGGGAATTATGTTCTTGATTCCTGTTTTATTGTCGTCTAAAAGAGAACTCGAGTATCCTGTCGGACACTCACGATACATTCTATGTGTCTACTTACTACGAAGGTCACTAGAGCGGAGGGTAGTAATATCTTGTCAGCTGGCAAACATACGCGCTCGACTTATTAACGGGGGAAACTGGTCTACACGACTGCTAGTCCACTTCTAGCATAGATTTGCTGTCCTTCTTGTTTTTTTTTTTTTTTTTTTGGAGCGTCGGTGGCTACGAGTGATCTACATACACGTTGCTAGAAACGAGTCGGTCAATGACGGTGAAAGGAGGCAAAAGAAGGAAAAAGTTGGGGAGTAGGAAGATTATCCTATAACACGCATACTCGATATCAAGAAGTCGTTACTAGTGCAATTCGATATTCTCGATCATCCTGAAACGATTACTATTCACACTACTTGCTCTACCACACACAATTCTTTCTCAATTCCCGTGCGCTACTCTGATAAAGAGACTCCATTCCCAGATTATATTCTTCAGCAGGCATTGTCGGCACATCGAAATCTGTGCCAGGTGCAGCTTTAGTTTCACCCAAATTGCTGCGTGCCTCGCTGAATCCTTTCGTAAAGAGGGAGAAAGAGCGAAGCGCATTGTTCTGTGGCCAGCTGTCGCTTAACTCTCCGATACGAGAAGTATGCCGAGCGAGAGCTGACAATAGTCGAGACGATCCTGACAAACAGGAAAAATATTATCCTCGAGTGCGAATTTCTCGTATGAGAGTTACGAGAAGATATCTTTATTCAGGGTTACGATTTAAGGTTGTCTTTCAAAAATGAGTTGCAAATGTCGAGGTGAATGGGAGTGTCGTTCGTTCGTTCGAAGAAGTCTTCAATTATGAGGCGCAGGGAGAACGAGGGGGAAGACTGGGTTCTCGGAGGTTGGAATTGGCGATGCCACCAGCGGATTCGATCGGCGATGTCAATGAACCTTTTTTCCTTGATCGAAAGGCGGAAGGTGTCGTCACTCAGGAGTCCCGAGGACCCGCTGGAATGTACGAAGGAGAGACAGAAAGAGAGAAAGAGATAGAAGAGTCGTAATTTCATACGCGTCACGTCCACGCTTGGTCAAACCACTCGATACCGGCCTCGAGAATGTCAACCGGCTGGGTACCGTTTTCCTCGGCCCGATCGCCCCTGGATCTCCGCGATTTTTTGCGACCCTGTCTGTCTCCTTGTCTTACTCTACCTACCTGATACACCTCACGTCGACATCTTCAAGCGATCGCCCAACCCTTCGCAAACTACCGTAATCGGTGCGATTACGACCAATCGTTTAAGCAAGCATCTGACGGATTCCTAAGTTAAAAGATTCTCTTCCAAGAATTAATAAAAGTTTATAATAAATGTATTGGAAAAAATGGTGATATCGTATGAGAAATGAAATCGAAATGATAGAATCCCAAAGCGAACATTTGTCTCGTGGTAGTTAATTAAGGGTGTACCGTTGGGAAGGTAAAATTGTTTCTGAATCGGGTGCGAGAGATCTTTCTCACGCAGGCTAATTGCATTCTAACGAGGACGCAATGAGAGCGCACTTGTTTTTCGTTATTCAACTCTGAGGGGAATCAGTAATGTAATTATACTCACTGTTCTCTATGATTATTCTGGTTTAATATCCTCACCTTTAGTCATTATAATAATGAGTACTACATAAGTCGGAAGGATTATTCCCAGAAGACATAATATCTTTATGAAGTCGAGTATTACAAACTGAGAGATTGTATTTTCTTTGTGTAGGGGTGACTGCTATTCAAAATGATCAAACATCATCACGCTCTGCACACGATGACATAATTCTAAGCGCAAGTGTGTATTCGGCACCGGAAAGGACCAGTGTCGTTCATCAGGATAGATTAATGTCCTTCCAAAGAACCAATCCTGCTTTCCAGCTTGAAAGTTCAAAGAGCATGGAGAATTATGAGAAAGACTTTTCTAGCTTGCATCATCGAACGACCAGCCACGAGCAGGCGATAGATGAATTAACATCATCAAAACACGTGGCTCAAATTGATGGGAATAATATCGAAGTGAAAGCCGGCGAATACTATCAGTAAGTTATTCAGATTTTTTTAACACTCGGAAAAAATATAAAATGACTGATTTAATGATCTAATTATAGGATAGTGCCAACTACAAGTGAATCACTGTCGGGGGAAGGACAAGGGGCTCCGCGGGGACGAGATCTCCTGTCGGAGCCCCCACAGCATCCCGCAGGATCCTCGAACCAACGAGCACCGTCTTTGCGAGGAAACGATCAGCAAAGACAAGGTCGCCAAGAGATCCCCAGGATTTATAGCGAGCATGCACCACCACCAATCCTTCAAACCGTCTCACCAGGACGGCAGGCTAATCCTGATATTCAGGATATTATTACTGGAATCGTTAAATTGCTCAATGGCAATGTAAATGTCGCTGCTAATACTGTCAGGCCTTTGAGACCTATTCAGGCAACCAGGTACCAGAGCAATCATTTAAATAAATAAAAAATTAATCATTCTTTATAGAAAGGATAATGTAAAAATAATGTGTCGTTCTTTTAGAATAAATAATCGTGGTCCACCAAGAATTTCGGATGTTCCACCTCTTCCGCCTGATTACGATACTCCAGGAATGAATCCTCCTCCTCCACCCGATCATCCTTACCCCTTCGAGAAACCACCACCACCCGAAAGACCACTGATCAATCAATTATCACCCGAGAGACCAATTAGACCATTTTTGAGTGGAGTTCCCTTGCCAGAGCAAATTGTACCGCAAGGAAATCGACCTTGGACTTGGAATCGACCAAGTAAGACTATTCTTTGTATGCCAGTTCTGCTGATGCAGATATTCATCATCTTATCTTAATACTTTTATGTCAATATTTGATTGCAGCTGGGAACAGACGACCCATTCCCCCTTACAAACCTTTGCCACCATTGGATTCCAGTTTCCATCGAGATAAAGATCACTCCCATGTGGACAAGTATCCGGATAAGCATCATTTCGATACTAAACCTGAGGATCACTCTGTCGAAGAAAGCTCCACGATAAAGGAAGGCAGTAATCATCAGGGTATCACAAACAATTCACAGGAAATTGCGACGGTTAATAGTAATCATAGAAACGAGAGCGAAGTATCAAACGCCACTATTGAAACGGACAGTAAGAGTACCACAAAGAAACCTGATGTAGAAAGTTCGACGAAGAAGAATCAAAAATACCAACCACCGGTGAAAGATAATAAATTTAATAGAGAAACTTTGGTACTTGGAGTGGAACCCAGTCGCACTGATGATGACAGGTACACCGACGGCGCGAGACCAGTACTCCCACTGGAGGAACATTTTAAACCTACCAAGACAGTGAAAACTACCGAGTCTAAGACAGTAACATCGTCAGGGTCGAGCAAGGAGACTACAACTGAGAAGTCAACCCTCTCAAAGACAACTACAAAGTCTTACTCGACTACAACTTTGAATATCGAAACAAGTTCATCCGTCCAAGTGATCGAACCATCAACCACGAGAACGGTAGTCCAACCAACAGCGATTTCTACTGTCAAGGAACCGAAGAATTCAGAGACGACACTGAGCACGATTCATTTGGAGCCCAGTAGAATACCTGATTCGGAAATGACAGATACCAGTACATTTAGACCGACAGAAATATTGACGAGTCCGACGAGAGTGACGAGTGCTGAGAAAAGTGTGGTTCATACAATATCTTCAAGCACTTACACAAAGATTCCAGGTATTGTAGGGTCATTCCGACCGATTCCTTGAACTTTACATGAGATCGATAAGTGACAATAGTCAAAGCGCATTCAATAATGCGTGTCCTTTATAGTCTCCGGTCAGCGAATGCAAGGAGCTCGTACGGTTGATTAAGCACCTTTGACGCAAGGCGAGCTATCATTAATGCTTAATTGAATCGCTTTGTAGCCAACACCGACCGTTATGCCTATCGACCTCGACCCGGCATCGTCCTCGATGATACTCTCGACTACACAGGACCCCAAGGACTAGCAACCCAGCGACCTTACGCACCCCCGAGGCATCCACCCCTCGGCGATATCTTCGACGTCACTGTTTCCGCTATCCAAGGCCCTGGCGGCGCCGGCGGTGGAAGTTCCGGTGAGTATCGGGGAATCCGCTTGGAAAATAGAACGACGAGCAACTGTGTATTATCGAAAAACCGATATGCTCGATCAATGACGAGAGAGGGAGGATTATTGGCACGTGTGAACTAACTCCTTGAACTGAATGCCAGAAGGTGTGCGAGTACCATTGAACGGGGGCGTCGGTGGAGATGTGATACTGACATCCGCAGTGGAAGGTCAGGGCTTCGTAAGCATTGACGGGAAAAGAACCTACTTGAATCTCTTCGACAACACCGACAGGACTTCCGGCCATACATCGGTGCAGCCGCAACCGAGCAGAACGCAAGCACCGGCTATTATTGGCACAGGGTTAGACATTTAGTTAAATTTTATTAGTTCGTCTAATGTTAGTCGAAGACACGAATGAGAGAGTTTTAATAATTGATATTTTTTAATAGATTCGCTGTCGCTCAGTCGGATACACCCACGGTTACTCCTCGTCCGATTGGACCAATTAGAAGGCCAACTTTCCATCGGAGACCAACGCAACCCCCTGTCAGAATTGATACTTGTATCGTGGGTGACACTAGCACCTGCGATGCTAGTCAGCACGAGGCTTGTGCCACCGTTCAAGGGGTTTCAGCCTGTCACTGTAAGCCTGGCTTCGCGAGGCTTCAACACTCATTGCCATGCAAAAGTTAGTAGAACCACAAACACCAAGTCATTGTTATATAATCAATAAAAACGTGTTTTATAGAGAGTAATCTATTTTTAGAAATCGTCAGTATCGTAGTGTCGATTAGAGTCGACAGGATCTATGATAGGAAAGTAGTGTGGGATCGAGGACTCGGTGATAAGGACTCCGAATCGTATCAAACCCTGGCGTACGAAGCGAATCGAGCTGTTAGTAGAAATAAAAATACGAATTTTATAAACAATGTAAAGATGAATTAATTAATAACTCCTTTCACAGATCGAGTCCGCTATGTCCATGACTCCATTCTCCGATGAGTACATGGGCTCGTTGGTGAACAGTATTTATCAGGGTGACATTAGTCAAGGTCAAGGTGGCGTCTTCGTCAATGCTACCTTGAAGCTCACCTACGAGCCACGAACTGTTCGCTCGAGTCTCGCTGGTGAACTACAAAAACACCTGCTAGGTGTAATTCATAGGCGAAACAATAACATTGGCAATAGTGCCTTGTACGTTGATAGTCCACCTGGGTCAATATCGAATTTGCAAGGTAAGAAAAGGATCGAAGTTGTTAAAGACTTTACGAAGGAAATGATGAAATATTAATTTTATTATTTAATTATAGACTTGGACGAATGTGTATCATCCGAGCTGAACGATTGCCATTCCTCTGCCACGTGTACGAACACCTGGGGTGGCTTCACTTGTGCTTGTAATCCAGGATTAAAGGATCCCCATAAAGGAGACCCCAACGAATCCGGTAGAGCTTGCCTCTCTTGCCCTTCGACTTACTGCAATAATCGTGGCACCTGCTCGTACCAAGGCGAGCAAATGCAGTGCTCGTGCACTGGTAATTATTATGGCTCTCAATGCGAGGTCGATGGCGAAGTACTTGGTGTAGCGATAGGTGCTTCAGTAGCTGCTTTAATTATTATCGTCCTCACCCTTGTCTGTCTCGTTATGTGGAGGTAAATCAATATTATTGATTACCGTTTTAAAGAATAATATGTATGTATCTTTTATTCTAATTATGGATTTTTATTATAGTCGAAGATGGTCAAGGGAACAGAAGACCGTTGGTTCACCTGTCTACGGATATATCCAGGGTGGAATACCTGGCACCCTTCCAGGTCAATTGATTAATATTTCATTCGAAAGAAATATATATCGACTTTATATTAATGTTTATATAATTATCGTATGATGCAGGAACTTTGGCGAGGGTTGGATCGGTAGGAACATTAGCTTCGGTTAAACAAGGACCACCCACTAATCTGCCACCTTATATGTGGGCTCACTTTGGCGAACACATGGCCACCGCTAATGTGTATGCAGTATGTGTCGATCAATAGATAAATTATTTATTCTTCAGCCAATATTACAAATATTTTATCAAATTCTAGACGGAACCCATGGGACCAACAAGACCGAGTTCTGCAATGTTTGGCTATCCAACGTTGAATATGCAGGGAACTTTGCCACCAGTGCCACTGCCAAGGCTCCAAGCTCCACCGAGATCGAGGCACAGACACCAACCAGATCCAGATAGTTCAGACTCCGAACCACAAGACAAAGATAGGGCTGATTTGATCCCACAAGGAACAGGTTTCCACGTTCCCAGGCCAAAGTCGAGATCGTCCCTGGCGGTAATGATCCATTTTCTCAACATGTAGCATTTTGTTGACACAACAGAATCCCGCCACTAACTATCTATCTGTTTTTATTTCAGAATCAGAGTGGCATTTACAATGACGTTGAATACGACCAAGGTGACATGCACCATTTATCGAAAAACAATATCCCTATGTCCACCTACAGACCGTACTATCGGACTTAGACTCAGCCCCCCCCGGCTCCCCGCCGAGGGGAATTATTACCACTGTGCAAACTGAGTTCACCGAAGACATTCTCGTGTTCATAGTCGAGCGTCGTATCTGCGTCAATCATTCAGCAGTAATCCTAAGTCGTACCTAGATAAATCTCTATTTATTACCTGTAGAAATAGTTGAGATACCTAGCGAAAGGAAATCCCTTGACCTGTTATATGATGCGTTTGTTATCTGTTTTGCGATGGACGAATTGATCGTTCATAATACTTACTTCTTAGCTCAATACTTGCGTTAATCTTAGGTGACGCGTGGCTAACAGGTGTCGAGGAGAACGTAACATTAACGCATAAGCTGCGACTGCTCCTTCTAAGACGATTAGTTATTTATAGGCTTCCGTGCGCCTTAAGGGACGTTCTCCCGATAATTGTCGGCTAGTCGATGTAAGATACTGCCGTACCACTTAACACTTGGCAACTCAACGATCCCAGTGCTAAGGAATGGTTGTCTAATTTAAGGACTTTAGGTATAGAGACGCTACACCAACTGGTAATCATCCACGTCTAAAGATATCGGTCAGCCAGGATGATACCTCGAGTTGATGAGCCGTGCGGTTCATTAAGCAGCTCACAGACCGTCCGTGCAGAAGGTTGCATATGCAACCGGCCTCGAAAAGGGCGGCTCGATGATAAAAAGGAGAAGGAGGAAAGGCAGGCGATATTTGCAATCGCAGGAGAGACACACACACACTCACGCCCACAGTATACGAACATTTGTAATTGTATATTATATATATATATATATTTTTGCAAATTGAGTACAATATACATTTGAAAATTCATGCCGGAGTCATCGTCAATCGAATCAATCACTTCTCCTCGCAAACTGTCGTCCGGTGGTGCTAAGGTGTACGACCGGGACAGGCTTTTAGTGTATAATGCCAAATCGTATTATATCGCGAAAGGAGAGAGTGTGAGTTGGAAGGGGTTAGAGAAGGGAATAGAAAGAGAGAGAGTATTAATGAGAATACTGTGCGTGACCTTTAGCAAAATACGAAATTCTTCCATTAGTCGTACGATTCCAAGAAGATAATACCGAGAGTCGTCCTGTTATTCACCGATGCAGGAGTAAGAGTGGTGTAACACTCGCTGACGGAAATGAACTAGTCAACGAGACGGAGAATGAGAAAAGCGACGGATCGAACAGGGTATTGCAACCTCCGGAAATGACAAAAAGACACAAGCAAACCTGCTGCACCGGCGCCAGAGAACTGCTGGAAGTATTTCCTCGTATTTCACTTATTCGGGAATTAAAGGACGCAGGAAAAGCGGGAGGAAGAATTTGAAAAACTTGCCCCACCCGCGTAAGGCTGGTTAAGGAAAAAGGGATGCGAAGTGGTCGATTATATCACGTTTCGAGAGAAGGAGTCCTCCTTCAGATAAGAGAATATCTTTCACCGAACGTCGACAAATATATATATAATATATATATGTATGTGTATATATAAAACATTGTATAATTTAACATTTTTTGTCTGTTTGTCCGACTAAACGCTCTCTTATCGGGTGTATCGAAATCGATACAAATATAATTACAATATATCAATATAATAAATATGAAATATTGATAAATATATAATATATATATGTATATGTATACAATGTATGTATATATATATAATATTCATAATAATCTGTTTTCCTTCTCTTTTTTCTTACGGTGTGATATATTTAGCGATGTATGCGCCTTTTGCTCGAACGATAGAGAGATTGGGTCAGTTCTTTTTTTGTCATTTTCTTTTTCCCCGTTTTGTTAGTTACATACAATCCCTAAAAAGATCGGTCCCGCTGGCAATTTCTTTGAATCTCTTAGCTGCCCGCAATGGAGTGTGAGTATGTAAGGATACGACGTCGGTCCTCGTATGGAAAGCGATAACACTTTGTTCATTCTGTTGTTGTTCCTTTTTTTTTCAATCCATTTGTTTATTCAATTTTTCTGCCTGACACTGATCGACGTCCGTAATGTGTATGCGCTCACATGCAAGCCCTTAGTTAGCTCTTAAGATGATATTATGTGGATCTCGCAGAGAAACACATGTTGATGGAATACAGACAGAGATAGAGAGATAGAGAGAAAGAGAAAGAACTAGTGAAAGATTATGGAAGGCAGAGTGGACGAACTCCTTGGACTATCGCGTCGACCGACGGTCGTCGATATCGAGAAAGGGTTCCGTTTGTCCTATTTTCTCTGGTTTTCAGGGAGGAAGTGAGGGAGATAGATTTCTGCACTTTTGGAACAACCCTTGACGACGACTCGGTCAACCGATAGGATCGCGCTCGCTCGACAACCAACAGTTTTGCCAGGACACACGATGCAAAAGTAGAAGGCGGATCACGAATCGTTGGAGGGCACTCCTTAGGTGATTCGCTCGAAGTTAGGGATAATTCTAACTCATAACAGTGGTCAGTTCCATCGAAGGAGAAATAATGATAGTGGGAATAACATTTAAACTGTCTACTTGTCTCCTTATACGTAGAGGACACAGGTCACGCATAGCCGAGCAAAAAATATAGATGTCAGATTCGATTATCAATCAAAGATCGAGGATCCCATGTTTTCGTTGTCAGTGTCGCCCGACCCGCTCCTAAAATATACGTAGATTCGTTGACTCGTGAGTGATCCATCGATTTCGAGAAATTGGTCGTTCAGTCGCCCTCCACTGGAATCGTAATACCGCCTGGCGAAAAATTCACACGGTCCTCTGGCAAAATTGTTCGCTGGTGCGCGCGAGCGCAGGGCATATATCAAGAATCGGCGTTTAGTACAAACAGTAGAATAAGTATAGCGTAGGTATTCAAAGTAGAAAGTGTAAAGTATCACAAGAATTACAATAACCGTAATAATTACAATATATATATATATATATCTTGCAAAGATTTAAATATCCGTCCCCTCACTAGAAGTCGATTGCACGAGTGTGGGTGGTAATAATTAAAGCGCAATGCGGCTCACCGCCAATGGGACACGTGTTCCACGCGCGATTCCTTCTTGTCTTGTTCGCGGAGAACCCGGAGAATTGTCCGTAAGTACAGTCAGTCTTCGACACAATAATTGTAATAATACCACTGAAAGATAAAGATAGAGATTGGGCGAAGCCGTAACACGCGGCGACTATGGGTCCGTTTTCATTTGCAATCCTTGGCGAAATCTGGTCATTTATGATGATCGCATACAGGTATCCTTGAGAACAGAAGAATCTCAGGATACTTGCGTGCGACTTCCAAGTACGAGGGTTACTCGTTCGAATTGCGGGGAGATCCTCATTTCGTCCGTTGTGTTTTATCATCTCGGTATACTTAACTTTTGATTGCGAGTAGAGTAGTACGAATATCCTTAAAATCCTTTAGCTTAAGTTTACCGAAAGAGAGAGAGAGAGAGAGAGGAAGAAGTAGAGTAATGTATAATAAGGCGTGAATGCTCGAACCACCGTTAAAACACATAAGACACTTAGTCACGCGAGGCGGGATAGGAGGGGAGCGACGGGAAAGGAATACTAGAATGTGAAAAATTCTTAAGACTCGATTGGTATCATCACGAGAAAGAGATCAACTTCGATATACATATGTACTATAAGACACACGAACGGCAAAGAAACCGTGCAGGCTTCGTAACGCGCTTTTGGAAGATTAAATAGCTGTGCGAAGAGAATCGAGCCTGTTTGTTCGAGAGTATAAATCGATCATGTTTCACTTTACTCTTAATTTCATAGAAAAAAGTGGCTGCTCTCAATAGAGCAGCCATGGATAGAGAGATAAAGAAAGAGTATATGAATATTAGCTGCGGCATTCAGTGGCGATGGACTAACAATAATTATTATCCGAATTTTGACCGAAATAGCGTTGTTGTCGTCAGCCGACGGATGAAGACGCGCCCATCCTAGCAATTCCCTTAGGCCCTATTTTTACGGTGTACCGATCATAACGCCTGCGCTTGAGAGATTCGAAGCAAACGAAGATACATGTAGTATGCGTCTCTTGGTAGTATGTTCAGTGTCTGCGTTGGAGTTTCAGCCTGCTGAAGACTTACTGATTAATTAAGTTAAGTCGGCGTGGCTTGCGGTTGCTGTGACGGTGGAGCCGGCGCGTTCACGTTTGGCCTATAAAATCGGTTCACTAACTGTTTCAAACTCATTACCACCCCCAAGCCGGTGCCCGGGTCCATGTTTATGAACGAATCCAAGTTGTCCTTGGATGCTGCAATCAAGTTTCAACAGTGACAGTGATGAGTCCCTCTTCTCTATCACTTATCACCTAGTCACTCTTATTCTATATGGACATACTTGGTGTCGAGATCGGAGGATAATCCGGTGGCGGTTTGATCCATGTGCCATCCTCTCGCTTCATGTGATGACGATTCGAGGCGAAATGTTGCAAGTATACACCGGCAGGTATCAGCCTGAATCTTCTATGATATTCGGGCTGCAATGCTTCGTCCGATCGGAACGTTTCTGTCGCGTATTTCCAGAAGTGCGTTGGAAACGGCAATGCGCTATCTAAGTCGTATACAACCGCCCTCTCATCCGGAGCGTAAATTAGGATTGCGTGATAGTCCTAAAGGGCAAAAACAGACTCCTCGTTGGTCATTGAATGACGAACTTTAACTATTGCTCCACCGAATTTTCCTAGCCCAACTAACCCAAACCACCAGCTGATTCTCGTCCTTTCCCGACCGCTGTCGCCAAAGTGGAACACTGCGGTCGTGATTACTTATAAATGCCACATGGCAATGCTGCAATTCCGATCCATGCCTTGTTGCTACGTCCTGGCAGAGTTTCCATACGTTCTCCTCGCTAAAACGATATGTTCATTCCTGTACCATTTGGCCAGGCCTCCTGCCAATCACGGGCGATGATTTTTCAGCCACATGCAGTGCGGAAGGATAAACGAAGAAGCAAACGAACGACCAAGGAAAATGTATTCTAGTGCAATCCGGTGATTGCGGCCAATGCTTTCCGAGGTCAATGCAATACCAACGTTTATGCGTGAGGAAATGAGGGCTGCGGTTTGCTACCATCAGGAATAAATTGGAAACTAATGCATATGCATCGAAGTTAAAAACAGCAATGCGTCGTGGCGTCGGTCGCACCTAGATTTCGTAGTGCGTCAGGTTATTATCAGGTGGAAACAAAAGACATGTGACTTGAAAAGTAATTTGTACAACGTGGCAACTGTAGGAGGGCTCGGTGCTGTATAAAAAGCACAGGATCAACAAGGCCGTATGGTTTCCACGGAGAAAAAGCGAAGGTCCACCCCATGGGGTGGGTTGCGTGCCATTACTGACAGTATCGTGCACAATACATCTCTCGGTGCATGCATTATTAATGAAAGGGACGTGCGAGCGGTGTATTCGCACGGAAATCGGTGCTTTGCTGGGGATCGGATGAACAACGGGTAAAGAGAATTTGTAAAAAGCATCACTGAGTCTTCGGTACTTTTTAAAAGAACGCGGAATCACAGTGTCAAGGAATGGAAGAACGTGATTCGTTGGTAGTCGCGCGGAGGCTAAACATGGCGATAAGGCTATCGCACTGCCGTCTGTACCACTGCAACGTATCGATCCATCGGATGGATATGCCGCAATACGACACGTTTATTTGGCCCGAATCAATATTTCTCCGTGGGAAAAGGGGACTTTTGAGGATGCCGCGGGGCCCGCTGCATGCGGACTTACCAGTAGCAGCTCGTGTATACGCAATCAGAAGCTTTCGTGAAAAGCGGCACCAGGGGTTTCGTGTTCCCAGGCACACGAGGCTCCACGGCCATTCTTTGTTTACAGTCCCCGCTCCGAACGCGATGCTGGCCCGTCGATAAGTGGATGCGAGACACGAAATCAAGACTGTCTTTTCTGCCTTTTGCCGCGATGATGTGTCGTTAAGTCGACGCACTTCCCGCGAACCTCATACCGGTCTCCCTTTTTCTTTCTCTTACTCCAACTCTATCTTTCTTTCTTTGTTGCCGTGGCTCTCTCTATCGACGATCAAGCGTTCTCGCCCCTATGTGTTGCGACGCTCAAGAAGACGAAAGCGAGCAACCGACTAGCAGGAACATTATTTGACTACTGCCCCTTCGGCACTCGGCTGCTACTGCTACTGCTAAGCTGGTAGCCTTCCTACATCTGACTCGCGCCTGGGTCGTTGCAGCAGCACGCAAGCGCCGAGAGTTTGTCGATTCAAATCACCCAGCACCACTTACCCGGCAATGCAGAATATAATATAGGGAAGAACTTTTCTCAATTTCACGCATGCATTCCTATGCAATGCGTACGATGCCAATCTGCCTACATCGAAGGCTGTACACGAATCGTTCTCACACTCGAATGAAAGAACCACTGTCTTGGCGCATTCTCTGAGAGGATTCGTACAAACTCTCAAAGACTGCCAATGGCAAATAGCCGGTTCTCCGTCAGTTAGGGACAAACTTCGATAATTGTTTATAAGCATGATTCGAAACTAATTGCGTCTTGCGAGGGCATACCTTTAAAAATCGATAGAGTGCAACGGGGGTCTAAAGTTAGTGATTGACGAGGAGCGTCTGACCCTGAACTTCCGATAACATTCGGAATACATCACGTGCGTAGCAACAGGGAGGACGTTATATCGCAGTGCGAATATTATTACGATTAGTACGTCTCGCGCTGTCGTCGAGCGCAAGTCCAGTTGACCGTTTGTATCGCTGGTCTTATCTGTTAATTGGAATTAAAGGGGGTTTCAAGTGAGAACGATAACAATGAATGCTGCCAAAGCAATTCTAAAGCAGGGCAGAAGTGTCCTGCTAATATGCGACGTTCAGGAACGATTCGCCAAGGCGATGTTCGAATTCGACAAGATCACGCAGAACTCGTCTAAATTGGTAAATACCAGAGTTAACCGTGGACGAGCCATCTGGAACGATGTTCCACAAGAATTAACGCATCCGATAGTCGGCTTTGTGTTTAAAAAGGGTTCAAGGTTATGTCTTGAACACCCTCCCCCCTCCCCCGCCCCTTGAGCATAATGGACTAACATATTTTTAAATATATCTGTGCAGATAAATGCGTGTAAATTATTGGAGGTCCCTATGATCGTTTCTGAACAGAATCCTAAGGCTTTGGGAAAAACTGTGAGCCAATTCGATATTTCCACTGCGAAAGGCCCGTTTGCTAAAACTCAATTTAGCATGTATACCCCGGAGGTATATAATTTTATCTAAATTAATGCGTATGAATGCAGTACCAGTAGTTTTAACAATTACTTTTATGAATTGTTTATTCTAAATGTTCGATTCTAGATTCGCAAAGAGTTATCTGGTATATGCGAAGGTCAGAAACCTGATTCAGTTATACTTATTGGACTGGAAACCCATGTATGTGTGGAGAACACTGCTATAGATTTAAGGCAAGCTGGATTTGAAGTGCATACTGTTGCCGACTGTTGCACTTCTCGCACACAAGAAGACAGATTACTAGCTTTAGAGGTAAATTATATTCTTTAAAATATTAAGAATCAATTAAATTCACTTGGACTTTGCACAAGAACCACCGTGAAAAGTAATTGTCATAAAAATCGAACGGATATTTTGTGTGAACAGAGGATGAGAGGGATGGGATGTCACATCACCACTTCCGAGAATGTAATTTTCAAGTTGCTTGGTGATGCAAAGCACAAGGAATTCAAGAACATCCAGAGCTTGGTTAAGACACCTATGCTGGACACAGGACTTGTGCCAGCATCGAAAATCTGAACCAAGATCAGTTATTAGTGCCAATTGTTAAGTTTCATACAAAGAGTAACCTTTATTGATATTCATATTAATGATTTATACATGTTTTAAAGATAGTCTTAAGATCTATCTCACTGTCTTTTAATCAGTGCTCAATACTTTTGAGGTAGATTTATTTTGAGAATAAAGATATATCTTTCCCAAAATGCTTTGTGAGTTTAGCTTTTTCCAGTAGAACCAAACCCACCTTCCCCTCTATCAGTCTCATCCAACTTATCTAGCTCTTGTAGCTCAGGATACTCGATCCTTTCACAGATCAACTGAGCAATACGATCTCCGGGAGATATTTTAAATTCCTCGTTACCATGATTAAACAAAACAACTCCGACATTTCCTCTGTGTTCAAAACACACAATAGTCTAAGTGCAACTGTTTATTGTACATAATAAAACGAGCAATCAATGAACCGCATAAAAACAATAAATATTGGCCATGATCATTCATTGTTGCAGTTACAGACTGTTTACTGCAACAACTTGAAAGGCCGTACGCATACTAACCATAATACATAAACGCAACACATGACACTAATTGGTACATACATCGGACTGTTTAATTATTAGAAGCTTACCGATAATCCGCATCGATTACACCCGCACCAACGTCTATTTGCTTCTTCAACGCCAAGCCGGATCGAGGTGCTACTCTACCGTAAGTGCCAGTGGGTACTTCCACTTGCAGATCGGTTTTAACCAAAGCATTACTTCTCGCTGGAATTACGTACTCGTACGCACTGTAAAACAAGAAAGACTTCACTCTTCGAGAGAGTTTCTTGCGATGGAAGAAAAGAAGAACGTCAATTCTGTGCATACCTGTTGCACGACCAGCAATTGCCGGTTATTGCAAGTAGAAGAATTGTGTTCTTACCTCCGCAAATCGAAGCCTGCAGCGTCCTTCGATGCCTTCAGTGGCGGATACGCGTTGCTCGATAGTTTCGCGAACTTCAAGACTTTACTCGACGACATCACGAATTGAAGAAAAAAGGAACACTTATTACAAACGACAGTGCGTGGATTAATGGACGACGCGAATATGCCGGTTTACCGCGCTTTTACTGCGACGTCCCCTCGCCTCCCGAAATCTCGTTGCATAACCATTCAGAGGGCGTCACTATCTGTCCTGTCGGTAATGCAGATGCATTAGTTTGTCTGACCGCTCAGTGAATGATCGAAACATAAAAATGCCGGGGTTGCATTCGTTGCACTTTTCGTAAGAGAACAGTGATTGTTCGCTTCGAGAAAGAAGTATAATATTTAGTAAGATATGATGGAGAAAATGGATATAACTCCGAGCGAGCCTGTCGAGGAGATCCAAGAAAAAATTCAATTTAGTCCTCCGGTCCAAGTAGTCAGAGTACCTGTCAAGCATGCGAATCTTGGCATCAGGAGTCATGCTATGTAAGTATTAATAGTAGAAGTAGCGCCAACTTGTACATTTATATCACCAACGTGATAGGGGTTCGAACGTGCCTCCATTCTATTGCAGGGATATGAGCACAATGGTGGAGCTCACGTCCTTCAGCACCTTGGGCAAGATACAACCCTTTTTAGTCACAATCACAACAACAGCCGCTTTGCTGGTGGATTTGCATTGCCATTTGACCGACAAAGAAGTATGCGGCTACTTGGGAGGTCACTGGGATATTAATTCACATAGTGGGTATTCTTTATAATATTTTGTAAAATATATACATATTTTCTGTATCTAATGATTGTTAATTATATATTAGATCTCTCAATTACAACCGCATTCCCATGCCGATATTCGGGCAAGGATAAGTCGGCTGCGCAAGCGGTAGAAGCTGAGATTGCAAGGGCCATGGAATGGAAAAGAGTAACATTGGTTGGCTGGTACCATTCTCATCCTAGATCTCATGCATCGCCTTCGTTGCGTGATGTTGATTCTCAATTGGATTATCAGATCAAGATGAAAGGGCCTAGCGATAATGGCTATACTCCATGCGTCGGTTTAATATGTTGTAAGTATTATTAATTTGATGCTCTAAAGATCGCAATTTCATTTCTTCATTATAACATTGATGTTACAGCGCCATATAATTTAGATGGCAGTTGTTACGAGTCCAACTTTAATGTATTCTGGTCTATGCCACCACCTGAAAATCGACCCCACGAATATCCACGACCCATGCTCCTTAGTTACACTTTATCCCAGGAGCACTTCCTTTCTCAGGATACGTTAGAAGAAATCGTATGTAGTTGATATATTATTTTGCGAAAGTAACTTCTTCAAAATTTTGTTGATACTAATTATTTTTCTTATATTAATTTTTAGAGAAGATGTATAGAATATTACAGAAGCGAGGGAGGAATTGATTTCTCTGCCAATTTTAATAATAATACGACCTATTTGGAACGATTGAGGGTAATTTTAATTGGGACAGTCGCATCTTTATTAATCATTGAATTATTGTCTTATAAGCATTATTTTTGTTCTCTGACAGTGCTCTCTCGCATCCAAATTGCCTGGCAGAAATAGATCTAACGGTACCTACTGGGATGTGATTAGGGAAATGATATGCCCTGGGTCAGAAGAAGGACCAAGCCCAGAATATCTTGCAATGAAGTTTCCTTTAATTCCAACATCGGAATCTCTAGTCCCGTCAGTGCCACCCGGTGTTAGTCTTGCCGCGAGTAATGCAGCAGTTTTCTTAACTCCAGTGAACTTTAAACCCGATGGTGCAATCATTACACCGACATCCAAACCCTTTGTTATGCAACCATCCACCTCCAGGGAGAATCTTAAGAAGGACAGTGTAAGTACCGATACAGCATCGATTACTCAAATCAAGGATGGCAATTCGATTATTTCGAAGCAACATATGTCTCCATCGGACTTGATGCCAAGTTTTCAATCTGGTGAACTCACAGTGTCAGTGAAAAATGCTAAGTGTGATTACGATTTCGCACCTGCCGATTTCTCGAAAGTACCCAATCCCCTTAGTGCCGATAAAACACGACCCAGTCTGACGCCTGATTTTCCATTAGCCGATATAACTCAGCAGATTTCCAAGTTTTCTGATCTGACAAAGTTGGCTAACTTTTCCACCGCTGATCTAGCAAAGCTCTCAGGATTTTCTATCGCGGACTTCACACGAACTTCACCGTCACCTTCTACGTATATGCGAAATATTGCAAATTTGTTCGGTCCTCTTGGCAAGATCTCTCCTGCCAGAGATATCGAAGGAAACGATCGGAAACCAGGAGACTTTGCCACAGTGGATCCAATACAATCCCCATTTAAACCAAGCGGTGTGTCTATGGAATCCTCTCGTAATTATCCACCAGCACCAGAGGATTATTCGTCCGACAGAAAGAAGTCGGAAAGTCACAGTGATAGTACAAAACTGAATAGGTCTGGAGAATATCAGGGTACTGAAGATTTATCGATGTCTAGTGTCAAGTCTGATTTTGGTGGTATGTTGGACATGACAACGATGCATAAAAAGCAGCAACCTCAAAGCAGTGATATGGGAGACTCTCTTAATCTATCAATGGATAGGCAGTAACATGCCTTGTCCCTTATTATTTCAGTATTATGTCAGTTGTGATGCATTTGGGGTGTTTCTATTTTATTCTACGTGTACAAGAGTGAATGAAACTAATGAATACGATTTTTATAAATATATTTAGTAACCGGCTGATAATTATTGCAATAAAGGCTGGGCGGCGTGATGACTTGATATAGGAACTGACTTTCTATAGGGAACACGTGCAAATGGATAATTTTCTTAATAAAATAGTATTTGCAATAATTGATTTTGTTGCATCTAGACCTTGCGTATGTTTTTATACGCACCGATAGGGAAAAGAAGATGATCAGGCTTTTTTCATATACACCATAATGTATTTGACATTTAACTATGATAATTTTGCATTGTTACACTTTGTTTTCAACGATACATATACACAAAGTCGTACACATATAGTTTACACAGGAATGAAATCACTTGACGAAGGTACATTCGACTCGTGGCTGAGTCGCCGTAATCCTCTAGAGACAAATTCAGTTTTCCTCGGCTTCGCGTTTCATTCAGATTCACAAGTAATTCAATGTGCAGAAACATTTTTCATCGAATAATGCCATCGAGAGGTATTACTTAGAGACTATGATATGTATCAGTATCAGTTCTAATTTCGTCTTTCCTCTCGATTTTTCAGTGTTCAATTACAACATATCAACGCAAACAGCAAAGTTAACTATAGTCCAAAGTTTTCTTTCAATGTCATCTTTCGTCCATTCCATACTTTCATAAATCAAACATAAATTTGTGGAGCAGCTCACAAACACAATTTTTGCACACAACTTCAACACGAACAAACAATTGCAACGAATAACTAGTCTCGACTTATCCTGTTAGGCAAACTTTCACTAAACAATTGAATCAGATTCGAGACACTTTAAGGGTTCTTTGGGGTCAGTCTGCCCCGTGCCAGACGCGCCCTTATCAATATACGTCTCAGGAAAATATATATGTATACATATATATATGTATATGTATATGTCATTTAAGTGTATAGAGTATACGTATCGATCGAAGATAAAAATATAATTCCAATAAGATATAGTAATATATATATATATGTATATCTCGCAACAACATTCATATTTAAAACTCTCTTAAAATGCATTAGGCATTCGCAATGATATATTACCATTACCGTTACGACGCGACAGAAGTCCACACGTGGAAACACATGGGTGCCTGTACTCTCCGATGCACGCAAAAACATCTCGAGTATCTAGAAACATGTTTCCTTCAAGCCGTCAGCAATGTTCCTCCTTCGTGTGAGTGGGTGTTCAGTGTAGGTATCTATGTACGTCAGAAACGAGGGTCTGCCGAAATGTCACATCAGACGACAGGTACGTATATACTCTAACATGATCCATTGATCAGCGTGTCACGATAGTGATAGATCGCATATAGTGGCGATGTTTTATAATTAGAGTAATCTTTACTGCCTCTAAAGTCGTGTCCAATAGTTCGTCCGTTTGGAATAATTAGCAGCTTGCTCGTCATCGCGATTACAATTAACGCTGCGCATACAGAGATTTTCTTTAGTGTCGACATATATAAGTATTTCACATCGATTCTCGTGTGACATAATAACTAGTACTTTTTTTCTGCTTGGAGAGATCCGATCCCGTAATCGGTGTACGCGATATATGCAGAGCGATTTCCGCGTTCAATATACTTGCTCGAGCGATTTCCACATTGAAATAATTGTAATTTTTTTTTTCTTTTCTTTATCTGGCTCGCTAATAATAAGTTCATCTACGTTAGACACTTATTTATACTGCTATTAGTTTGGAGTACGAGCTACTGAAAGTGAACGGTTCTCCTTTCGATATGTGGATAGAGTCCGGGCGCCTTTGTCGGCTTCCCCTGGAAGTTCTATGGAGACAGAGTCGTCTCGACGTTGTCACATTTGACTTTCAATCTACAAATTCCTCATGGATTTGTTTCCGAGGTCGATTCAATCCCCATAAGTTTAGAGGCCGAACAGATCGCACGTTTCTCAGCCCATTCTCTCGCGAATGAACTCCGGTTGTCGCAACGGAAATACAAGCCACAATTAATCACAGAAGAAACACTTAGCGAACAGAGTGAAAACTCGCATGTCCACGCGAGGACATAGTACAATCATCCGCAAAAGTGGACGTCATCAGAGAAGCGTAGAAATCATATTTCAATACGAGAATCGCGACTTCTAGTTATACTATCCAGACTATCATGACTATCCCAACTATCAGTCACTGATCGACTTTGACAAACTGTCAATTACCCAGGTTCCGAGTTCAAGTTTGAACTTAGTATCGTCCAACATTCCCATCGTTTCGCCATCTATTCGATTACTAGCTTCCTTTAAGCGCTTGTACCAAAATTTGTGCATTTAACTGCGGAAACGAGGGAACTAAGAGAAGGGAACGGAACACTTTTATACAGGACGTTCGATCTTACGCTTTAATATCTCTATGAGACGGGTCATTCTGATATGTATCGGTTTCAATTCAGTCAGAGCTTGAAGAGAAAATTACTGGAAGGCGTTCTACGATTCTCCTTGATTCGATCGATCCTGCTCGAGAGGATCCAGTTGATCGAAGGAATCAAGGAATGCCGAGATTAGAATCGACAGATCTTCTCTTATTCTAGTCGTCGACGGGTAGAGTTGTCGCGCGGAGGAGACATTCTTTTATTACTGTTTCAGTGACTAGATAGAGAGCAAAATACCTCCGCGAGACTCTACTAGGAATAACCCGTGGATTTAGGCGAACGGAGCCCGTTTGTAGATACGGTTCATCGGTTGTGCCGCGATACGCTTCTCACCGGAAGTGTACTGGATGATCGAGTTTATTTGGTCAGTCGCCACTGGACCGATGCAAACCAAGGGGTCCTTGAAGTATGAGCAGACCTGTACACAAAATATATAAGTTTTATCATTGCATGTTTTAACCTTTAAATACTTTTATTTTCTTAGGAGCGTCTAATCATAATATTTCTTCTAAGATCGCTTATTATTATGCCATTCTTCCTCTTTCACCTTTCGGGCTACGGTGTGCGTGCTTATCACAACACATTTATCGCGAGCTAACTTTATTTTAAGTTGAGCTTGAGCTTTCCTAATTAATCACATATGTACGCCTGGTGTGAAATCGATCTGGCGACTTACCTTTCTCGGGGTTTGCCGATGTCGCCTTTGCAATTGGCAGCAGAGACCGCGGCCGATGTCGCACTCAGCGGATATGGTGCATTCCTCGTCTGGAACAGAAAAATTATTAAAATTTCTCATGGTTACCAGATGAAGTACAATTTATTAATTTTACATACTGTAGAGCTTGTTTGTGGTAATCGGGGGTTGGCACGAGCGGAATTCACTTCCTGGTACCTCGCTACACATTAGTCCGGTCTCGCAATCGTTGTCCCTTCGGCAGATCTCGCCTTGCTTCAATCCCATTACGTACATGCATTTTCCCTCTTCTGAAATAAGTCGAAATTCCCGTAGATTTCTCTCCTTTCATATTTCAAGTCTGTATGAAAGTGTAATAACATACCTGCATGATTAAAGCATACTTGACCAGGACAACAGTCGCCGTTCCATACGCATTTTCGTTCCTCACATGAGATGAACTCTTCTTCCAACCTATTGTCCGCAAAAGTACTGGCAGATCTCTAAAAAGAGTTTTGAGGAATCGTATTTATTTTATTTTGATTTAGAAATTTGTATTGTTTCTACTTGGAGATGTCAGTGACAGTCGCTAGTGGCAATCGTGTCAAAGTCGTATTGCTCTTGGTGATAGACACATTCTTTATCGAGCGAGTTTCAATTGGAAGTTATAAAAGGGGATGGGTAAATTAATAATGGAGAACACGGTTATTGCCGGCGATTGTGGTGCACTAATGGAAGTGCAAGTAGCTACAAGAAAATGGGATATCGATCGTGGCTAGAGTTGTACTGCGGCAAACCTGTACTTTGCCAATCTAGCTACTAGTGCGTGATGCAAGTATTTTATTTTAAAGATTACTCGCGATAATAGCCATGGTTTCTTCATACCTCCATAGAGCCTGGTCGATTTAGGACGTCCGAATGACCGTAGCCAAGATTTGACAGCATTTCCGGGCTGAACCGGTTGAACAGTCCACCCCAGCCTTCGACATTCATAGTCAAGCTCCCCACGAGAGCGACAATTACAATCGCCAAACACTGTCGATTCATTTTGATTCGCTCGCTTTCTAAAATTCACACAATTCTTATTTATCAACTCTACAATCGTATAATTACGAAATCGAAAGTAACTCCCACGTTTGCTTTCGATCTTGTTTGTGTTCCTTCCGCTCGAGAATCGACCTGACAATGTGCAATGACAAGTCAAGGGAATTCTGTAATTTTCCAAAGTGCAGTATCGACTAACACGCTTTTCTAAACGCACGGTGGATTCAGCAACTAATATTTTCGCGGATAATTAACACTAGGTGTTTCTGCAGTCGGTTTTCAAATTGATAAAATAATTAATAATATGCCTCGAAAGTTAAGGTATTCGCGAAATTTTCACCATAAAATTCGATTGGGTATCGTACGAGAATATTCTGAAACCCGGTTGGTTCTTGTTACCTTATCAGGAGGGTTGAACAAATGGAGTTTCAGGATGCCTTCTCTAGGATCCAAGCGGTCCTCTTGGTTCTCCCGGGATCAACAAGTCCTGAGTGGAGTTAGGTGGAGGACTGACTAGCAGCCGCTGCTGCTTTAGCAATCTATACTCCTACGCTGTTCCGGTCGCTTCTATACATAAGCAATCGCGCTTGCGCAAGCTTCCGAGCACTTTTTCGCGGGCACGACCTACGTGACATTTTATTCATTCAGATTCCCCCGTTTTCCTTCACCCAGAAAGCCTGTCTCTTTTGGAGAACACCTCACAGACCTGGGAATCCTTTATAAAAGCTCCCAACTTCATTAGCATTAATCCTGCAACTTGTCCTGTCAAGTAGCAGCTTTCGACAGCAATACACAATACCTCTGACGCTAGAAATATTATGTAAACTATCAACCCCTGTATTGTATCAGGGATTATCGATAGGTATTTGATGTTGGGCTTGATTTTGTTTGCCTCACTGATACGGAATAATCGAGCCCACGTTCTTTAACATGCTCGAACAATTCTGCTGTACACTCGACAGGAATAGTGCAAGTTATTGTTTATATACCTGATAGTTGTGGGATTTTTTTTGACTGGGACTAATTCCAAAGTCATAGAAGAGGGGAAAAAATGTTTGGACAGAATCAGATATTCATTGGATTGGTATGAGTGTTGGGGGTGTCTTGGAGAAATCGTGGGAGGCAGTCGTTGGGTAAATATGTAATTGTAGGGGATAGCGTAAGGATTGGATTGGCGAGGCAGGACGCGGCAGTGGCGTTTATCGGGGGTGGTGTTTCGCGTGGGCGTCTAGCTGGCCTTCTTTCTCCCACCCGTAACAGTACACATTGTCTCCATCTCTCTTCGGCATATTGATCCGGGGTATCCTGATGTTCCCGGACGACGAGCGCTTGCTCCTGCTCCATATATTTCTGTGCTCCCCACGTAAAGCTCGTATAACATGCGTGAACAAGCCACCCTTACAACGATATTCTTTTACACAGTCTAGTACTGTATGCCAGGTGATCTTCATCCCCTTCGAGAAGAGGGTGAACTCCTCATTGTAATTTAACATATGGAGAGAAAAGTTTCTACCAGAAATTGCGCGGAACATCCTCTCGAACTTTCCTACCAACGCGCCGCTTGCCCATCCCCTGAATTTAGCTCGCGTAATCGCTTGGCCATGAAAAGGGCAGAGTGCGCCGGATGATCGCGTTGAAGTACTTCACGCCCGACATTTAATTTGCCCAGCTTCCGCTCTCCCAATATCGATGGATCGCTTATTATAGGGACGCGATGAAAAATAGAGCGGCTTGATGTAAGATTAAAAAAGGGGTGGGCTTTCTAGTCGTGTGTGCTGTTGTAACTAAGTACATACACCCTTTTACAGATTGTACCACAGGCGCTCTCTTTGAAAGCATCGACGTCATGACGCCAGCAGATTTTGTTCATCGCTTCTCTTTTATTTTTAACACCTTCCTTCATCCTTTTAGTTCGAGCGTTTATGAATAGAGTTTCGATAGCATGCCAAGTAATGGTATAATTGCCTAGAGTGGAATTCGCGTGATGGTAGTAACAGGTCTCCAGGAAGTTACACAGAGCTTTTCCATGGGAACTCGAAAGTTTTAATTAATTCCCAAGGACTCTCTGTCTCCCTAGTCTTGTTTCACCAAAGGCTACAAGGATCTAAGGTTGCCAAGGTTTAATATGAACCAACAGGGCTAGGATTCCAGGGGTGGGTTCGCTCAAATGAAGAGATACGATCTCGTATAAAAATGAGTTTAATAAATAACATCTAACAACGAAATAAATAAGTCTCGCAGCTCGTGATTGTGCTTGTGTGTTTCTGTGGACACGTGCGGCAGAGACGCCTCGCACGTTTATTTCACACAGCACACTTGATACAGAGAGAGAGAGAGATAGGAAAGAAAGAGGGAGAGCTGCGGTGCTCGGGGTACGCGCTGCTAACGAGGGATATTGTTTCCACCGAGGGAAATAAAGGTAGTAGATCTCCCCCGATGGCAATTGATCATATACCATTTCCAAATTTGAATAAACCTCGCATGCTTGCACGGTGATCAATTCACTGCTCACCCACGGCGGACTTTGATAGTGGCCGTCAATTATTTAAATATGGAAACTGTATACTCCGAGCGACGGTTAAAATACCCCTCGATAGACTTGGCAGCGCTCGAGTACCGAGGGAAATAAATTAGTCTTCCTTTGTACATTTATACAAGTGGCACAGAATCGCTTGGTGCCCGTCGCGCCTTGGCTCTGTGGAATGCAGAGTCGTTGCCGGAACTCAGACACCGGTGATGCTGTGCAGCCAAGGTTTGAAATAAGTCGTCCTCATGTAAACGCCAGGCAGATACGGTGAGGCGCATTTTATCCCGTGCGATACTGTACCAACAAGGAACCATCTTCCATCTGGTCGCTCCATTACCAGTGGACCTCCGCTGTCACCCTAAATACGGATAAATTACCTTGAATTTTAACAAATACTTAATGTGCAATAAGTGTTAAGAGTATTTCAAAGAAAATGTTAATTTATACTCTAGAGGGAATATTTAGCTTGAGGTAAAAATGATGTTGGTGATTAGTAGGGTGACACTAATGATAGATTTGGTGCTACAATCGGGATAATGATAATAGATGGAGGGCAATGGGGAATAAAGTAAGTTGACATTATGATTTCATTAGAGGTGCCGTTCCATAGACACGCTCACGCGAGCTTATGGAATTGAGCGACCATAATGGTGGATGTTAATACGTTAATGGAAACCGCAGAATAATAACGAGACATAATAGCGGACGTTATACCTCGCATGAATCCTTCTGTCCATTGGCGTATCCTGCGCACAGGAAACTGTCCAGGATAAGCTTGGAGTGACCGGCGGTCTGGAACATCTCCTGGCACACCGAGTTCTTAATTATTGGCACTTGGACCTCCTGGAGCACGGATGGCACACCACCGTCTGGAAATTTGTTTGATCCCATCATTAATTAAACATTGACCCCCTCGTACAATCAAGCAACTTTTCTGGCGAACGTGATTGGTGTACGTACTGTATTTGAGTCGACCCCATCCTGTGACGGTAGCCATTCTCCCAGTAAAATCGATGTCATCGTCGGGCATGCAGATTGGCACTATGTGAGCGTCAAATTGCACCGGTGATTCGAGCTCTAATAGAGCTAAATCGTTCTCGAAGGTCGCAGGATCGTACGATCGATTGACAATGACTCTTCGAACATTTCTGGTCAAGCTACGCTTCGCTTCTAATTCACCAGACAAGTCGAACTCCCCAAATACAGCTACCAAAGTAGCCAAGAATCTATTGAATTATCAAAATAAATATTTTTATACATATTAATCAATATATTCCTTATAAAATCGTTATCTTACCCTGGTTGACAGTGAGCAGCGGTTATAACATATCGATCAGTGATCAAAACTCCGCCGCACTTGTTTTTCGTGAACAATCCTAACCAGGTAGCTTCTCGTACCAGGACTTGCCATGGCCATTCTCCAAAAGTTGCCGCTTTACCACCAACTATCCTTCCTGATTTAACTAGAGGTCTCACTCCACATTCTACACATCAGAATAATAATTTAAATAATTTTATTCCATTTTTTTTACACGATATTAAATATAAATTAGTGACTTACGACCCCTGAATTCGCTCTCGCCGCCAGTAACACTGTCTGTAGTAGCCTCTGTGGTAGTCGGACTAGTTTCCTCAAGTAATACGGGTTCTGTACTAGGTGCTAATGTAGTGGTGGGTTTTTTCGTTGGTCTTGTACGTTTAGTCGTCACTTGAGGTCTTTTTGTAGTGACACTTTGCGTAATGGGTTTCGGTCTTGAAGTAGTTGGCTTTGGTACAGGTTTGGTGGATGCTGGACGAGTAGCTGGTCTCCTCGTAGTCACTGCTGGTCTTTTGGTAGTGGCGGAGGAAGGTTTTGGAGTTTGACCAGGTCTTCGAGTTGGTCTTTTAGTTGTACTAGAAACTACCGCTGGCTTTTTTGTTACTGTCGACTGTGTAGCAACTTGAGTGTTGTTACGATTATAAACAATATCTTTCAGACCCTAAACAGAAGATTTGTTTCTATTATAAACATTCAAATTCTTTGAATTTTTAATTAGCAGAAATACTTGTCAATATTGTTACCTGAAAGTTTCCTTGGAGGGACTCGACGATCTTATTGACAAACGCGTCGACCTTATTCGTGAGTACATCGTCCTCAATGAAAGTCGGTGTGGGAATGTCATTCTCACTAACTATCTCAGGATAGCCAGTATAATTGAAAGTCTCTACGATAGTGGGTTTCTCCTGCTGAGAAGTTGGCGCTGAGATGTTCAAATTCGGATTCCTTACCGGTGGGAAATTAATGAGATCATCTGGCGCGGCGGTTTCGTCATCGCAAGGACTATGCGTGCTGGTTTTAACAGCTTCGGTGGTTGCCTTCAAGACTATGGTATTAATAGAAGATAAATTCTCCTGCGGCCAGCTGACCGAAGGCGCAGAAGGTTTCAAGTGGAAACTGGGTTTCTCCGACCAGGTGGAGATAGTCGTCCAAATGGGTTTCTTCGTGGTTACTTTCTGCACTTGGCCGTCGTCGACCACAACAGCTTCCGTGCTAACCGAACTGACCGTCGGTTTAGCACTTGTGCCGTCCTTCACGTTCACACTTATGAAGCTCGTCGAAACCACATGATTATCATTACTAGCAACATTGGAAATCACTGTACTGATATTATGAGTGATAGTAGTAGAAAGATTAGGCTTCTTTGTACTAGGCGAGCTCGGTTTTGTCGAAACAGTCGTAGGCTTCGACGTGATCAGAGTCGACATGGTACTCGGCTTGGTACTTGGTTTTGTAGTTCCTTTTGTAGCTTCGCTGATTGGTTTCCTTGTCACTGATTTCTGTGTAGTGTCAGTTGTATATTCGGTGCCCAAAGGACCGAGAACAATAACGGTCGGTGCAGGAGGATTCGTGGTCGACCTTGTAGAATATCCAAAACTAGAGCTACCGTAATTGCCCTGAGTGGAAGGTCGAGGTGGGTAAGATTCGGTGGACAAAGCGGCGTAAGTGGATTCGGTTGGCACTGTCTCGTAATTATAATAACTGGAGGGTTTGTAAAATGTGTAAGGGAAAGTATGGGAGGACGAACTAGTCGTGAGAGTGGATGGTCTAGCTGTTGAGACCTTGACCAAGGTCGGCTTCGAAGTCTCGTCAATGCTGACCCAAGTATGAATGGGTGAACTTGGGTCTTGCACAGTGACAGTGCTCTCCGAGACAGGCGTTGTATCATTAAGAATAGAGATTATATGATTAATCGCTAACTCCTCTTTATCTACCACGTCATTCTTCTTGTTACCCGACGGCGCATCGTAGGTAATAGTCGGCACCCTTATAAGCCCGTCATTCTTGTCATTCGTGACAGTCATCGGTGTAGTACTCTTCTCGCCAAGAATCTCTGTATCTTTCATCGAGACTCTTTCTTCAATCGTACTCACTTTCTCATAATGCGGCGTCTCAGTGTACTCCGAACTCGGAGACACGCTTGTTAACTTTTGAGTATTAGCATACATTTGTGTAACCACTGGCATTTTACTCATCATTATTGTAGTCGATTTTTCTTCAACGGAAACTGTATTCTCCGTCGAAGAAGATGATGGTTCTTCCGGGAATCTCACCCAATGTGAAGTCGAACTTTGAACAGGATTATTTTCAATCGTAGTCTGTTTTTCTTTTTGCATTGTGCTACTTTGAGTAGTAGATTTCTTTTCTTCCATCGTTGTCATTGTTTCTGTTAATGCAATGCCTGCCGTTGTTGCTGTCGCAGTGGATACTTTCTTTGTTCCCATACTGGGAGAATTAGTTGTGCCAGTATTAGGACTGGGTTTAAAGAAATCATCAGGATTATTAGGCTCATCTAGTCTGGTACCATTCTCATTAAGTAGAATTGTCTCAGCACTATAATTGTTCTGACCAATGCCTTGGGAGAACAAAGCCGGTAACTGATCAACTGGATCTGCGATCTGAAGTATCTGATCAGGACTGAGCAAAGTAGTAACGGGATTAACCCCGGCATGTTCTTGGTGATCCTGGATATCGTTATTCGAGTCAGAGTGAGTCAGTAATCCTGGCAGATTCAGATCATCCAGTACACTTTGCTGACCCAGGAGAATCGGGAAGTCTTGCTCCAAGTGTGAGATATCTGGCTGAAGTGGGATTTGTGGCTTCTCCGCGTTCTCAATGCTGTCCATACTATGAATGTGACTAGTTGGTGGCTTTCTCGTGTTCGCAGTTGAACTCAACGTTGAAATTTTCGTATAACTAGTTCCGCTATTTCCCAAATAATTCGTTGGTGCTAAAGTCTCGGGTTTCACTGTTTGACTTTCTTGATGTACTGTCATTCCCATCGGACTACCATCGGGATTCAATAAAATCGGTATTTCCGGGACATGATCGACTTCGTGCAAAAGATCATCGATGCTGGTGATCTTTTCTAAGGGATCATTATGCAAGTTCTTCGGAGGTAATTGACAGCAGGCACCGAAAAGAAAGCCATCCATGCATGCTCCGACGACTTCTCCATTTCGACGGGAACACTCGTAATTGAACATGCAGATAGTCGGCTGGTCCGACTTCATTCGTGCAGGAATCGATGGCTTGCATACCTTTGGCACTATCCTGTAGCCCCCGAATAACTTCCTACCTGGAAAAATATGCCGGGAAAGCGCCGGGTTTTATTTTTAGCCAGACCTGTTTGCGTGCGAGATTGATCGCCTTGCTTCCTTTTGAAACGACGCACACATATATTTTATCATCTGCATTATTTCATACAAAGCATAAAGCGGATGCAAACTTTTTTTAAAAAGATATCAACATGACAGACTGACATATTCAACTGTTCTCGAGTGGCAAGCGTTTATACCGTCACTGCACCGTGAAAACGATGTTATTCAGTGCTGGCTACCAAGCGAGAACGGTCATTGGTATTCGCTGCACTAGAGAGAGAGTCTTATATACATGCAAATCGGAGCACTTGTCCCAAATTCGGACCTAACCCAGTGTAGACACGGGTGAAATCGGCTATTGACTGTTAAAATGGGAGGTGGGGGATAGGTCATAAGATCAAGAAGTTGAGCTGGTTTCAGGCACGAGCGTCTCTTTAAGAATTCTTGAAAGAGCGTAGCATCGATTGGCGTTCCCCATTAGGCATCATTCGACATGATTTGGTAGCGACGAGGCGTACAAAGTATATGAAAGGTGGGAGTACAGGCGGGCTAAGAGAGCGATAAAAGTAATTCGTTCGAGACACATGTGGCATGTGTCTCGAATAGATGGAAGCAACCAGTTTGAGTGCGGTTATGCTCAGGTGATTGAGGCATAGCCGAGCAAGCATGTAGGCTTCGCACGTGCCTCCTTATACGTCTCTCTGCATACTACCGATATAATGACCTACTCCGCGGAATCGTCCGTATTACCTGCCTCGGCGGGATCCTTCCGGCGTTCCAGATTTTTTTATTTCCAACGCGCGCGCCACTCTCTCGAGCGCGCGGTTGACCGCGCATATCTGTGTCATGTGTTCTTCGCAATGCCGATCGAAGGTGTGCTGCTGTCTGTATTCCGCCGTTTTCTCGAATTAAAGAGTATTATGAGCGTTGTTGTACAAAGTTGCGAGGACAAAGAGGCGACTATGCCATTGTAAGTTTTCCCTTATCGGAGCATCTCTCACCGCTCCCGCTCGACCCGAGGAAAAAGTCGAGCTCTAACGAGCCCCTTTTATCGCGATAGCGGTACACGCTTTTCCTTCGAGCTCCAGAAACTACCGCGGTTGAAATTGCTCGCGGAAATGCTTACGGCAGTATTAACATATGACATTACCGAGTGGCACATCAGATAAACGTGTACGCCACGGATACATCGGATTAATCCGTCCCGATTCACCGCAAGTAATTATGAAGCGAGCACTGCGGTACACTACTGTATTTGTGATTTCAATTATCCTTGGAAGCATCGGGTTGAAACAAAACTAGCCTGCCAGCTCACATTCGGTCATCGTGTTTATGTACGTGCTTGTGTATATTCGTACGTACAAACAATGCTGATTCTTATCGATTGCGACTGTTACACGTGACCTCTCTCGGTTCATACGACATTCATGCAGGCTAATAAGAATCTCGCGTGTTTCCCACTTGATTCACGAGTAGCAGACTTTTTCTGCGAATAATATTTCATTGAATTTCATTTGCTAATTACTGAGTGGGAGTCATAATAATGTATCCTTAATGCATTCTATCCAGGCTATTGGCAGAATATGTGTATGTACGTTTCGAATATGAGTGCAGATATAAGAAATCTTGTGAGAAATATGTATGCATATATTATACACATATATTCCGACAGGATTGGCAGCTTTCGAAAGTAAGTGAACAAGTAAGTGGAATTCGGTGTCACTGTTGATTCGAGTCTTTTTTAAAAATGCCATCATTCTTCTACGACTGTACGCGTCTACGCATAAATGACCCACCGCTTCACATTCTCACAGCGAGCATTTGTTTACGTGTCTCGTAGAAAGGTGTGTGAAAGAATTCCTAGTAAAATTCGCTGTATACTAGAAAGGACTTTAAAGATACAGAACTGTCTTCCCACAGACTCTTTATACGAAAAGTTAGTAATGTCAATTTAAAGTAGCCTCGGGCGTGCCAGTTTTCCGTACAAATCTCATCGTTGCTTTCCGCGCTGCCTCTTATTTACTCTGCCAACATCACTGGTGCTCATTGTTTAACAGTACTTAAACAAACGTTGCTTGCCGGCTGCGTTCTCCCGCTACCCGGCATGCCCTATTAGACCTCGAGCACGGTAGCGCCATGGAAACGGAGAAGAGTTCATTTGACGCTCATGGAAGAAGAAGACCTAGATAGAAGCCAGCGTCGTTTTGCGAGTCGGTGGACATTAAAGGGGATGTGTCGTTGAAAGGAGCCTTTCACGAATTAGGAATTAAGGTCAGTTTAGAGGATAACAACGCGTTGGTTTGTTCTCTCTTTACCTCTGTTCTCCGGGATATAGGAGTGCGAGAAGACCGACGTCGATGCTAGGACGACGAGAAGTAAAGATACACTCTTCCTGGTGGCCATCTGCAACAGAGAGGTCATTTCTCAATTAGAGCTAGTCTTTCACCGACGAATATCATTCCTCGACATTATGCAGGCACGCTGCAGGATCGTATATCCTCATATGCGTCATGCCTTCTATTCCGGGTCACATAATGCTAGTGTGAAATTATCATATCTAGACCGAGCTTATTAGCGACATATGTGAATTCTCGCCTCGCGTGTATATCCACGTTAGAAACAGGAGATGCCCGGGCTAACGAGCTCCCACTTCGCTCCACTGGCAAACCCCCTAGCAACCCTCTCTTTCTCCCACTCTCGAGCCAATAAAATCAGTCTCCCAGAGTTAGGAAACTGGCAGTCCAGGTTCGTTAAAAAGTTAAATTGGAAAAGCATTAAAGCTTGGCAGAGGTAACTGTGAGAATTACTCTCGGCAAATTGAGAGAACGCTTGATATCGAAGTATATGTCTGAGTGAGTAGTCGTTGAGGTACATTTCCCTTGGTAATCGTAAGGTGAATGATGAGGAAAGTTCAAAGTCACTGGGCCAAGTTTGGATGGCAGCTTTGGCTAACGTCCATGGTTGAGTTCGGCTTGCGAACGCGGTGAACCGCATCACTCGCATTTCTTTCGTTCCACCCGCAACACACCTCGCTCGTCTCATCCACGCCGGTTCAGTCTGGACGCACGTGCGTTCGTTGGAGGTGAGGGCAACACGGCGTGCTCTCCTACGTGTACCAAAATCCCGTTACAGTCCGCCCGGTCTGCCTATCAGCCTCCGAAGGAACGTGAACGAACGTACGGGTGATCCTAAGAAAAGAGGAGCGAGGACGACGGGATGAAGCGCGATGAGGTAGAAGTCCAAGGAAGAAGGAGAAAGAAAGAGATGCCAGGCAGGTAACGGAGAGAAACGAATCGAGAGATGATGCTGTTGAGACCGACGGTGTACGAGAACAGACGCCCTGGTAGTTGAACAGAGGCAATGCTAAAAGAGGCCGTGAGAAAGACGAAGAGAGCGAGTTGCTTCGCTGCCTCCTTCACGTAGCCACCAGTAACCCAGTTACCAATTCCCCACCTTCCCCCGCCCTATTCTTACGCGCTACTCTGACCCTCTTACCACTTACAACTAGAGAAGAGACAATCCTTCCTGCGCCTCTCGATAGCGAGTTGATTTTTCAGACTGATTACTCCTCCAACCAGTGACCCTAATGGGCTTGCCAATTAGCCAGATGGGCAACTTGCTCACCCTCGTTTCTACCTGAACCATCATCACATATCTTCGACTCTAATGTTCTCGACAGTTGGTCCAGTCGATCATCTTTTCCAACTGTCAAGCTTTAAGTACGTCGATGTTGAAATTTTTCTTTTAGTTTTAAGGAAGTATTTATCCTACGCGCAAGGGTGGAATTCTATGATGAAACTGATCTAAGAATCAAGGGAAAGTGTTTCTCATGCTTTCGTAATTATATCGATTAAGGTCTTATTGTACTGGATGAACGTTCGCGTCACGACGGATCTTATGGTGTGGGAAGATTACGCGACGCGTTGACATGACAATCGTTCCCTTTCGTTGGTTGTTCACGCGCTAGCCGGCGATACACAACGAGGATACTCGAGGACAGGCGGAAGTCACTTTCTTTCGGACTGCTCTATTTGATAGCATTCTTAGCCGATCATCATTACTGCGACATCGATTCTTGGCTAATGTAATTATTAGTCTTACACCTTTGAATTAGAAGAGAAATTCTGGATAATTACGAATATACGCGAACACTTCCGTCACAGTATCCCGATCGAATGGACTTTTTACTGTCGCTGCGATCCGTTTTCACAAGAATCGAGGTCGATTTTTATAGCTACTGGGTGCTGATCGTGGTGGTTGTTTTATACCACTTGTCAAGAACACTGACGCAAAACTAGCATCGACGTCGCATACCGAAATTACTAATACGCCGATTGGAGAATGCGCGTACCGTTATTCCAGCTGAATTTCACGCATTACTACTTATGGACTCGCAAGAGTATGTTTATTGTATGAAAACAACGCGAGGAATTTGTCGGAAATAAAAATAAGAAGGATTTCAATAAACACAGAGGATTCTTGTTTAAATCATTGATAGAGTCCTCTGAAAGTGACAGAAAGACATTATCTCATCTGTTACAGGAAGCTTAGATTTCAAGTGAGATATCTTCAAATAAATCTATCTCCTTCTAACACTCTTACAAGTTCGAAGAACACAGTGTATAAAATCAGGTGGGGAAATTAGTTTCATTAGAAAGGGTCAGCGTGTGTGTACTATGTACGCAGGAGTCCTAGCGTGTAAGAGAGATCGTGACCGGTAAGAGAGGGCCGAAAGAGTTAGAGACGAACAGGACGAAAATTCTTCCGCGTTCATTGGCCGCGGTTCGTCAATACACAGGTAAAGCTTCCCAACGGCAAGTATGCAGGAGTTCACCTGCAGGTGGACCTGCAGGTGAATCGCTTGTGCTGCGGACAGGTGAGCATGTGCGAGAAGAGTGTGCACGGCGCACGCGTGATCGAACGCACACCTACCCTTGGAGAAAGCTCACTTCGGCTTCACGATTATCGGATCTGGGTGACCCGATTGGCACGACTGCAGGCTCCAAGCAACACTTCCTCTTCGCGCGAGGCCTGCTCTTATTGTTATTGCTTAGATCATTGAGTTTAAATTAGAGTTTCGAGATAATAAGTTTAGCACGCGGAACCGGATTAAATCTCAACGATTTGCTTTTCGATCAGTAATGATCGGGTCAATGTCTGGCGAGGGTACTTCACGTGTTGATTTAATGATCGACCTCCTTTGATTGTACTTCTCGTCGAGCGATGAGTCAGTCCGTAAGCGGATCCGAACGAGCGTAGAAATGTGTGGATGTGTAGCGGAGGCTCCATCTGACGCGATGACGATGTTCCTTCTTATCGGGTGGCTCCATTAATGAAACAATATAGAAAGTAAGCCGTAGAAGCCGCAGGTAGCAATGGTTCAACGAAGAAATATCAAAGGAGATTGCCTTCTGTGTTCACCATACACACACACACACATTCTCTGCTTTCACTCGGATGATCGGACACTGCAAAGACGTGCATTCGTGCACAACCGATCAGCTTGGTGTGCACGGTTCGACCTGATTGCCCCGAAGCATTCTCGAACCTATCATCAAGCTCTCCTACGAATTGCAGAAAGTGATAGTCCATCATGCCCATACTTCCCAAGGCTAGATCGATCGTAAACTGGTGTGAAATGACCAGATTCCTTCCTCCTATGAATCTTCCCTCCCATGTTCCTAAGTCGAGCAAGGCAGTTCGACA
Organism: Ectemnius cavifrons; assembly: GCA_964023945.1. Lineage (NCBI taxonomy): Eukaryota > Metazoa > Arthropoda > Insecta > Hymenoptera > Crabronidae > Ectemnius > Ectemnius cavifrons. Next base: position 10,616,711 of record OZ030381.1, read on the forward strand.
GGATCGACAATACTTGTCCGTGAACTTTCGCACTTTCTAACATCGCGACATATTAAAGCAACTCCTTCCGCATAGTGGAAAGTGATAGTTCACTGCGTGCATTTTAAGAAGGTCGAAAAGTGGGGCTCGTATGTGGGCCAACGATCACTGACCCTCTCTGATTAATTTTAATCATTGAATCATCAGAAATCTAATCAATACATTCTTCCAGATAGTGAGAATTCCTGTTTATGGTGAGTTCTTCTAGAGTATCAGTAGTAATCGTCAGAACTTGTCAACAAGGAGTCAGCAAAGTTACAGTGAGAAAGCGCTAATCATGCGAACCAGCGAGATTGGAAAAAGTGACATGAGTCCTCGACGGACTGACAACCGTTACCACCTTAGTGAGCTGCCGGGATCCTCGTCGTGGCATACCTACGAGTATCTGCCATCCGCACACACGCATACATGTACGTGTCGCCTAGAGGCCGAGGTCAATGCGAGAAATCTTACGCGGCGGCACGCTCCTATCTTGCAAGCTTGCACGCGCCATCCAGCATCCGCGTGCTTTTCGCAGATACCACTGAATTCCACTGACTAAAATTATCCCTTTTTGACTAGCGATAATTTTGCATCTTTAGTAATCACTTTGGTCCATTAGGACAATTCGTAAAGGTTAATTTAGTATAAAATTGATTTTTGTCGTTTAAAATCATTGGTTATTATTACGTTGATTTTCTTCGAACATTGTAAGAAATGAATGACACCGGACATCGGGGAAATCGCCTTAGGAATGGAGCTGGGCACATTAGGAAGGAAATCGAGAAAAAAGGTTGAGGAGGATGCGGTGAGGCAACGGAGCATGCCAAATGGCATCTTCTATGTATATCGGGACGCCTGGTTTACTGCTGGTCGAAGTCGGCGAGCCAGCTTTCTCCTGGCTCCACGCTCAGATTACCGTCAGCTCTTGTGATCGCACTCATTCCCGATCACGTCCTCGTTCTGACGAATCACGTCGATCAAAATCGCCCGATTTTTCATGGCTACTAAAAGCGAGGAAAGATTGCTCGAGTCACTAAATCTAGAAAGAAATGCTCGGCTATCATTCGATTTATTTGAGACGATTGGAAGCTCGAACAGAATTACGATTGCTCTGCTACTGCGTTTACGCAAAGCAGACTAACAGTATATTGCCGGCACGATCGCGACAGTTAGCAGAACGTAATTGGACGCTGGTGGAATGTTGATGCGAGTTAATTTGATTGAACGAGTGGGTCACGTTCAAAAATCGATGGCAAAGAGTACGTGGGTATTTGCAATGCCAGTCGCATTTCGTCTCCACACTCTAATTGTCCGATTTCGTGCGGCTAATTCCTGAGCAAAGATTGACTCTGGCATCTGCATTCTTGGCGGGTATTCCTATTAGCTCGGTTCATTAACAAGCTTGAGAGGAAAGGGTCACTCACCGTGGAACATATAAACCGTGGTTCGTTTCCGTAATTTGTTAGAGCGGTCTCATAACGTTGTCTTGAATTCCTTGAAGAGGCTCGCTGATTCCGAGCGGTGCGGCAACGACCCTTAACGCCACGAGGACGAGTTTCTTCTTCTCGATGAGTCACACCTAGTAGATCACCCCCAGTTGTACTCCTGAGGGTTCTCGCACTTCCTCACTCAACTCCCGTTCACTTCCTGTCGAGCCGATGCTTCCCGGTACTTGAGGGCTTACTTGCCCAGTCCGACATTCACGACTTGACTAAAAGTCAAGTTTGATTCGTGCGAAGGTGGCAATGTGACTTGACCGAATATAACGAATCGACACCCTGGTGAACCTGTTCGGTCAGGTTCCTCGTTTTGGCAGTATGTCGAGTCTTTCCACGCGATCCTAATGCCGATCTATTCCGCGTATACCGTTCGACCATCCGGCTAGTCAAGTGGATGGTACCTGTCTGCCCGCTTGGTGCCTCGTGTGCCACGGCATGTGCTGGAATCGCATGGCTAAGTCATAAGCACGGCGCCTCCTCGGAGGATCGCCGACGTGGACATGGTGGTGGGACTTGGGTCCCGATGGTGGAAAGGCCGTTCATGGTGGAGGTAAGAGTCAGGAAGACCGATCGTCGGAGTCAAGTGGAAGTGGGGTGCCGGCTGCCAGTCGAGAGACGATCGGCCGGTTTGGTGCGCGAGAGAGGATGACTTCCTCGGGAGAAACGTTGATTGGAGGAAGACGAAGCGAGAGAACGGACCAAGAGAAACCAAAGTGGGCCAGTGGCCAGGTCACGTGGAGAAGAACGGGGCCCTATGCGCACGACAGCGACACACTGTCCTACTCATCGAGCCACCTCGTCGGCTGCTCCAGCTTCTGTCTCTCCATTCAGGAAACGTTTCGCGATGCGCTCGGGCCCCACTACATCCGCACATCGGGCCCCTTTGATTCTCATGGACACATCTACTCCAACGCCCAACAGTCTCTGATCTCGATCGATGCACGCCCGATCAGCTGATCAGTATGAGAAGCTGGCAACTCGATCGACAACTATGTAAATGGTACTCGAGAGTAACGGGTACTTGGATATCATCATCGGTGGGATCATTTAGTAATTCAGAGGGAAGCTGGCGAGCAGGATCTCGACAGCTGATCTGGCTTGCGTAAGTGTGATGATCGTATCGATCTCGCTTCTCTTTTCCTGCCAACCGCTATTCGAATCCTCCTAGCTTATTTATAGATATTCGATGCTAGGGGAGAGTAGTCTGCCGCTTGAACCGTAAGTTCATTCTGAAGGGTTACGTGTCGGTCACTGAAAGTGACCTATACTTTACTAAGATAGAAGCAACAGAGAAACGAGATATTCCTTTCCGTGCACTTGAAATTTTAATTTTATCGAGCACCAAGAATTTTCTTGCCGTAGATTATCTGATTTCCGTGGATCGTACGTCTTAGGTAAAGTCAAAGGTCACCAGGCGATCACTTGATCCTGGGAAAGATAGAAGTGCGAGTAGAAGTCACCTAGTTCGCAAGTGTTCTGTGACCCGAAATTTTGTGTGTCAGTTTGATAAATGGCCGAGGGGTGTATCTGGAACAAAGGGAAAATTTCGACGTGACTTTCGCGAGTGTAGGCAGACGACCACCGGGAATCTCAATTGATCATAGCCGAATTTCACTTCATTCCGAAGTCCAAGCATCGATCGATCTGTGCCGCTGGTCGATGTCGTGACACAGATCCCTAGATGCTTCAAAAATCCATACTCATTACATACAATCTGCTCGAGTCAGTGAACATCGTGTTTAACACGGTACTGCTTTCCACAGAAATATTCGCATGGATTCTTTTAAATTTTTCCGACTCTCTGAATCAAAAATGCATAATCGATAACGGTATATCGATATGTACTTTCGAACAAAAATCCTCCAGAAAATAATCGCCTCCTAGTGCAAGAAAAAGAAGCCCACTCATCCCATTTTTCTCGCAAGTCCTTATCGACGCTACAAAGCGAAATAGGAAGCGTACCATCTGCAGGATCGAGCGGTAAAAAGTAGCCATTGAACCAACGGATAATCAATAACATCTGTCACTATTATCCTGCCAGAGGAATATTTACAAGCTTGCAGAGGCGTGCGAATCCATTGGTGGGATTGGACAAATTCTCGATGCCATCTCACCGATATCCTGCTGCCTGTAGGCATTTAAATCCACGCGGGAATCGACCTACTTCTCGCGCGGATTTAAGAGAACCCCACAGACTTGGCGTCCTTTACGGTACTCTCGCCGGCTTCACCTTGTGACTTGTGACCAAGAAAAATCCCGTCGGATAAGATCTACGCGGTCGCAATCGAGCCAAGCATGCAGAGGGGAGAAGAGAGGAATGTCGAGGTTGAGCAGTGGATGCACAGTAATAGATCAGCAAAGATAATTGTCTGCTCTCGCTTTAGGATTACCGGATGGCTCGGTAGCCGCATCAGCAATATCTACTCAGTGAGGAAGCTCGAGAGTAGGTGAAGTTCAATCCTTGATCGTGAACGTGACTCGTCCGCGCAAGTGGGTCAGGACCTGCCAGCTCTTTCGTCGCGCTCAATGTCACCGGGCGCAGCATCCCATCTATTTATCTGTGACAGCCGAGAGCCAACCAGTTAATCGATTCAGTTTTCATGCCGAGCCGCAGGCGAGCGTGCAGAATACAAGCATCGTCAATTTCCGCGCGACGGTAATCGAGAGGCGCAACATCGACTGTTCTCCCTTGAGTATACCTGGACCGAGAGAGAAATTTACGAGAGCTTCTCTTCAACGTTCTACTCTCCCAAGCGTTTTTATCTTCGCGCGTGTTTTAATGAAGCATCCTGAAACTGATGGCTCCCTTGACTCTGCTGTGTTCGTTGCGCAAAATCACTCGTTGTATCGGTTCTCCTGGGAAATTAATTATTCCGGCCGAGGCCGATGCTGTTCTCTCGCAGTGTGGGTACATTCTAGGTACATGGTATCTTCATGTCGCGCAGTTGACCGTGATCGTGACTTTCGGTAAGTGGGTTAGAACCTGCGCCTCCTCGTCAAATGGATTTTACACCATCGAGATACGCCAATGCTATCTCTCCATTGGATTTAGAATATTTGCCTTAATTATACATAGTGCACCGACATTAAATAATCGCCAGGTATTAGCTAACGGAATACAGATAGTCGAATAAAGTGTTGATGGTGACAATCATTACGTAAAAGGAAGCCGAATGATTGCACAGCAGAAATGATTGTCTGAGTATTGCGGGATGCGGAAGAGTTCGTGTTGACGTGAAAAAATGTGGGAACGAATTGTCGGACGACTAAAAAGGCAGTCAGCGAATAATCTTTTAAGAGGGGGTACGAGAATCGATGGTAGAAAGTGGAGATCGTGACGGCATGTTGATTTCGGCGGATCGTTAGAGCGGTGAGGTTCATCCCAGGGAAATATGCTGCTGGAATATTTGGGTCGCGACCCCATAACCGATGGGGGGAAGTTCGCAATTCCAGCTGGAGAGGGGCTTCGGGGAGAAACAATCGATGGTCATGACCCAGGACATAGCCGCAGTGAAACTGGGTCAGAATTACCTGTGCCCTTTCACGTCGTGTGCGTCATTTTTCTTTACCGTTGCTCGCACGACCTCCCAGGAATCCCATAAGTACATAGGATCCAAACCCTCGTCCCCTACTTTCTCTATCTCCTTCCTGTCCCTGGCACTCCACTACCTTTCCGCGAAGGACACTCTCACAAATCCGTCTTCTTCGACAGGACCAAGAATCCACTTTCCGCTATCTCCTTTACTTCCGGCGCTCCGATAAGAAAAAGTACTCCAAGCTTTCCTGGAACATCTCTGTATTTTTTAATCTTTTTACTCATCTATATTTTCCGCCCACCTTTCTCCTGTTAACCTCTAGCATATCGTGAAAAGATCACTTCATGGAAAAAGAAGTTCATTTTTAAATAGCAAACACTTGAATTATTTTCCTGTGTTCGCTGTTTAATATACATAAAACGTATTGCGTAAGAAGCTAATTTGAATGATGAAATAGTACAAAGCCAGTGTCCGAACTGCAGGGTGCACTTAGTGGACGTGTCCGGTACACTGGAGTCGGATTATCCGGTTATTAGAGAGTGGCGCTAGTTGGTTGGACTCCTGGCGTCATCAGTGTGGATGTCCAAGGTCAGACCGTGACCCTGGCCAAGCACGAGGGCTATCCGAATAAAATGTCTTGATCGATCTGAACTAGCGCCGACGCAATTCGTCCCTGCGCCCTCTGCCCGGTGCATTGGGACGACGAGGTCCTTGCGAACTTTACCTGCTCTGGCCTCGAGCTTTCACGCACCAGCCATTCCATGCTAATCACATCCTTGCACTAGTTCCTAAACATCTCTTGTTTTTTCCCTACTTTGGAAAGTTTCGTAATAGCATAAAAATGTTTGCAAGCTCCATAAAGAAGTTAGTTTAGCAACTGCAAGGAAGATAAATGGCAAATAGCTCGAAGCGAGTGATTCTTGTAATAAATTCTAACCGAGAGATGTCCTGCTGAGAACTCGATGATTAGCATGACCCGATGACACTCGAGTGTCATCGGGTGAAGGTCGCCGATGGTTTTGCTACCTGTTATTCGTGGTTTCGTGACTCTGTAAGAAGAAGGCGGAGGTTCCAGCACCGGCTTTCTCCGGAGCCACTTAACCCGGTCCAGTAACATCCATCCTTAGCCATAGGCCGTCACGCCTGTGACATTTTCAATACGTCCCCTCTTATTGCTGAGCTTAAGTGAATCTTGGACCGATTGTTTTAAAAATCTACCTTGACTTCTCACGGTTGCCTTTTTTCCCTGGCAAAAGTCTGATTGCTGATCGTCAGGCAATTCCAGTTTAATGTTAGTAGTCTAATTGCATTGACAGTTAGATTTCAAGATTGAGTTTTCATTTTCCTCGAAGACTACCATTCGCTTCCGCATCGAAGCGGTAAGTATTCGTGGCAGTCGTGACTAGTCGTAATTGTTTAAATTAAACGCCCAAGATGTACTTGGTAATTCAGACGATTCCACTCTAGCAATGGCGCTGGTGGAAGACTCGCGCTTAGAATCTGGGTCAACAATGCACGGGGAATACGACAAGGGAGGAAGATGCGCGTAGGAATATTATCCGTATACGAGAAAACGGGAAAACGACTGCGGGTAGTTTCATGTTCGTTATCTCCGTGTCATTACACGGGCGAACTCCCGAGCGACGATGATTCTTTGAAAGCAAACTTTCTTCTTGCACGAGCAATTTACGAGGAAAGCTTTCAGTGTCTTTTTAAAGCCTTCAATCAAAAGGGGATTCTTTAAAGAAAGTGGTTTGCAGCACAAGAGATTAAAATGTAAAGGATTTTAATAAATTGAAAAGTCGAAAGATTCATTTACGCATTTCTTCAATTTCTTTTGAACGCTTAAGGAAATTTATTTAACGAAATATTCGCAGAGGTTTATATCGATGACGCGATTCGCAAAGCATCTCGGAAAGGAGAGAGAGTCTATGGCGCAGCATCACTCGGCGCAATTGGGCGCGACGTTAGTCTGGCTGTCCCATTAAAGCGAATCTAAAAACCGAGATTCTTTCTAGGCCAGAGCGGTCTGCTCTTTCGGCGAGAGAACGAGCGTTAGTCATCGTCCTCCGAGCGAGTGTCTAGCTCGCCCCGATTACTTGTCATCCGTGACCAGAAATCCTTACCGATTAGCCGATATTGCCGCGGAAGAAAGTCCTCGAACCCACTTCCCAATAACTATGGGCCGTTATGATCGATTAATTAATTCACTATCTAAGTAAACCACCCAATAATCTTAAGTACTCCATAAACTTTATTCTACTATATAACTACTAGTAAAAGCTAGTAGAAACGCTTGCATTTATACGTCGAACTTTAAATTAATGCAAACTGGTACTAATAACGCGAAACCCATCCGAGAAACTTTTTCCAGGTACTATCTCGATCTTTGATGGATCAAGTACTCCAGAAACGATGTTAGGTTCTTGTTTCCGCTCGATTGCTCGGCTTCGTAAGTACATGTACATACCAGGAAAAGTGATGAGTGTAGAGTGGAAAGATATTAAATGGCAAGGCCGACCTGTCCACCGGGCGTATCGGGTCGTTAGACCACATTCTAATTAACGGTGGTCGGGGCTCCTTTTACGTGCTTTTTTTAACGTGCCTGCCGAGCCCCCTGAAATTAATGTACCATGGGAGTGCCCGACTTGCCCACGCGCTTTTTCTTCTTTCCATTATTCGGTAAACAATAGTTAAGTTGTTAGGAAGTAGAATCTCTTCTTTCTTCCTCGGTATTTCGTTTACCATCTCTCTTTCCCTCCTCTTTGCCTGCATTAAGCGTGGGTGAAAACTTCCACCTGCGGTTAAAGGGTAAGTAACCACAATGCGCGTTTCGTGAAATTGAACTGTCAGGTGCAGCAGGTTTAGTTCGACGATAGAAGTCCGGGACAGGAGAGATACAGGAGCAAATTGGAAACGATCGAGCACGAGTTTCTTAATCACAGGAAAAAGTAGGATGATCTTGTTAAACTCTCTTTAGTTTATCTCCCCTTTTCCACTTATTACTGATTAAAAAGGAATTTATCTCGAATTTTCTGTCACGTACTTATTATCCAGTCGATTCCAATTCCCGTCAGTTTATCGAGCATAGTTCCATTTGATGAGAAATCAGGCAACTGGTATTCTAACTAAATTGATGACTCTCAATCCTGGAATCTTTATTCCTTGCAGTGATTCGATGTCATTCAAGTGGTAATTCAGGCTAGGATTAATCAACGACCAGGGTGTCAAAGTTGTTATCGCACTTGCCTCAAGTACCGCAATGAATCGCTCGCTTCTTTACGGACAGGTTATTTCGCGTGGGTGTCTGTGTATGTGTGTGGGCGATAAGTGAACTCGGTTTCGGGAGAGGGACGGAAAATATCAACGCCCACACTTGATCGTTTACTGAGAGGGAAGGAAGAACAGTGTGACGTGGATTCTGAGCATCTCTCTTTAATGGTCAACTTCTCGATACACTGTGAGGACGGAGGAGCAGTAAATTAGCTTAAAAGAAAGTCTGAGAGGGTTGTTCGTGATATAGATCGAGAGAATCATACTCTCTCCCATGGGAATATCAGGGATATGTCGAGTATTTACAAGCATGGGGTTTCACATCTCCTTCGACACCCCAGGCGGAACATACGTTAATAAATTAACTCGCTCGTATGCTGGCGAGTATGTTACATGTCTACTACCTCTACAATTACCTACATATGTATACATATACATAGATACGAATCTTCTTTATAAATTAAATTAAATAACATTGGGATCTCGAGCGTTTATGTCATTCGCTCGTTTCCCTTTGAACTTTGAAAAGTTCCACCGGGGGTACTAATTGGCACACGTTTATCTTGGCAATAACTGCTCTCTTGTATATCTTTAAATTTTCTCCCCTCTCTCCACTGAATATTTCCCGATGTACCACTTTCTGCACTGTCAAGCTCAAGTACGGGCGAATTGAATTTGCGTGGAGTGCGCTGGGGCAGAGAAGTGCGCTTGATGCAAATCGAATCGACGTTCATCGCGAAACGGAATATCATAGTGGAAGGGAGAATGTAATCTCCGGAGGGTAAAAGCATGGCATAACAAATTTACTCTCTTGACATTTGATCGACTTCTCGATACTCGATACCACTTTTCCGTTAAATAAATGAGCAACGAATATTCAAGAAATTTCCATTTTACAGTGAAATCATCGAATTGAAATATTCTAGAACATTCGTTCAAACGTGGCCAGAAGTACCCTCCGAGAATGGTTGCACGAGGGCGCACTGCTCGCTTCGCCAGTCCTTTTAAAGTTTCTCATGCTTGGCTGACCCTTTGCACTAAAAACCGTGAATCAATAATCCTGCGCGAGGATTCTTGCAATTTACAGGCACCTAAATCTATGCTATTTTACACGAGGATGCCGAGAGCGAGGCAGCGAAGGGCCTCGAGCAGCCCTCGGCAGGCAAGTGCAAAGGGTAGCTTTTTCTGGGCAATGGTTTATCGCCAGTGGATCACAGCTGTGAACACAGGCAAGGATTGCACGGCCGGCTTTTTGCGCACGAGTCCATCGAAGCGCGTTGATAAAGCTGTTGGAACGAAACCCATAGCGCCACTCTCTGCTTCGTACCAGGCTTGTGCCACGAGTCCTGGCAGGACCCGCTTGGTTCGCAGGATCCTAGGCTGTCGACTCCTCGCTCGAGAAAGTACACTGTAGTCCTGCCACGGGGACGAGGTGGCACCAGTCACCCGCGCACACTCATCCTGGACACATCGAGTTGGAACCATGCCGGCCATTTCAAATTCTAGAAATGTTCTTCTTCTAGTTAACTCTATCACACTCGGATCACTCATCCCATTGGGATAATTAGCCTTAATTAATTGGCTCGATTTCCCTAAGTTTTTCCATTGAGATTCGTATGAAATATTAAATATTACTGTCATGGCAAAGATTGCAGATTCCTTCGAGATTCGAATTCTCCCTGGGATAAAATGTCTGTTATCCGAGAATAGCAAGCACGATTCCTTCGATCTCCAGTTCGCCAGCGAGTCTCTTTTTCACCGAGCGATTGTCAGCTGATTCGAAATCGAACTAGGATGCAGATTGAGCGGTTTAAAACTGAAGGATCTGGTTGATCCACTCGCGGAACTCGGAGATTCTTGTGTAGACACCTGGTTGGTTAGGAACCGCGCAACCAATTCCCCAACTGATTACTCCGGCGAGGATCCACCGTTTGTCACGCGCCCTTTGAATCACCATTGGTCCACCACTGTCACCCTGTAAACAAACTTGTCCTTTAAAACCAATTCTTTTAATCAAAACCCAAGCTTCTATTTTATTCGAACGAACCTCGCAAGAGTCGAATCCACCGTTTCTCCATCCAGCGCAGATAAATATGTTCGGTATGTGTTCGATATAACCTGCGTTTCGGTACATTGACTCACAAACTGTATTATTAATGACTGGTACGGCAACTTCCTGGAGAATGGACGGTAATGGTCCCTCTATGAATCGAAGAGTAATTTATTAATACTTTGAACTTATTGAATCTTTACCACTGATCAGGACGATTAAATTATATAAAGTAGTACCATCGTAAAGACGTCCCCAGCCTGTAACATAGGCAGTTCTGCCCACATAGTTTTCATCGTCATCTGGCAAGCAGATCGGCAGGACATTCGGTTGGAATGGCAAAAGGGGTTCGTAGAACCTTAAAAGTGCAAGATCGTACTCGAAGGTTCGTGGATCGAACTGAGGATGACTAGCAACAATTTGCACGCGTCTTTCCTGGAATCCATAAGGTTCCTCCTCATTGGCAAGGTCGTGCTCACCGATTCTCAGCAACAAATCGCTTGGTGGTACACTGAAAGCCAACCAAACAATTAGTCAAGGTCATTTGGCGGAACGGGGCAGTGGGAGAAATCAGCTAATAAATTGTGCAAACGATGCGGTCATCGTTGGGTGGCTCGAGGAAAACATGGGCAATGATTTACTGGAAGGATAAGACTCACTTTTCGACGCAATGCGCCGCTGTTATGGCCCAATTCTCGTTGAGTAGGGCAGCACCGCACTTGTGCAGGTACGTCGATGTCCTCCATTGTCTCAAGGAGATCTGAAAGGTAAACAATGAGGATGAAGGGTCGACGTATACTGATTATTCGGTGATTGTGATTGATCCTAGGTTATTTGTTATCCTTACTAATCAAACTATAAAAGGTGTCCTCAGAGTTATGATAAATAAAATTGGATCATGTAATAATATGTTAATATAGTTTTGCGAATTGATCAAGAAAACTTAATGAACATATGCGCACCTGCCATGGCCACTTGCCGAAGGAACTTCTATTCCCACCGACGATCCTGGACTCCGGGAAGAGTCTCCTGCCGCACACTGTAAGCAAAAGTACCGTGGTGTTTACACGCCTGAGCAGATCCGCCTGTCCCATTGCCAGCGCCATATTGGAGAACCCAATGACTTCCGCGTCCGTCGAACTGGACGAACCGGTACCGACGCGCATCTCCTTTCAACAGACTTCTTTTTCCCCATTTTTTTCTTGCCTGTCTCATCTCACAACTTCCATCCAATCCGTATACACTTGCGCGCGCGTCTGTGTGTGAGTGTGTGCGAGGAGGTTTGTTATTTCATCGTGGTCCTCGTCGAACTCATCATCGCGTCGAGTTATTCGGGGCCAAGAGAGAAAGGCCGGAGATTGAATTGTTCGCTAAGATGACAGCTGGTTTACTCTTGTAATACTGATTGCCAACCGAGGATCAATCGCCAGGCAAACATATCCTACACGTAATTACCACCTTTCCGTTATGATCATGAACCAACTGACTCGGCGAAGCTGTTCGATCGCTCCTCGTGTAAGATTGCTCCGATCGCAAGTGGATTCTGTGGAATATCATGATGCACGATCGAACCAGACAGACATTACTGTGCTGGCCTTTCGTACATGATAGTGGGAAGATCGATCATGGAGATTTCCCCTCTTCGAATAATCCCCGAAGTTCAAGGGCAATTTCGTACCTAGTGTTTGTTACTATACTTGATGTGGATTTGTGAATTTTGGGTTTACCTTGCTTGTAATCAGTCATATTGAGAGTCTCCATTGGCACCGGTAGATTACTGTCGATAGTCACGCCAGAAATCGGAGCTGGACTCGTCGCGAGTGTTGGTCTCTTTGTTGTTTCCATAGTAGTGGTGCTCTCTGTTGTAGAAGTAGCTGGAAATCCAAAAATTATTTGTTAGATTTGCAAGTTTTCTTGAATATTATAATTTACAAGAAAAAATCCACTATACCGAGAGTAACAGTTGGAGTCGATTCTTCTTCCGATTTATCAGTACTTTGTACTTGAGCCTCGGTGGTTTTGTCGGTAGTGGGCGATTGGATCATTATCCAACCATCTGGTGTAGTTATCGGACTCCATTCAGTCTCAGTTTGCTCTAGAAATATTTTATGCCCATTTAGCGAGTCCCTTTTTTTCACGAACGAGGTTTCGAGTGTTTTCAAGCCCGGTGAAAAATCTGAATGGAGGTCAGTCGACGGAGGCCGATTCGTTTAGCGTCGTGAAGCAGTAGAGAAAGAGAGAGAAAGAGAAAGAAGAAGAGGTGCTCGGTCATGGAGCATTGGAGAGGTAAGATTACGGTGGACGCTTTAAACCGTTACGGCGTTCCAGCCGAACAGAATTTCATGCGCTATCAATGCACAAAGAAGGCACAGGAGCGAGTTCGAGCAAGACAGAAGATCATTTTACTGCTTCGTTCGGAGAACGATTTTTAGCCTCGTTTAACCTTTGCTTGAAGAAAGAGCCTTGAATTCAGCGGTATTCATCCCACGAAATCATCCTCGGCTCATTCAAACGACATATCTTCCTTCAATTGTTCGCATGTTCTACTCCTTCGCCATCTCTCGCAGTAATTACATGCTGGATGTAATTACTCCGCGATTTCTCGGAGGCACGTGCTCGTCGCGACCAATGGGAATTGATGCGAATGAAACACAATCATCTTGAACTCAGAGCCGACGATTCATCCTGCGTCTTGGAACGACAGGATACAATTGTCGGTTTACAATAGAACCGGCAAGCACGAGGATGCAAGTGTGGCAGTTCTCCAAGTTGCAGAACTCTTGTAACGAAAGTAGCCGTAAAGTTCGAGAATGAGATATCGTGCGAGAGATCGAGAGTTACTTGGTAAAATCGTCTTATCATCCTGATATTAATCAGCATTGCAGATTAGCGTTTCCATCGAGAACAACCTCGTCTGGCACTTCCGCCTCTTATCAAGTGTGTGTTTCACACGTAAAAGATTTCGAAGGAATTCGAATACCTCAACGAAATTGATAGCCCTCTGTTCCTGGGATACGAATTATCTGAGTGTTGTTATTGTGCGTTGTTCAGAAAGTAAAGAGGGGGCGAGAATGGAAGAGTAATCAATCAAGCATCCCGGCGCTTTCACAAGCCAGCAATATCCTAGTTAATGCAACGAGCGTGCTCTTCTCGACGTGGATTGTTGTCAGGATGATTTCCCATCGAACGAGGAGGTTCGAGGAGTCCGCGTTACACAATGCACATCCGTTTTCTTCGATTTCACCGCGCCTCGCTTTGCATCGCGCGCGCTCATCGTGAATACAAACGACCAGCATCTTTCCCCATTTCGAAGTAGCTCTCATACAATACAATTGAACAAAAATAAAAAGGTGAGCCAAGTATCTGACTTTCTACAATCAATTCTTCAACTTAGAATTCCTATGTTATCCTTGCGTCATCGTCTACCTCTTCTAATCGATATCACTTTTAGATTACTCGCCAGACTGATCTCCGATATTATTTAGAAAACCTCTCTGCTTACCTTGCTGACTAGTGATTGTACTAGTCGATGGTAGTTCCGGTGCTTTGGTAGCCGCGTCGGAACTCGAAGACCACGTCACGATTCCTGGGGAGAATGTTGTTTGTGGGATCTCTTCGAGACCTTCGTAATCCGTTGTACTCGGTGATGAAGAAGATGTAGGTGCCTTGGTTTCCAAAGGAGGAGGAGATGCAGTCGTTGCTAATGTTGTATCCAAAATAGTTGTGGTTGTTGGGACTTTTATTACTGGTGTTGTTATAGGTTTGGGAGGTTTAGTCGTTCCTAAAGTGGGCCTTGGTTTAGTCGATTCTAATGTGGGCCTTGGTTTAGTCGATTCTATTGTGGGCCTTGGTTTAGTCGTCTCGAAGGTAGGTTTTGGTCTCGTTGTTTCTGTGGGCCTTGGTTTCGTACTTTCTGTGGGTCTTGGCCTGGTACTTTCCGTGGGTCTTGGCCTGGTACTTTCTGTGGGTCTTGGCCTGGTAATTTCTGTGGGCCTTGGTCTGGTACTTTCAGTGGGCTTCGGTCTTGTACTTTCAGTACTAGGTCTTGGTCTCGTAGATTCCAGGGTGGGCCTGGGCCTAGTCGACTCTGAACTAGGTCTGGGCCTTGTCGACTCCGAGCTGGGTCTTGGTTTCGTTACACTAACAGTGGATGCCAAAGTCGAAGTTACCGGCCTGGTTCTCTCAGTAGTTGTGGTGACCTCTGGTTTTGTCACGACTTTCGTCGTGGTTGTAGCAATCCTCGTCGGTTTAGTCCTCACTGTGCTAGTAGACAAAGGTCTCGGCGTTGTTGTCCTGACAGTGGTAGGTCTCGTTGTCACTCTTTGTTCAGTTGTTCTTCTAGTTGTACTACTTATAGTCGTTGGCCTCTGAGTAATAGTTGTTAAACTCTCAGTCGTTGTAGAAATACTTTGGGTTCCTGTAGTTAGGAATGTACTCTCAGTTGGAGGCGCCACCGTCGGTTTTCCTTTAGTCGATGATGATAATGGTCTTGTTACAAGCGGAGGCAAGGTTGTAACAAAGCTGACAGTAGTCGAAGGTTTTGCTGGACTAGTTGGTCTTTTCGTCGGCGAACTTGGCTTTTTCGTCGTTACCGTTGGCCTCTTCGTGCTCGCACTTGTTCCAGGCTTCTTCGTAGTAGTTACTGGCCTCCTAGTGGTAGCCTGAGTCGAAGGTCTGCCAGTTGTGGTGTTCCTAGGTGGAAATCGTGTCGCTGGAACTGTCTTCTGGGTCGTAGTTAACACTGTCCTTGAAGTAGTCTGCGTTGGCCTCTGAGTCGTTGAAGCTGTTGTACTTTGCGAGGACAATGAACTGGGTTTTGAAGTAGTTGATTCAGTCGGCTTGTAAGAGGATACTTGGACTGGTTTTTTGGTAGTCGATTGAGTTGTCAAAGTTTGCGACGGTCGTACAATTGTGGTTGTCTGAACGGGCTTCTTAGTAACAGGCTTTGATGTTTGCGAGGATAATTGAGTGGTAATCGAGATTTTCGTCACAGTCTCTGACACGGTGGGACGCTCAGTGATTGAAGAAGTTGGCTTCGTTGGTCTTCTCGTAACACTGCTTGTACTACTTGAACTAATTGGTCTCTGTGCAGTTGTGGTACTATTTCTCACTACACTGGACTTAGTAGTACTCTCCTCCGACGTATTCTGGACAGTCTGGAACGTGGAGAATCGGGTGTGCTGTGTCGTCGTCTCGAAAGTAGTAGTAATCGGTCTCTTAGTCACCAGTTTCGTTGTCTCCTTCAAAGTACTTGTAGATCCCAGAGTGCTCTGTGTAGGAGCCTGAAATATACACGAAACCAATCGCGATTAAAACAAATTCCCTAATGAAAATCAACAAGATCATCTTTTGGATCAGTTCACTATCAATTCTACGGGGTGTCATAAAAAAGCGATCTAGTGTGACCGCAAAATCGAGCAAGAAACATTATAAAAAGCGTGACCACTATGATATCGACAGTTCTCAACAGGGGGTATCGATCAATTGCATAATCGATTGGAACAGGTATGTGTGATCGCATGAAAGCCTGCGGTTTTACTTGCCTCAGTGGTGTACGTCGTCGTGGGTGCTTTCTTTTCGGTGGTCGGCCTCGGCCTCGAGAAATACTCGGGGATGTCATTGCTCTCGATTGGTCCATGCGTAGTAAGGAACGGCCTTGCCGGTGGTCCATCCTCGATGCTATTATCCTGCGGGAAGATATCCGGCTCCTCGTCGATCTTGCAACAGCTACCAAAGTAAAAGCGGTCGATGCATGTACCTAGATGCGTGCCGTTCGCCTTCGCGCAGGTGAACGCGAACATGCACACCCCAGTCTCGCCGGTTCGCCTGGACACGCATGGCAGGTGCCTGATGTTTCTGCCTGTACCTGTAAATCGTTCAGGAAAAACCGCTTATAAACCGTGAACTAATAATTTGATCTAAGTCTGATCTAACTACAGCCATCGTAAATGCTAGATTAGTATCAGTGTGCAATTAGTGGGCAATCATTTCTGGAATCTTTTAGCCCCGTTAGACTTGGCATAGTTCTACTTGGCTATTTAATAGTCGTATCGTTAAGAAAAGAGAAGTTACGAATGCTTGATAAGTGTTAATAAAGATATCGAGTATTAGAGTCATCAGAGGCGTGTAAGAGGAGTCGGCTAATCTCGCATCTCTTTGGACCAGCAGTAGAAGCGTAAACTTCCGCAATCTCCTCTCGGATATGCGAGTGTCAACCTTCACCCGTTCCCTGTAACTGTGCATTCACTCCGGGAGCGTTCTACATTCCCTCCGTAACACTTTGCGAGCTCTTCTTGTATCGCGTCGTCATCGAGTATAATATCAACTGAATACCATCACTTGAGATCATGTACCAGTTGAATAAGTGAACTGTCGATGATTGACGATCTTGAATCGATCATTAGTAACGCTGGAACAGGTGTTATCGCATCGATTGAGATTTCTTGGACACCTCGCTAGGAATTCCTCGGTCAAAGGAGTTAGGAATATCAAAGGGGAATAACGGAATAGCTAGAGGCTCGTTTGACAATGATTCACGGTCTCCCTGGTACAGTTAAGTATTTCCAGAGGAGCGACAAGTGGAGAATGATCCGCCTACGATCTCACAGTACACCTTAAAGCCTCTTCCTATTAGAAACGATATCAGTGAATTCCTCGAGTTCTCATTAATCAAGAACATCCTCTTGGGTAGATAAATTAAAGATTTTCCTGTAGAACAAGTTGATTCAAGCAGACATCCTTCAGGATATATAAACATTACTCAGCTCGAACCTTCTCTTTTTCAGTAGTGCCAATTGCAAGGTGACTGCGGCTCTTTTGTAGAAGAGCGTCCGGTGTTTAGTCGATCGAGTATTATCGAAGAACGAATTGATGTCAGCCGAGGCAAAGCATCTCGGTACCGTTAAGTTTCGATGTATGAGCTAGTTGCCCCAGCCAAAAGTAGGTCACAGTCATAGCCTAATGTAACAGCTCGCTTCCCTCTAAGATACCTCACAGAATCCTTCTCTCTTTCTCCACTCTTCTTGCCCTTCACCTTTCGCCTAGCTGTTACTTACACCCCCGCAAGCATTCTACGTTCTTGAACCTTGATACTTTCAGACGGATCTCTGCCAAAGATATCACCTTCCACATTCATCAAGTGCACTCGTAGATTTAGCCCTCGGATAACTGATCATCTTTCAGGTTTGAGAGACGTTCGATCGCAATTGGTTCCTTCATCGAGAGGCGCTCCCTTTCATTGGCCGAAATCCGACAAGTGCCGGTGACACAAGAGACCGCATTGAAAGGTGCGAATTAAAAATCGAATGCTTTCACCGGTAGCAATGACGACTTTCTTAAATCCGTCCTGGTGCCAGGATTACTCACCTGCAGCGACGGACAAACGAGCGAACCTCATCTACCATTTAAATTAGTATGCAAATCTGACAAGGTGAACTGTTATTCGTGAGACAGTCCTACCGTGTTCTCCTTGGTGATTTTAAAGATTAGAGACGGTCTTTGATTTCGGTAAAGTATTTCTTTCTTTGTACTGATTGTAATTAATATGAAGCGGGCAAACTTGATATTCACAAGTTTTAAATATTGTTCTGTCAAAGTTTAAACAAAATCTATAGAAGGTTGTTTTTTGATACAGCTAGCTTAATAGGCCAGGTAAACGACCTACGAGGGAAGATTGGAATCATAGAACTGTCTATAATAGAGAGGCACCCTTGTTTTCGGGTCAGTCGGTCAGTGCTCTCGACACTGTCACGTCCAAAAAATCCTACGCGCTCTTGGCGTCCTTCCCCGTTTAGGAATCTGTGCTAGCGGAAGTGTCCCCTGAGTCACGGTCGCGCGAAAGAAAGTCCACGCTGCCTTTTTCTCTCGCGTATACCTTGGCGGAATTCCACTCGTCCATCTAATACATACACACACCCGCGCACACCCGCAAGAACAAAGCTTTGGTAGAAGATTCGATAGGATTTCACTCCTACCATTGACACAGAAGTCCTCATTGAAAACGAACTTCTCAGAAATCAGACGATGACGACAGTATTCTTATATCTCTCGAATTCTATCACCGCAAGATCTTAAAGGTCCTTGACCCGTCGATGACAGTTACATATCCCAGAAATCCCCAGTAACATAATTCATATAAAAAAAAACATCCTCCGATTCAGTAGAACACGTCAGTCACAGTTAAAGCAGAATCGACATGAAAATCCACGTTCCAACTTAACGTTAGTCTACACAATGATTGGAAAGGTGAGACTTCAGATACTGGCAATAATTTCGGAAGTTTTGCTTGAGAGTTTGAGCTCCCAGAGATTCAATAAGGCGAACGAGTCAGCCAGTGGGGAGTACGTGATGCTTGGAATACCGATGAGAGAAGGGTAGGTGATCGAGGGGGAGGGCGGAAAAATCAGTGTAAGTCGCGTGTGCGCCGATGACCGGGACTGACCCACTTGTATAGAAAACTGACCAGTCCGCCCACGTCCCGTTCCATCGCACGAATCCAAGGTAGGTTCAATGTCGTCCCGAGGATATGCACACACCGAGCCAGAAGCCTCGGTCACTCATGCCTCCTTCCACTTATCCCTCAGTGTATACGTATACACACACGCGCATTTACACGTGCGAAAACCTGCCCTGCCCATCGCGAGTATTTGCCTCCGGCAATCCGTTATACAGCTGAGTATGTGAAATCTTTGAATTATCCACGAATCGAGGGAAAATTGACATTATACAGGATAAAATTCGTAAAGTCTAATTAGACCAGTTTTTGTATTATTTGTTAGATAATTCTTGTTTGAAAGGTTGTTTGAATGATAGATTCAAGTGAAAGAGATTCCTTGCTTAGTGGTTAGTGGAAGCAAATAAAGATGAATATTGATCGACGTACTTCCTGGAATGAAATGAGGCACGTAGATCGGCGAGCTGAAGACACCGTTGACGATGAGGTTGACGAGAAGAAGGGCGGTCCAGGTCTGCTTCGCTCGGTCCCACATCTGTAATCAGAACATGAACGAAACTTAGAATCTCTCGCTTGATAGTCTGTCATTGCTGGGTGAGATTCTAGCCGAATCCCGTCAAAGGTAATATCGCACCGGGATGCGGAAGTTTAATGGACAGAGTGTCTCTCACGTTCATTCTCACGACAGTGACAATGCCGGCGGCGTAGTCAGACACCTGAGAAGATTCTCACGGGATGGACGTGCCGGTAGCGCCGCGTTGTCTTTAACCGGCTGGTAATTGCCAGATAGAATCCCGGGATTCATTCTCCTCGGTAAAACTTGTAATTCCCGTTTCGTTCTGTTCTTCGCAGAGACTTCGCTCACTTATTGCTAGACAAATGTAACAGGATAAAGAAAAGAGTACTATTTCAAACAAAAAGAAACAAATATTGTAATCCCTAAATTTCAATCGACTTTTTTTTCCACATTCTTAATAATCTACAAGTTCCAAAGAATGTACTGATCGATCATCGCGTCATCCCTCAAGTTTTTCTTCCCGCTAGAAGCAGAACAACACTTCCAAGCCGGTCATTTGCTCGATCTTGCGCCTCGTATTTTCGCAGAGTCGAAGTACCAGTTTTTACGGGAGGCCCCCGGTGCTTCCAATTCTCCCAATCACTGATGATAGTTATTGGCAGTGGGAGCGCATTAACGTGAACAAAAACCGAAAGCAAAGTACCGGCAGTCAAACAAGTGGATAGGAGGTGCTGGTACCCTGAGGAATAAAGCAGCTTGGAGAAAAGGAGCATTAACCGATCGGTGATGCGATGCCGTCGCCACCGCGCTACGACGTTCGTTTTCAACGAGAGTCGCTGAAGAACTCAACACTGCTTTCGAGGAGGTATTCGCCTCTGGCGGAATAAGCACTCGGAGTTCCATAAAGGCAACCGTTCATTTCCGGCCTTCCCCTAAGAGTAACTTATGTTCCTTGGCAGTCGGTTGCTCTCTTGTTAGATTCTGCCGCAAGCTAACCTGCCTTCGACTTCCCGGACGATGCTAATGTCAGGATGGCAACGATACACCAAGTCCCGGTCACCCGATATCCATCCTCGTGCGAGCGACACAAGAACCGAGTTACAGTTATTCAGAAGGCAGGAATTTGGGCGTAACGTTACACCGTCTCTCTCTCTCTCTTTCTCTCCCTCTCTCCTCGAGTGAATCGTTCATTCCTTGTTCCGATCTAGGTGAGATCAGACTTGTCGATGGTCAGGTCGACAATTGGATCGACTTCATTAACCGCCTACCAGGATGTATATTCCTGCATCGTCCAATACCCGCATTCTCCCCTTTTAAGTGTAGCGATAACCACTGTTATCCAACTATTATCACCCTTTTTCCTTCGTTCGCAACTACTGTCGCAATATAATATTCTTGGCGTTTTTACTGTTTGAGAGATTTTGACTTTTCTCTAACTTTTCGGAGATAGCACGTCTAAGATTGCTGTCCGTAGAAATGCAGTGATCTCATGCTGTGTGCACTCGCTCCGCTCGAAGGAAGTGATAAAAACCGTTACAGTTAGCCAGAGGCAGGAATTCGGGTGGATGAAGCGACGAATGGAGCCGGGCTTGCTTGTCGATGGTCAGGTTGTTGCTAGTTTCCTGCTCACCGCGATTAGTAGTCCGACAGTTATCCACTGACTATTTTTACCGTCTTAACGCCTCTCTATCTCTTACGCGCGCGCGCGCGCGCGAGTTGCCTTCTCTCGCAAGCAGAGATTGTTTACCCTCGCCGGTGAACGGAAGGCGTCGGAGGCTGCGGCGTCAAGGAAACACCGGCAACTAAGTGTTATCGGCGAATACAAGCTAAATAGTAATATTAGCTTCCTAATTAAGCAAATAGTTAATTTCATAGTGAGAAATCATATTTTGCGCGTCGTCTTTCGAATTCTTGCAAAATCGAGGTAGTCGCCCGGTGAAAAGGTGAAAACGGAGGATAAGCATGTAGAAATGTAGATGCAGGCACGTGTGAGCCTCGATGCCCATATAACGAGGAGGGCTTCCCGAGGAAGAAAAAACACCGGCTTTTTGTTATAACGTGGAGCGCGCGCGCGCGAGGCGTAACGGTACCAGCCACTTTCATTTGTACGCACGTATCTAATGCGAGAGAAGGCACATGTGGGTTGGCGCCGAAGTTCTACTGCGTACATTAGAATAAGAGGCTCATTTGTAAATGAAGGAACGAACTGCCTAGGTTCATTAGGAAGTCTGATTTACAGCTATTTCCCACTAACGCCATTGCTAATTGTTACGCAGACTCTTTGCTGCATTACCCAATCACGCACAATGTACGTTTTGGACTTCGGAAGAAAGTCAGATTCTTGTCTCGTCGGGACACGATAGAATCACAATTTCCCTGTTATATAGTTCAATGGAGGATCGACGTTAAATAGGAGCAGGCTGGTGCGCCTGGCACTTCCCAATCGGTTTTATTGTCCCAGCGTGATTGACATACAAAGTGATGTCGTTAAAAGGATGACACTCATACTGAAAGGCTTCGGGACTCGTGAAAGTTCGAATTCTGCTTACAGGAGTGAGAGGTACCGCTATTCGTGGACGACATACTTGCTTTACTTGGACGAATACGATGCCCAAAATCTCTCTCTTTCTCCAACGTATATAATACACCGGGAAATCCTCGTAATGTTTGGTCGTCACTGACCAATAAATATAAAGTAGTCCCCTATTTACATCGTCTCGAAATGTTAATTCGACTTTGCCATATACAATAAATTCAAGTGCCGGTAGTACTGGTTTCATTATTGCAAATACGAGACCGTTACACGGGTTATTGGGTAGGTATAATTAATAAACGGAAGTAAAAGAAGCCGACGATTATTAAACTGAGCGAAGCGAAAAGGATCCGTGTAATGTGTACTCTTATAAATCGACATTAACGGAGCGCGTAATCCCGGGCAATAATTAACAGCCAATTAGCGGGCGCAATAAGGCGGCAATAGTAATGGGTTGCGGCGATGGAGGTAGCTGCAATCCGTGCGGTCATCCATTCTAACCCGATCGAAGGACACCCGTTCAATCAACCGGGCGCTTCTTCAGCGCGGGACCTTGAGACGGCCGGAGGATGAGGAACCTCACCTTGACTGATGCCGACGTCGGGGACGGCTGCAGCGGTGAAGTCTTCTCCGTCGTTAGACTCCACTGGACATCATCCCCTGGCGGAACGCCACCCCCGAAATTCCCTCGGAAGATTCCCACCGACGATGACTCGTTCGATTCCTCTGCCGTCGATCCAATTGTCACTCTGCTTCTCACCAGGTCCAAAAGAGATCCTTCCTCCACGTGATAGACAATTTCCAATATAGAGATTGTATATACGAAGTATTGTAATAAGTAGAATTCTTTCGGATGCCGAGTGTGTTTCCTCGGCTAGAAGGAGGTCCTCGGGGACACGCGTTCGCGGTCTCAGGGCTACCTTAACACAGGGGAGTTCCTGCAAGGGCGTGCTGAGAGAGGTCGACCTGCTCGGCACGGCTGGCACCGATCGAACTGGTTTCACGAGGCTCCTGGCGCGCGGTTCTCGACTTCTGGATCAGCGATCCAGGTGCTGCTGCTCTCCGGTCGTCGCGGTCCGCGTGCACGAATCCCGGCGAGCCCGGTCGTCCCACCACCAGCAGGACTGAGAAGCCGGCGGAACGGAGCCAAGCTAAACTCTGACTCGATTCCACCTGGTTGCTCGTAGAAGCCTTGGGGGTCCTAGCAGCGCGTTGGACTCTAGCACCGGCTCGAGGTGAGGTGGTGGCAATGACCGTTCTCTTCGCAGTGGCTTCTGCTTGCCTCCTGGTCCCTCTTACCTGCCAGTCTCCTTTTCCGCCTACCTGTTGGACTCGCCGGTTCTTCGTCTCTCCTGCCATCACCCGTCCTGCGATTCCCCTGCTTGTCCCACTCGCACCGCCATCGACAACCGGCCCCACCACTCCAACTCATACTGCAACCACCTCTCTCACTCTTCCTACGCGCATTCACCCTGCCGAACCAGCCCTTCTTCTCTTGGCTACGGCAACTTCATCCTTCCTCATGGCCCCTCAGGCCGGACGTACTCCGTTGCCAATTCTTACCGAAGTCATTCCAGATATCACTTAGGAAAGCATCCTTGTGTAATTATCTTGTTAATGTGGAATATTATATTTGAATTTGGTTTTAAGATACTAGGTAGTTCCGGGTTATCTTTGGTTAGGTTTATATGTACTTGTATTGTTTAATGATCGATTTATTTTATTTATTTATTAGACTTGTTTTATTATTATTGGTTTCATTGACTTCGATATGTCAGGTGTATCATCGTACTGTGTGTACCATACCTTCAAGGAATCGTACTAGTCATAGGGTTTACCTGTGACAGGTAAGACTTTTACCTGCCCGACCGACAGGTGTATCGGACCTGTTGAGTGCCGTTCGTGACCGCGTGAACTCGAGAACTCATTTAAAATCGTTATGGAAAGTTGGATTAAAGTGATGTGACTTACCATGAGCAAAGTATAAGAAGTAAGATGACGTTCTTCCTGTATACTTCTGCTTCGTAGGCATTCGCAACCCTCTGCCCTTATAAAACTTTTTTAACGATTGTATACTGTTATCGAAGTCGAATCGAGTTTACGTATCACAAGAATTCCAGTTCGAACTCCACACTGAACGATCTTGTTAAGGAGGTGCAGATTTTCGTGGCGTCATCATCGAAGAGGAGGCGGAAAATGCCGCGGGGATCAAAGCATACAAACCTCTCTTAGATTTATGCTGCATGCCTCGGGCATAAAAACCTCGTCAAGCTGAACAAACCGAATCACTGTCTTCGCCCGCGGCGTACTTTTAAACCAGACAATAGTAATAACTCGAATCCTCTTCAGTCAAAGCGTTTTATTCCCTGGCTTTTTTTTTTACTCCGACTTCCTACACCGATTTCGTGAATGCAAAAGAAATGATTTTCCAAGTCAAGCCTTAGGAAAAAATGATTCGATCATGTAGTATTAAAGGATTATGAGACTGCAATAAAGTCAGCCTTAATCCTGGATTTGCAGCGCATGACGTATTCGCTCTCTGCGTCATAGTAATAATATGATTTGTCAATGCTATTTTGTATAAACTCATTCATCTCAACAACTACTATCATAAGCTTCAATAATTGTATAAATTGAATGTGAACGCAAATATGACAATACTAATTACGACTAATGCATATAATTCAATATGTGTCGATAAAGATTCGATGAGACAGCACGGCAAAATAAAAGGAGTCAGAATCCTGCTAAATGTAACACTTATCGCATTACACCCTGATACAATCAGGTTATTTCCCAGTTTAACATCTAGGAACATACCTTCATTAGCCGAATAAAAAGCTGTCTCTGCATTGATTAAAACCCTTCATCCACACTCATCCTGGCAATTAGATGTTTGAGTCATGCGCTATTTCAATGAAACACATATGTGCAAAAAGATGAATAGTGTGTCCAGCGAATTACATACGAGTGTTCATTGGGCAATACTAGTTGAACAAACAAGAACATATGTCTGACACGAGGAAAAGCAGGATCGGTCGGTTAAAGGGGCCGCGTATCAGTGACATTTAATTTCGAACCTGTACCAGATATCTCTCATGACGATTTCTGTTTGCCAATGATTTGGTACGTAAGCCTCGTCGGCTTTTCCTCGCCGACAAAAGTCTCACTCGAGTGAATTAGTTTGGATGGCGAGCGGTAAATTCGTGCTTGAGAAAATGGGGAGTTCGATGCAGCATCATGTGAACCAAGAGAAAAGGTTCGATGATAGTGGAGAAGGGTGCGATCAATCGGACGGATGGATTAGAAAGGCGTAAAGCCGCGATGGAGCCTCATAATGCCCGGAAACGACACCAATGGGCCAACACACAGCGGGATATTCTCTTATTAATATTGTTTTCCCATCGAGGTCGAACGCGCTCGTGTTCGGAATATCATTTCGATTGACTTCGATCCTGACGTGCGTCACGAGTTGTAGCTTCACGCGCCCCTAAGGATTAACCATCCTCCATTTTCCTTCTCCCTTTCACTCTCAGTGAACTGAATATTTCGATCCGATTTCGTCGAAGTTCTTAATTTTGTGCAGGTTTTCCGTGGTTATCGTTTGCCGAATCACAAGTTCCTGCCTATCTACGCGAGGGCTTTAACGATCGTAAGGTTGGCGATACCCGGCCGGATGTATCTCTCGCTCTTAAAGTTCGAGAGGTAAGATATCAGATCGACCTACATGCGCGCTCTTTCTCACGATTGCGAGGGTGGCTCGCTCATCGCTTAAGCGTCAATCAGAACTGCAGGACTCCTCCAGGTATCTTTAGCGACCTCTTCTTCTTGGGTACATCAAAAGATGCTGACGAGAAATGATCGAACGATGACGTCCAACACTCTGTCACACATCTCTTTCTGTTTATCAGCCTTTTAACAAAGCGCGCGCGACTAATCCTTCGAACTTGAGCAGTCAAGTTAGCGTGGGCACCAGGGTGCGCCAGGTGGAGTTGAGGGGATCGAGACCAGGGAGAATAGTGGAGGATAACTTGGTACCAGGGCCAGTGTGATCGAGGGAAAAAGATCGACGAAAGGGTGACAGGGGAAGTAAACTGGTGGGGTTGGTCCTCGTGGATTGGCTGCGCAAAAGCTCTGGCTGCAGCCGAGGGGATGCGTTGGAGGGTGCGTTCGCAGGTATATATACTCCGGTCGAGGCGGCGCGGTCCGCCGATCTCCACTTCGAAAAGGTGCCACTGGACACCATCGTTGAGACACCACTTGACATCCATCCACCACCCCCTCGAGTCGCTATCCTTCCTTCCTGTCTCTGCCCTCTTCATCGACGCCACTAACAACAGCATCAGTCGCTCGACCTGTGCTCGCCGGTGAGTAACTCCTTTTCCAGGAGAAAGTCGAACCAGTGCTTCAAACTACCAAAAAGAAACTCGTATATATATAATTGTAGTGCAACCCTCGTGAATTGTGTTTTATGTGCTCTGATAGTATGAAGAACGTTTAATCACGACGAGTCTTTTTCATCTTCGACGAGGTACAGTGGCATTTGTGGAGAGTACGAAACAAGGTGTAATTGCAAGGGAGTTTTCGATTGTTCGGTGAAAGAGGATGCTATCGCATACTTAAGAGATACGTGTTGATGAAAGACAGTGAGGGATGACGGTATCAGGGCTGGTAAGCTGTCGATATATTCGAGGCTTACCTCGTCTTCATTATCGCCACCGAGCGCGCGCTCTCTCTCTCTCGCCAGATTGGAATCAGGCTTATAACTTATAACCATCGTGAATCACTCGGGCGTGATCTACGCGGATTTTGACTTTATTCTAGAATCTCTTTGCGACGCGAGCCAATAGCCGACGTTCTAATTGACAATGACTCGTTAATATAAAAGAATGTCCGGTTAAAATGAGCCGGTGTACGGGATGATGATAAAATGGACGAGGTTAAGATCGTGTTATCACAGAAGAATGCCTCTGCAAAGCATGTTGTGCTTACAAATCGACTCGCTATCGCTGCCCGCCGATTTGGAGCCACCGCGTACGTGCACGCGTATTCACCGATGATAATCGCATGCATTAAAAGAGAGAGCGCAATGAGTTTTCCATATTAAGCGGCAATTACTTCTCTCGAAGAGCCCTCAGCGAATCAGTGACAAGCCCCTTCTTCTATCGATGGATCGATGCAAATGAATCACTGCCAGGCAGTCGGGAATAAGAGGAGACAAACAAGAGAGAGAGAGAGAGAGAGACTTTTTTCCACAATGTATTCCATTTGTTTACAGTCTGTCGGTTCCTGATAGTGTACACTAGTATCCACAGTCACTGGACGATCTAATTGAAGTTGTATTTCCGAGCTATAAAGCCATCCAGACTTTCAACCCTTCTCACCACATGTACCCTTTAAAGTGCAATCGAGAATCCTCTGTCGACGAAACCAACTAGCAAAGTGCAACCGCACTTTCGACGACTTCTCGTTTACCCAAACTTTAAACGATTCAGCCTCTCTCTCACTCATGCTAACTTCGTGATACGCGCTCACTCGCATCTTTGAAGAAGGTGAATTTTCCTATCTAGTTTCTCCTTGGGATTGATATTGAAACGAACGAATTGTCGGGCTTCCTGGAGATGCTTTTATGCGATGGTTCTCACGTAACCGTGCATAGTTCTTTAAAAGAAAGTTTATAAACCCTGTTCTATAGCCGATTTCGCATTCTTCTCTTTCATTAAAACCAGTTACACTCTGCTCCTTGCTGTTCCCAGTCTAATCCATATTATCCGGTTTTAACGGGCCGTAAAAACCACCTTCGCCTTGTTCCCTGCTGTCATGTCTAGTCTTGGGAAAATCATATTGTTGGAATTTAATTACTCTGCTGGCAGTGCCTAATAAGTGAAATCGTGTTTTAGAATAATAATTACGTTATCCGTATAAAGAATTCATTGATTAATTACACCATACGCGATGGTTATATGATATTGTGAATGACCTTTTTTTTGACCGCGACAGATACGAATTGGAAAGGTTGACGGTAACCATTAATTCCTTTGCTTAGAATGGCGAATTCTATTAATGCGAATTGCGTAAACTTTCATCAGCGGTGAACTTCGCTCTTGTAATCTAATGTGCGCCACTGATATCGAGATTCGATTAAGCAGCAGCAGGTGACATCAACGCTCCTTTATCTGCGGGAAACTTAGTCATGCTGATTATGAGGCGGTCGATTACTACGTAAGACGCTAATTGGCTCTGCAAGATTCGATCGGTGAGGAATCCTTGGCGATAAGACATTTCAGAAGTTTATTTAATAATTTACAATTTCGCCCACTCCGCTTTTAATTGTTTAAAAAAATAAACTTTACAGCTCTTGAGCCGAAAGATATCTAATCATCATTAGGAAAGCCCGCGGATCGATGGATGACGGAAGTATTCCCAATCGTTTCACAGACACTCGAATCTTGAACTTTACAACCTATCAAGGCATCTGCCCGGGGATGTTTTCAACACGGTGTGGCAGCTTTATACGCGCACTTATTCTTTTACGGGCAAATTTCTATGTCCGCGTCTTTCACATCTCGCGTTGTCTCAGATGCAGTCTTTGGAAGTCGTGTGCAGCTTGCGCGATCCCACGAAACGTATGTCTCTGCAAACGACAGAGGATCATCCCTGTTGCAATTCTGCCTTAGCAATGAAAGGTTCGGAGCTTTCATTGTGACAGCTCGACCTGTTTGAGGAAAGACAGACCATGTTAGAGGAGCGAATTAATAGTTCAGTGTGAACAATTAAACAATGCCCCGCTAATTCCATTCTTCCGAAATATCCTAGTGTTCACATTCGCCCTTGTAGTACTCGGCTCTTGACGCGCGAATGATGGATTAATCTTTAATAGACGGCAACTCCTTCAAGCAACATCCCGCTTTCCATTATCTAGCCTAGACTCATGTTAGGCAAGAATCAATTTTCTGCGAAATTCTTGCAACGCTCCAACCTGGTATTATCTGATAATGTATCGACTAGTAAAGTATGCCAAGGAGATATTGAGAGGCCGTGATAAAGTACTCGTTGTTATCCACACCCTCCCTCTTAAACTACTACGATTTCACCGTGAATTATTAAAACAATGCATTCATATCTGGCAACACGAAATTTTTATATAATCTATATAATTGTTATATCCACCCTACAGGATCAAATATACAAAGTTCTCCTTTGAATACCAAATGACTTAATTCAAGTTTACCACTATCGTGTTAGTGAAACGTTAGTAGCGTTTGGGGATGCATTCTAAAATTGTGAAATTCGAGTTCCACTAGTCGAACGATCAGTTGCTTGTCGATATTCAATTTCACAGCAGTGGTTATCCCTGAGGAGCATTCGGTATTATCGACAAAGTTGTCCTAGCGAGACGAGCCTGCCGAAGCAACAGGTAACTCAACTTCAAGGATGCAACCACCCCCGCGCGGCATTAGCCTTTTGCGTTAGTACTCCTGACACAGATTTGCATGCGCACATAAATAGTGAATACTGTGTTCATATACTATCGAATATATCGGAATGTCTTCCTGTTAATATCTGATTTTATCGGAACGTATATCAGCTTTTGATCATCGTTTCATCGATCACCGAAACTAATCTTGCAAGTCGATGCTTTCCATTCTCCACAAATGCTAAGGCAAATGCGAGCGAGAGAAGTCCGGAACAATATGTATTTTTCTAGAAAGCAGATTACAATCAGGAATTAAGAATGCAGCAGTGTTCGAGCGTGATCTGGTTGATTTTCATGTTGATCGGTATCGGGAGCACCGTGGTCTACGGTGATCCTCAAGCCATGGCTAGACCGACGCGACCTAAAGTCTTCACCAGTCCTGAGGAACTTAGAAGATATCTGGACCACGTACGGGATTATTATTCGCTCAATGGGAAAGCTAGGTAATGAATAAAAATTAATTTGGTAAGGAAGTAATTGTTATACATATAAATAGGAATCGAGTAAAAATATCATTGTTGCATAAACAATTCTGTCATACCTTTGCTTAATAATCTGTAAGAACTATTACACGCATACTTAGGAATTTAAGAAAGACGCAAATGTATTAATGATGATATCGCGACACTTTGCTGATAGGATCTGGCGCGCGTGGAGTTGGCAAAATGTTTTTTCGCCAAGTTATCAGTACGCCAATATGATCTACCTGTTTTTGTTCAGGTACGGCAAAAGGGCCGAAGAGATCCCGACAAAGGCGGACGCTGGTCATCCTTGGGAGACTTTTCGAACCATCATCAATGCGCAACAACATACGTTGGATGGGCAGAAATATGATGAAGCCGGCAGACAAGGGGCAACCACCGATTGGTCCCGCGATCCCCGAAATCCCGATTTCAGCAAGTACTCGATCGGACTTGCTTCGAGGCCTGCTTATCTCCTCGACGTGGTTGAAAAGTTTTATGACGACGTGCAATAGATGTTAAACTGCTCCTCTTCGATCCTTCCTTTTCGTCCTTTCCTCACTTTTTCAATCGGACATCTTTTCGTCTCGCCCGGATCTTGAAAGATCATGCACGAATATTCGAATGCCCTTGCGGGATAGGCTGAATGTCAGCCGCAGCTATAAATCATTCTTTTTTTCAATGAAGAGATCCAAGAATCAGGAAGACTCTTGAAGATCGATTCAAATGCGCGGTTTTTTTTTAGTTGACGAGATAATGCTGAAGAGACCAGCAATTGAAATAAATATTTCGTGCGAATCTTTCTTTTATTACTTCATTTATTTCTACAATAAGTCATGCTCGTACTCTGGTCTACTATGTGTATGTCGGCTACACATAACCGAGACAAGCTTGTAATATAAATCTATAATCAACAGAATGATGTGTTGCAAAAAGTGAGAGACACCAATCATCTTATCTAAAACGATATTTGAATACATTCTATTGAAGGGTACAAAAGTAATAATGATACGTAATCCTTTGGGTTAATTTCGTGCAGCTTCTTTAATGGAGAACTAAGCCTCCGCTCGATAATCACACAAGAAGGACAATTCTTTTATCTTACTGATCTAGTATAAATAAAAGGGGATTAAGTAACAAGTAATCATTCTGGGGTCCACTTTAACGCGTTTGACCGAGTCCTTGATCGTCATAGGGAGAAGCTGATGATAATTCCTACTTGAAGATCGGTACCGCCGCTTGAGTCTTTGCAGCCTCGAAATACTGTGTGTCCTTAAAGAAAGTATCTACCAAAGAAAGGGATATCTGCCCAAATGGAATTCTCCTTTGCAATAGCATGTCTGTTGCCAGGTTTGCATTTGGCTTCACGTGGCCATGTGCAGACTTGTTTTTGCGGGAAGAAATGAAGTCCAGCTGGACAACTCCTGACGGTAGCTTCACCGTAGCTGCACATACAGTATTTCGAGCAGTCTTCGTTCGGAAGCATCAGAGTAACATCCATGTCGTCGTCTTCATCCGGGCAAGTTCCAATACAAGTGATTGGATCTTCGGTTGTTGCAGCAACGGCAGTGCGGGGTTTGCACTTGGCTTCACGCGGCCATGTGCAGACTTGTTTTTCCGGGAAGAAATGAAGTCCAGGTGGACAAGTCCTGACAGTAGGCTGACCGTAGCTGCACATACAGAATTTCGAGCAATCCCGATTTGGAAGCATTATTGTGACGTCCATGTCGTCATCCTCATCCGGGCAGGTTCCAATACAACTGATTGGATCTTCGGTTACGGCAGCAACGGCAGCAGTGGGCTGCGGCGCGGAGATAACATCTACGCAGTTGGATTGATGGGGAAGATCACATGCTTCTCGTTCGGGGTCAAAGTGGAAGTTGCCAGGGCAACGATCGACAACGAAATTGCCGGCTTGGCAACCGTAGTAATTGTTACAGAAGCACTCGTGGGAGAAGTAACGATCATCCCTGGATCCGTCGATCGGACAATCGATTGGGCTAAGGCGGTTCTCGACAGTTTTGGCAACGGCTGCTTTGAATACGGCTGTTGCATCCTTCTTCTCAGATTTTGTATATTCAGGCTTGTCAATACATTTGACTTTATCGGCAAGATTGCAGAGACGGTCACGTATGTCGTACTGGAGACCTTTTGGACATCTACCCAGAGTTTTCTTGCCATTTGCACACCTCCAAAAATAAGAACACTTGGTCTCGTGTGGGTACTTGATGATACCCGGAGTCTTAGGGCAGACTACTTCAGGTCCTCTTGTTGGTGTTGGTACTGGTGGAGTGTTGACTGGTGGATCATCGGTGATTCCGTCGGGAATAGGTCTCACGCATTTCACAACATAGCTGACATCGCAAACTTTGCGCACGTAGTCAAAATGTTGACCTTCTGGGCAGATCTTTCGAATTTGTTTTCCATTCTCGCAACTGTAGTAAAGATCGCATCGGCATTCGTGCGCAACCAATGCCGTGACTCCTCTCGGACACACCGCTGGTTGACCCGGTGCAATTGTAGGACGATCTACTGGTGGTTCCAGTTCGCAGCCAGCATCTCTTGGATTCATACAGGTCAATGCAGTTGGGCTGAAGTGGAAGCCTGAGGGACATTCCGTAGTAATTCCTTTGCCATTAACGCATTGGTAGTAGTGACTGCAACTCCAGTCATGTGGTATCTTTCCATTGCTGATACACTTTGGCTTCTCGCAACGAGCTACTTTCGGTTCTTGACAGGCTTGGGCATATGGGTTGAAATGCAAGCCTGCCTTACAGTATTCTAAGTGCTCGAGATGATTCACACATTTATAGAATCCTTTGCAGTCGGTTTCATGGGCTCTCATGTAGTTGCCACTGCACGCTACAACTGGTGGAAGTGTTGCATCGGACTTCTCGCAATGAGCGTCTTTTGGATTCTGGCAGACATGAGCGAATGGATTGAAGTGCAAACCTGCCTTGCATTCTTTCATTATTACATGACCGTTTACACATTGCTTGTACCAAGAGCAGTTTTCAGGGAAAGGAATTGAGCTATCGCCAACGCACTCATCGCCTGGATGTGGTTTAGGCTTCTTGAGGCATCCAGCACTCCTTGGATCCTGGCAAATCTGAGAGAATGGATTGAAGTGTAAACCTGTGTTACACTCTTTAAATACAATATAACCATTCACACACTGCCTGTACCAAGAGCAGTTGTCAAGGTCGGGTACTGCGGCATCACCGATGCACTCTTTGCCTGGTGGTGGTTTAGGTTGTCTGTTGCATCCAGCAATACGTGGATCCTGACATAACTGAGAGAATGGATTGAAGTGCAAGCCTGCATCGCATTGTTTGATTTCTATGTAACCATTCACGCACTGCTGATACAAATTGCAGTCAGATGGGTGAGGTACTTTGGCTGTACCGCTGCAGGAAGTGCCGCCTGTGCCGCAATCGGAGTCCGCTTGATTCACACAATCCTGACGCGATCGGCTAAAGAATTTGCCGGCAGGGCAAGGCACCACGGTTTTCCTTCCATTGTAGCATTGAACGTAGAAACTGCAACTGTCCTGGAGAGGTTCCTTGTAAACGGTGTCACACTTGTCTGTGATCATTCCGCAATTGGCAGTGCCTTTTGGTACACAGGTCCTTCGGTAGGCATCGAATTGTCCGTGTTCCTGGCATTCGCGAATTGTCAGACGACCATCGGCGCAATCGTAGTAATGACGGCAATCCGAGCCGAATGGGATTTTAATTGGATACCCTGAAGAATCATGATCCAAGGAGCACGCGGGATACGTGCAGGATACGTTTCTGCGCCAGTCGCATACTTGCAATTCGGGGTTGAAGAAGAGAAGTTCACCCGACCTTGCATTTTCCATTGCGCACAGTTGCAGAATTTTGTCACCAGCGAGGCACTTGTAGAACAAGGAGCACATGACTTCGTGCCTTAAATGAACTGTACTGTCCATTGGATCAACTGCTGGGCAGTGTGTAGGGACTGCAAGTGCAGTTTGCCCTGTTAGGAAAGGAGTTCCTTCCCCTGTTGTGATTGCCATCACTGCCACAAGGGCAATGATCGCTGGATCAAGCCCTGAAATTTCAAGAATGTTCATTATTTCGAATTTTACAAATTGAACATGATTTTAACGATCGTAAAGGGTGGGTTGATAGTTCCGAGAGACGCCAGTCCGATGGACAGTCTGCAATTCTTACCTCTCATAGTCGCGTAACGTTCGCGCTCGTAACTGTCCAAATCTAATGACCAATTGGTTCATTTATTATGCTCTACGGGGATATTTATACGGGCCGGAACTGGCTTATCATCGATATAGATTAGCGTATCTTATTCTGTTCGAAATTGGTAACCACTCAATATACATGAAGAAGGGAAATGACTTAATCAGTGATAAGGGACAAACTTTGACACGTATCACTTTTGCGAGGAATGACATTGCCTTCGCCTACTATCGTTTATCGAACATACGAAATGCCAGACTGGTAATTAATTTTACTGAAATGCTTCATTGTTTCCACTTAATTTAAAAATCGAATACTTTGGATATTCATTATTCAAACCTTGTGACTTACCTCTCATTCTGAGTAAGTCTTCCAGAGGTGCTAACTGGACAGGATCGTTACCTGAGCACTCTAATTTAGCAGAGAACTGATAAATCCGCGCAAGAGGTGGGGTTTTTATAAGCGCAAACCACCTCGAAGCCACATTATCATATCTGACTTTTGTACCTTTTACGAAGGAACACGGCCAACTATGATCGTCCCGATTTTTTGGAACATGTTAAAAGTCCCCCACTTCCGACTTTTCACCACGCATTGCCCTGAATAGGAACAAGCGGGGAGCGCCCAACATACGAATGCATACCAATCGGTTGCTATGTTTAACAACTTCCATTAAAATGGCGCAATCGCACGTCTTATCGATCGCGACAGGTCGAAATCATATCGAATTTCGGTTGGTCTTCTGTCAAATTATCAGGACCTCATCTATCCGACAATGGCCAATTGTACGGCATCGATAAAAATAAAGAATGAGTTCACGGCGAAACATCGACAGACATCCAATCTCCTATCTTTGAGTTAAGTGTTTACGCTTGCAGTACAATTCAGCTAAGTTGGCAGGAATTCTAGGAGGAAATAAAGGATACAAAGGGATTCTTTCAAGCGATGATACATCTCTATTAATATTTAAATATTCTTTATTCGTTTAAATAAATTCAACTGTGTCTAATACAAGTTTATACACATTCACTGTACAAAGACAATGAAGCTCTAAAACTGTAGATTTCGTCTGACTTAAAAACTAAAGATTAACTAAGAAGCGATTCGCAATCCGCCCTGGCATCCTCCGGTTCCACACAGATCTGTGCGTGCGTGCTGAACTGCAGTCCGACGGGGCAGTCCTTTGGAACCTTGATGTTATCTTTGCATTCATAGTAGCTGCCACAATTAAGTTCATGGGGGACCTTCTCACTGCCAACGCAGTCGTCATACACTGTGGGATACGGTAGGGTACAACCAGCGTCACGCGGATGCTCGCACTGCTTCGTGATTGGGTTGAAGTGCAATCCTTTGCCGCAATCTCTGAGTCTATCACCGCCATTTATACACTCGTAGTACAATCGACAATCACAAGTGTGAACTCTCTTGGTGCCTTCAATGCACTCTGGTATACAAACCCTTTCGTCGCAACCAGCTCCATCTTCATGCTGGCATGTTCCAGTATATGGGTTGAAATATTCATCACTAGGGCAAATCAACCTATCTATTTCACCTTTGATGCACACCTGATACATGCGGCAGTTATCAGGGTCAGGTGATTTCCGATTTCCAGAACAATCAACTTCTGGCTCTGTCGGTTTCGTTGGGCATGGATAAGTCTTGTCACAACGGGCTTCACATGGAGTCTGACACTTCTGAGCGTATGGGTTGAAGTGATCTTCACCAGGACAACGCACTTCCCTTATGTTCCCATTTTGGCATACCTGGTAGACGTGGCAGTCACGAGGATTGCCTACCTTGTAGTCACCAGTACACTCGGGTTCTGGTTCAGGAGTTGGTGTAGGGCATGGGTCACTCTTATCGCAACGGGCTTCGCATACTGGCTGACATTCTAATTCGAATGGATTAAAGTGCCATCCGTTAGGACACTTATTAGTTACTATTTCCCCGTTCTGACATTGCCTGTAGGAAGTACAATCACATTTATCAGGTGATTTACCACTGCCTTTGCATGCAGGTGCACACGGCGGCTCGCAAGAGCTTTGATCACAACCAGCTATGCTTGGATCCTGGCACACGTGAGCGAATGGGTTGAAGTGCTTTCCATAGGGACACATTATGATGCGTATATAGCCACCTACACATTTCGCGTACAAGCGGCAGTCGTGGGGGTCGGGTCTCATTCCTCCTTCGCCATTGCACTCAGGAGTTGGTTCGCAAGGCCAGTTCTTGTCACAACCAGCGTTGCATGGATTCTGACAATCTTGTTCGTATGGATTGAAGTGCAATCCGGGTGGACACATCTTGGATACAATCTTGCCATTCACACATTGTTCATATTTATTGCAGTCATGTTTGTTAGGTCTTTTCCCATTGCCAGTGCACTCCGGGGGTTTAGGCGTTGGTGTTGGCGGTTCGCAAGGCCAGTTCTTGTCACAACCAGCGTCACATGGATCCTGACAATCTTGTTCGTATGGATTGAAGTGCAATCCGGGTGGACACATCTTGGATACAATCTTACCATTCACACATTGTTCATATTTATTGCAGTCATGTTTGTTAGGTCTTTTCCCATTGCCAGTGCACTCCGGGGGTTTAGGCGTTGGTGTTGGCGGTTCGCAAGGCCAGTTCTTGTCACAACCAGCGTCACATGGATCCTGACAATCTTGTTCGTATGGATTGAAGTGCAATCCGGGTGGACACATCTTGGATACAATCTTGCCATTCACACATTGTTCATATTTATTGCAGTCATGTTTGTTAGGTCTTTTCCCATTTCCAGTGCACTCCGGGGGTTTAGGCGTTGGTGTTGGCGGTTCGCAAGGCCAGTTCTTGTCACAACCAGCGTCGCATGGATCCTGGCAATCTTGTTCGTATGGGTTGAAGTGCAATCCGGGTGGACACATCTTGGATACAATCTTACCATTCACACATTGTTCATATTTATTGCAGTCATGTTTGTTAGGTCTTTTCCCATTTCCAGTGCACTCCGGGGGTTTAGGCGTTGGTGTTGGTGTTTCGCAAGGCCAGTTCTTGTCACAACCAGCGTCGCATGGATCCTGGCACTCCTGCGCGTATGAGTTGAAATGCAATCCTGTGGAACACTTTTTAGGTACTTTCATACCATTCACACATTCTATGTAGCTACTGCAGTCACATTTATTAGGCGCCTTGTTGTTGCCGGTGCATCTAATTGTTCCTATATAAAAAGGGAAAAATTGGCTACATGGCAAGCTGTTGTCGCAACCGGCGTCTATTGGATCTTGACATTCTTGACTAAATGCATTGTAGTGCAATCCTCTAGGACACTGCACGATCTCTTCGAATCCACCAATACATTTTTTGTACAACCTGCAGTCAGAGGGGTGAGGAGCCGTGCCTTTACCCTTGCAGCGAACACGGTCTGGTCCGCTGTCATTATCGCAATCCTGACGCGATATGCTGAAGTACTTGCCCTCCGGACATGGAAGCACTGTTTTTCTTGTTGCTAGACAGATACTATAGAAATTCCTGTTTTCCTCGAAAGCTTCCTTGTAAATGCTGTTACAATCTTTGATGGGCTCGCAGTTGGCGTGTCTTACACACTGTCTCTCGTTGTAATCGAACTTTTCTTCTTCCGGACATTCACGCATTACCAGTCGACCATCCTCGCAATCGTAGTAATCGCGGCAGTTCCAGCCATATGGTATCTTAATAAACCTTCCGCTCGAATCAGTGTTCAAAGAACATCTGGGATTTGTACATGATACGTTCCTGCGCCAGTCGCACACTTGCAACTCAGGGTTGAAGAATTGCAGATCGTCTGTCTTCTTGTTTTCCTTAGCACATGGCATCACAATTTTTTCGCCAGCCTGACACTTGTAGAACAACGAGCACATGACTTCGTGCTTTAAATGAATAGTTGTATGCTTTGAATCCTCCGCTGGACATTGCGTGGGAATTTTAAGTGCTGTTTCCTCCTCCAGAAAAGGTGTTCCTTCTCCAGTTCCAACAGCTATCATTGCCACAAGGGCAATGATTAGGAGATCTAGCGCTGAAATTACAAGAGTACTCATTATGTTTAGAACTAAGTTTCGATGCATTCCACTAATGAAATAAAAACTACAGGAGTCGCAGTGAATATGTATTGTTAGGCAGAAGGGGTTGAAACTTGGTCTGATGTTTCGTTCCGCTTACCTCCCATTGTCACCCAATGATCGCGCATCGTCCTGGTCCGAATGTAATAAAAATTATTCTACTGGCTTTTTATACAGATCAGTGTGGGGTTTTATCATTGATATAAACCAGCCTATCTTGTTTCGCGAGCAAATTGGTAATCGATATAAATGCAAAGGAGAAATATCTTAATCTGCGATAACGCGATTGAAATTTTCATCACGTATCATTTTTAACCGGAATGTTGCTACCATTACTAGAAAATGAAAATGTTCAAGATGCATTAGTATGTTCCAATGCCATTTATCAAAATGTGAAGTACTAATTCCCAGATCGATTTCACTCACTGTCTCCATTGTTCCCAATTAGTATGAAAATCATTGATTACGATGGATGCTGGATATCATAATCAAGCTTTTTGCCTTTTATGAAATTATTACATATTATGAAGGAAGAACATTATTTTTTAGAAAATCGGACAACTTATCTTTACGTCACGTATTACAGTCCGGAATAAACTAATCAGTAAGTACTTCATCTACGGCAATGAAGAATTGTACTCCACCGATAAAATGAAGGACATCGAATAAAATGTTATGTACAGCCAAAATGCATGCAATGGTGCTCGATTGTCCCAACAATTTTCATTTCTTCGTAACCTTGATACTCTG
Source organism: Ectemnius cavifrons (assembly GCA_964023945.1). Classification (NCBI taxonomy): domain Eukaryota; kingdom Metazoa; phylum Arthropoda; class Insecta; order Hymenoptera; family Crabronidae; genus Ectemnius; species Ectemnius cavifrons. The sequence continues at coordinate 10,655,576 of OZ030381.1, forward strand.
CTCATTGTGTGGATAAATTACTGTTTGAAGCCTTGAAATAGGTACCTTTGACACATCGCTATCATATAAGTAAATCATTATAACTTGACTCAACATTCCGATCAGGGTACAACATTCTAAAATGCGAACCTGACGTGATAGCCTCCTGTACTGATTTACGGAATCAAGATATGATGACATGTCGAAACCTTGCGAGTTACTTTGATAGTCCTTATCAAAACGGTAAAGCGTTCACGCTACTATTTTCATGAATAAAGGATCAATTGGATTGGACAAAGATTGAGGAATCAAGTTTATCTTTGTGAAGAATACGGATTTTTTGTTCATTCCATCGCTCCTAGGATCTTAGTTTGCTACCATATATTATTTCAAGTGAATAATGCATACGTATTGGTGTTTAAACATTCTTTATTTGTTTACACAAATTTAAAGATATGTATTACAAGTTTACCTTTGTTCTCGCTACTGAGAATATGAACACCTGCTGGTAGCCTCGACTAAATGAAAGGGGCAGAACTTAATCTAAAAGTGATTAACATTCGACCTTAGCATCTTCCGGATCCAGACACGTTTGTGCACGTGTGCTGAAGTGCTTTCCTGCGTCACAAGCCTGTGGGATCTTCTTACTATTTTCGCATTCGTAATAACGACGGCAACTATGTTCATGGGGGATCTTGAAATTACCAAAGCACTGATTTACTGGAACATTAGCATATTGGCAACCAGCTTCCCTTTGATTCTGGCATCTCTGGACGACTCGGTTAAAGTGCATTCCTTTGGGGCAGGATCTTATTTCCTTAATACCATTCACACATTCATAGTACAATTTACAATCACACTGGTGTGGTGACAGGTTACTACCAATGCATTCGGGTGGTGCAATAGTAGAACAAATCAGGCTCTTATCACAACCAGCATCACATGGCTCCTGACAGGCTTGAATGAATGGATTGAAGTGCAATCCATTGGCGCAAGATTTAATTACTATGATACCATTTTCGCATTGGTAATAGAAACCACAGTCAGCGTGAGGTGTCTTCTTGTCACCAGCGCATTCAGGTTCTTGTGTCGTTGGCAGCTCAGTAGTTGGAGATGCGGTAGAACAGATCTGGTTCTTATCACAACCAGCATCACATGGATCTTCGCATTCCTGATCATATGGGTTGAAATGCAATCCTTTCGGGCAAGATTTAGTTACTATGATGCCATTCACGCATTGGTAATAGGAACCACAGTCAATGTGAGGTATCTTGTTTTCACCAGTGCATTCAGGTTTGTGTGATGTTGGTGGCGGAATAGTTGGAGGATTGGTAGGACAGATTTGGCTCTTGTCGCAACCGGCATCACATGGATTTTGGCATTGCTGATGATATGGATTGAAGTGCAATCCTTCATCGCAAAGCCGCAGTTTCTTGCTACCCCACATGCATTCATAGTACACGCGACAATCGCATTCATGGGATGACTTGGCATGATGAACACACTCAGGTTTCGGAGACGGTGAGGGCTCCGGATTTGGCGTATCACAAATTAAATTCTTGTCACAACGAGCTTCGCATGGATTCTGACATTCTCGAACAGTTGAGTTAAAGTGCAATCCTTCATCGCAAACTTTCGATTTCATAATGCCATCATCACATTGCTGGTATAAGCGGCAATCGGCAGGGTAAGGTATCTTATTATTGCCGGTGCACTCGGGTTTTGGTTTTGGTGATGGACAAGGTTCCGTATCGTCGCAACCGGCTTCAAGAGGAGGTTGGCACACATGGGCAAATGGGTTGAAGTGTAATCCATCGTCACAAACTCTGGGTTGTTCAGTGCCATTCACGCATTCGAAGTACAAACGGCACTCGGTGGGATGTGGTGATTTGGAATTGCCATTGCACTTACGGCCATGCGGTAGTGGAACAGGGGTGGATGCTGTGCAGCCGGCTTCATCAGGATGCTCACATTTCTGAGACAATGGATTGAAGTGGAATTCTCCTTCGCAATATCTAACTACTTTCATGCCATCCTGGTTGTAATAGTACAATTTGCAGTCACTAGGATGAGGTGTCATGACTGGTGGTTTGCAGTCAGCATTAATTTCATCCACACAGTCTTGTCGCGAACGACTGAAGAATTTTCCAGCTGGGCATGGCAGCACGACATTCTTGCCAGTCAGACAGATAACGTAGAAGCTGCAACTATCTGCGAGTGGCTCCATGTAAATGCTGTCACATTTTGCTTGAATGGGTCCACAAACAGCGGACGAGTCTAACACACACTGCTTCAGATTCCCATCGAATTTCATTCCATCCGGGCATCGGCGAAGTGCTAGTTCCCCATTCACACAATCGTAGTAATGCTGGCAACTACCATCGTAGGGGATTTTAACAGTATTTCCAAAGCTATCCAAAATGCAGGAACGATAGTTGCATGTCACGTTTGCGGGCCAGTCGCAAACTTGTAATTCAGGGTTGAAGTAGAGAAGTTGTCCATTCGATCTATGTGCACAGAGCTGCACAATTTTCTCGCCAGCTTGGCACTTGTAGAACAAAGAACACATAACTTCATGCGCCAGATGAATTGTTCTGTCCAGTGGGTCAACTGCTGGACAAGAAGTTGGGATTGCAAGGGACGTTCCCTCTTCTGACTGGACAAGTGTTCCTTGCCCTGTCCCCATGGCCATCACTGCCACAAGGGCAATGACAACTAGATCAACTCCTGAAATTATAAGACGCACATTACCTTTAATTATATATTGCTGTTCCACTAACGGAATGGAAAAAGTTTGGAAAATCCAATGAACACCGGTTCAAAGTTCGAATGAAAGGATTGAGACTTATGGGAGTGGCTGATCAGATCGATAATCCACTCTGCTTACCTTCCATTGTAGTTTAAGTTTGTCACCTGCGGCAGTACGAATCTAATTAGAATTCACCCTACGGGCTTTTTATATAGACCACTAGTGCGTTATCATTGGTAGTCGCAAGCGTATCGCTTTACATCTTTCACTGGAAACAAGTAAGTGCCTAGCCACTCGATACAAGGAAAAAAGTAGAACTTTCCTAATCTACGATAATGAAATTTGAATCTTATGCATGGTATCATTCCTTGCCGAATAGAAACTGCGCATAAAATCGATAATACTATAAGCGAAAGTTGGGAAGGAGATAGAATATTGAATGTTCGAGCATTTGGTTCCATAATCAAGCATTTCATTCTAATTAACAGGTAACTAAAAAATGTGATTGTTCTTCCTGCAAAAAATTGATCGTCTTAATCCACTTTATCCCGATCACGATACTTTTCTCTGTCCAGGAACAAAAAAAGAATTTGTTTCAAGATGAGTCCATACCCGTTGATCGGCATGTTCAACAACTTTCAGTAAAATCGCCCAATCTCTCCCCTTATCAATCGCGAGAACGCAAAATCTCACTGAATACCGGCAAATTATCAGATCTATGCCAACGATCACTTGTGCGACATCGATAAAAATAAAGTATAAGTTGATGTGAAATCACCAAAAAACATCGATTCTGGGCTATTGGACAAGAGTTTATCACAAATGACTTGGAGTTTGCAATAATATTTAGGGAACATCACTGAAATTAAATTCACCACCTTTCTGTTAATAGCACCAGTTACCAACATGCGTATTCTATTTATAACTGATTTAAGATTAATGAGACAATAAAAACAATTTTGTTTTTGTTTGGGGACGTTTTAAATCGTTATTTCTGGTATTGCTATAATGTTAAAACGTCATAATGCCACATTCCAAAATACGTAGTTGATCATAACATTCAGAAATGGGAGCTTGACGCGGCCTCTAGCTACCTTCTGCAAAATTTCTTGATGGATATATCCTCCCAAAATATGTGCGATTGTCTCAATCGATATTCGTAAGCTTTACGTGGCTTTGTGAAATCATATGTTATTCTATTTATCAACAGGTGGTAGCTAACACACACATTCTCGTTATAAAGAAGTGTAATTTAGACTTATAATTAAGGAGACTTTTCGACAAGCTCTATTTATAAAGTGTCAACGAACAATATTCTGTATTTAGATAAAAGCATCTACGGAATCTCAGTCTTGAGAAGATAGTTCATTGAAACGACTACAAATTTCTTGCAAAGAATTGCATTCCTAATCTATCATACAGAATTGTTCTCAGGATGAAGAAGGATTGCGGGTAGATTTTCTGGAATACCTAATACACATACATTAATGTTTAAATATCATTTATTTGCTTAAACAAATTTAGAAATGTGTACAAGTTGAAATGGGTTCTTGCCAACCCCGAGCTACAACCGGTAGTGTCAGCTGAGCAAAGGAGCGGAAGTTACCACGTGAATGACTTGCAGTCCATATAAAGTATAGATGTGTATGATCCAGGTGAAGATCTTCTCTGAGGGCAAATCATGAGTGTTTTCTTGCCATTTTTGAATCGTTAGTAGAAGTTGCAGTTTAATTCTTGGACAGACTGAAAAAACCGTCTACGCATTGGCTTTCTTAGGATAGTTGTGTGGTCCTCGAAGTATTCTGAGGAGTGCGTTGAAAAAGCCATGGCAGCCTGCTTCGCTAGGAGACTGGCAGGTCTGAGCGTATCCGTTAAAGTGCAGGCCTGATGGGCAAGTTTTGAGTGTCACTTTTCCATTCAAACACTCATAATAATATTCGCATTGTGTTTCGTGTGGGGCTTTGAATGTACCATAACATTCAACTTCCGTAGGTGGCTTTGGAGTTGGATTCGATTTATCACAACCAGCTTGGCTCGGAGGCTGGCAAACCTGGGCGAATGGGTTGAAGTGTAAACCACCACCGCAAGATTTGAGTACCTTCTTTCCATTTACACATTCATAATAGAATCCACAGTTGATTTCGTGTTTGGACTTAAAGCTGCCAACGCATTCATGCCCTGCTGGTGGTGGAGGAGGTGGTCTTGGAGTAGGAGGAGGTGTGGGCCTTGGAGTAACAGGAGGCACGGGTTGAGATACCTCGCAACCAGCTTGGCTCGGAGTCTGACAGATTTGGGCGAATGGGTTGAAGTGTAAACCACCTCCACACAATCTGAGTGTCTTCTTTCCATTTACACATTCGTAGTAGTATCCACAGTTATTCTCATGTGGTGATTTGTAGCTACCAGTGCACTCATTTCCTGCTGGGGGTGGAGGAGGTGGTCTTGGAGTAGGAGGAGGTGTGGGCCTTGGAGTAACAGGAGGGACGGGTTGAGATACCTCGCAACCAGCTTGGCTCGGAGTCTGACAGATTTGGGCGAATGGGTTGAAGTGTAAACCACCTCCACACAATCTGAGTGTCTTCTTTCCATTTACACATTCGTAGTAGTATCCACAGTTATTCTCATGTGCTGATTTGTAGCTACCAGTGCACTCATTTCCTGCTGGGGGTGGAGGAGGTGGTCTTGGAGTAGGAGGAGGTGTGGGCCTTGGAGTAACAGGAGGCACGGGTTGAGATACCTCGCAACCAGCTTGACTCGGAGTCTGACAGATTTGGGCGAATGGGTTGAAGTGTAAACCACCTCCACACAATCTGAGTGTCTTCTTTCCATTTACACATTCGTAGTAGTATCCACAGTTATTCTCATGTGCTGATTTGTAGCTACCAGTGCACTCATTTCCTGCTGGGGGTGGAGGAGGTGGTCTTGGAGTAGGAGGAGGTGTGGGTCTTGGAGTAACAGGAGGCACGGGTGGTGATACCTCGCAACCAGCTTGGCTCGGAGCCTGGCAAAGTTGAGCGAATGGGTTGAAGTGTAAACCACCTCCACACAATCTGAGTGTCTTCTTTCCATTTACACATTCGTAGTAGTATCCACAGTTATTCTCATGTGCTGATTTGTAACTACCAGTGCACTCATTTCCTGCTGGAGGTGGAGGAGGTGGCCTTGGAGTAGGAGGAGGTGTCGGTACAGATTTGTCGCAACCAGCTTGGCTCGGAGTCTGACAGATTTGGGCGAATGGGTTGAAATGTAAGCCACCTCCACAAGATCTCAGTGTCCTCCTTCCATTCACACATTCGTAGTAGTATCCACAGTTGCTCTCATGTGCTGATTTGTAGTTGCCAACGCATTCAGCAGGTGTTGGCAAGCCACCACATGGCCCGGCGCCGGGCCAATCGCACTTTTCTGTTTCTGGGTTGAAGTGCAAGCGCTCCCCCGTTATCTGATCCAAGATCGCGCATACCATCTGGACTTTTCTGCCAGCTTTACATACGTAATACAAGGTGCAGTCGTATTCGTGTGGTATGAAAACAATTTGATTCACATCTTCGTACACTGGGCATTGTGTTGCTACTATGTAATTTGAAGCGTTCTGCATCATGGCATGCTGCCCTTCCCCTCTGGCAATAGCCATCATTGCCCCAAGGGCAACGACAGCTAGCCAAACCTCTGAAACTGTAAAAATATTAATTATTCTTTGTCCCAAACACTAATCGATTTCTAGTATGTTCCTAATCTGGCGCGATTCGCATCGAAAAATCAGACTGCTCACCTCTCATTATCCTTTGCCGTTTACGCGCGTGCTACCTCTAATTTCATTGCCAAGTGCTTTGCAATTATACTACAACGCCTTTTATACAGATCTACAAGCGCTTATATTGAGCTCAGGGTTAGCTATCTCATATCCTCTATGAATTTGTAACTCGGCACGAGGAAGAAAGTGAAGTGGTTTAATAAGTGTTTTAATAAGATAAGGCACGCGGAATTTCGGTAGAAATTGCTGTCCTGAATGATATTATCTCGACCCACGGTCACTCATAAAAAAACGTGCGATCTAATTTCTATTTTATTGAAGCGAACGATTTTCGCGAAATAATTGGTCGTTCTGAACCGATTTGCAATCGGGAAACTTAAGAATTAGAACGAATATTCGATTCTATTTCACCAATTAAATGTTAGCGTTTTGTAGACTGGGTTGCTAATACTCGATTATTATTACTTACATCTCATGGTGAGCAAGTCTTCGAACTGATCAACCAGTACGAGTACTTCCACAAGGCACTCTGATCCAGAAAACAACTGACAAATCCGGTCGGTAGGAATGACTTTTATAACTCCGTAGGGGCTTATCTTATAGAGCAGAGATTATCATAAGGATTATCATGAAAACATGACTTTTGTACCTTTTAGGATGAAACACGGCCAAACCCCACGTACAATAGTGATGGAAGTACACAATTCCCGGATGGGGGCAGACCCCATTATTTCAGCTTATCGGGAACGTAACCCATTGCTCAGTACAAGAATGAGTGAACACCGTCCAATATCAATACACGCAAATCGATAGCCGTGTTCAATCGCTTCCAAGAAAGTTGCGTAATTCCTCGCCTTATCGAGCGCGGCAAAACGAAATCCCATCGAATATCTTTTCGTCCGGTGTCAAATAATCAAGTCTACATCTTTAGATCAATTATTACTACCGAAAAATCTGTTCACGATCTCAGTGAATAAGAGATTCTAAGGCTTCGGAAAAGCTCCCGTCCAAATTAGAGTGTCCGGAAGTTGTAATAAAAATAAAAGATATTTATCAAAGACTAACAAATCACATTAATCTATGAAAGGCTCATTATAAGTCCGAGCCGTATTAATCAGTAAGCCTTTGGCTCTTTGTTGACTGCTAATTATGCGCATTCGTCGTGTTGGCATCATGGAAAATTCTTCCCAATTTACAGCATTTCAAAAAAGGAGCTTAACGTGGCCTTTACCTGTCCATACACCTAACTGATCAAGATATGATAACAGCTTCCAAGTCCTAATTCGATCATTCTTATCGCAACGTTAGAACATGAAAGCCGGAACTTTTTATTTGGATCGGCCTGATTCATCTTGCGCAATGTCGACTTTGTTTCTTTGTATACGGTTTTCGGGAATTGCGACATCCAAGATCTTAATCCGTAATTCCACAATGCAGCATTAGATAGGACGAGGCTAAAATCGAACTAAGATTCCGTGGAATCAATCACGCGCGCACAAGCTGCCTTGGTGAATTGGATTCCCGATATCTATCAATCAGTACGACAACACAAGTCTATTTAAGAGCGGCCCTCCTACATTGATATTGATTCAACGCTGGTCCGTCGTGCAGGACAGTTCTCTAGGGTCGATTGACTGTCGATGAGAATAGCTGCGATTGTATAGAGACCCAAAAGAATAGTCGGAATAGAGGGTTTTCACGATTACACAGGGTAACTACCAGCCGAGTGAAGTACTAGATCACTGCGTCTGACTATAGCCGAACTATTCCACTTAGGCGAGTCACCCCGGCACTTTAACCCTGATTGGACCCGATCGGGAAGCTCGAACTCGGCATTGCTGACGTTCGATAAAAGCGAGTGCAGCCGGGGTGATCGGCGGAGCGCGGCAAGTGCTGCTCGGAGAAGCAAGGAGAAGAGTAGGAGAGAGAGAGTAGAGAGGCGTTAGGATCGGCGGTCCGGTGCTGGTGGGTGCATTGGCTCGGTGGCAACAGCAGTTGTGGCTCTGGCGTCGTTGCACGCCAAGTGCACGTCGTTGTTGCGCTCCCTCAAAAATAACGATCCAATAGGAGGCATGTAAACAATAGCTGGCGGTGGCGCGATTGGTGGTGCTGTCGCCAAGTCGAGTGTCGCGGGCCAATGGTCTGGCTGAGATCGGGAGCCAAGGGAAAGCGCATCGTTCTCCTTGCTGCCTCTCGCCCCGCGGCGGCACCGCTCGCGTTCAGTAGACTCGGCCATTTCTCTCGCGAAGCGCACCAACTCGCTCGGGGTCGCGGCACCTCTTTTTCGCTCCGATCGTGCGGGTGTTCCCGGAAGCCGTGCAAAATAACGCGACGCAAAAGGATGATACACTCCGGGCGCACCAGGCTCGAGGTAAGTCAGCCGCTGGTTGCCAGTGAGTGCGGGCCTCTTTAAAACGCGCCAGTCAAACACAGTCGCCACGGGGGGGTCGTGCGTGTCCAATGTTGTCATTGCCGAGGCGAACAGCTGATTCGCTCCCCTGGCCTCCGTCGAGCGGAGCAGCCGCTCCGCTCCTCGACGATCGTCCTCGGCTCGCTCCCTAAACACCCGCGGCCTCCCCCGATCATCTGCAATCGGGACTTTCCACCCTGGGCTACCACCATTCGAGCTTTCTTACTTTTTCACTGCTACCATTCCACGTTATACCTTACTCCGTCTTCCTTACTCCCGACCTCACTCTACCTCTCCCCCTCTCCCTCTCTCTATCACTATCATTCTCTCTCGCTCTCTCACACACACATACAAACTCTCGCTCTCCGTCTTGGTCTTGCTGTACTGTTGGTCACCTCGCCGTCTTTCATTCTCTCCTTCCCTCGTCTACGCAAACGGATTACTGACACATCTGTCTCTCTCATTGAGCGACCAGTCAGCTCCGTCCTTTGTTCTTTCTTTCTTTCGGGCTCGTTCCGACTGGGACCCTTCCTTCCTTCGCTCCTATCCTCTGCCTTCCTGTCAGCCTCGTCTCCTTGTCTCCTTCGAGACAACGAGACAGCAAGTAGCACCAGCAGCATGGGAGCAGCCACCGTCCATCGAGTCGTCGTCGTCGTCGTCGTCGTCGGTCGGTGCATTCGTGTTGTGTTGTTGCTGCTGCATCCGCGTCCCCTCGCCCCTCTCGCCCACCCTCCCCCTTGGCGACCCAGCGTTCCTGTCACCCTCTTCTCGCCGTGCTGCGCTTCTTCCTCCTCTCTTTCCCTCTGTCATCGCATGCATCCCTCCTTTCCACTGTCCCTTTCTAACCCTTTGCCGATTACCCTCCTATCTCTGCCAAAGCGTCTTAATTTCTCTCGGCTGACCAGTCTTTTATCGGACTGTTTCAACCCCAAACAACCCAGTGCTTTTCCTGTGGGACCAGTTACGTCCAGCTGCTTTCCCAAGAGAGGTACGCTAAAATCCGAAGCTTCCGCCGCCGCCGCCACTGTTTTCAACAGCTGACGTGCGCGCAGTTTGCTCCGTTCGATCGGATGGATGCGTACACAAAACTCGAATTACCTCTGTCGTCGAGCGCCGTCTCTGTCTCCCTCACTCCTAGCTGTGTCGCTCTCGCTTCCCCTCTCCTTATAAGTTCTCTCTCCTTCACGGCTCTACTACGTCTTGCGCGCGTTCTCTCTCTCTCCGTCTCTTTCTCTCTGTCTCTCTCAGACACACACTCGCTCACTCACTCTTTCTCTTACTGCCTGCCGCCTGAGCTCTCGAACTCACTCGCAGAGTCATTCTTTCTTTATCCATCGATATCGCGGCATCTCACTCGCTCGCAGAGGGATCGTTATGTGCTATTAGAATGTCAACGAGCGCTGTCCTTGTCTCCTCGGTGGCGGCTTGACAGCCGCTTGGTGCACGAAAATTGGTGCTGCGCTTGCCGTGGCCTACCTGTTCGTCAACCCCGTGCCCTCTGGTATGCGCTACTCGTAAATCTCCCTTTGTTCTTCTACCACCACCTTCCTCCCTTGTTTCTCCGCCTCCACTCGCGTTCTCTCTCTCTCTCTCTCTCTCTCTCTCTCCTGCATTCTCATGCTCTCGTTTTCATTAGGCTCGCTCTCTTACGTGGGTGCTTTGACGCGCGCAGATTCCTCCTCGTAGTCGTCGACGCGAAAGTTTTTCACTCCAAATCGCAATATTGACGACTGTCAGACATTACATCCCGTTGGCCATTCGTGCACCTGTGTGCCTATTGTACGGAGCGAGGCCCTTTTTAGCGCGTGCCCTTCAATTGGTGCTGGCCAATGCGGCCGTGGCGCACGCCGAATTGGAGGGAAAACCGCACGTGAATCAGTAGATTGGGCCGGCGGCGCCGCGGTAGCCGCAGGGAGAAAGAGTGTCCGCTTGGCCAGAGCCGTATCCCCATTAATTCCGAGGTTCGCCCGTAGCAATCTCTTAGCTCGGAATTCCCAATGATCTTGTGCGGGTGTTCTACGTATACTCGCTGAATTGCAAGACGTGCTTCGATCCAACGGAAATGCAACGTCTATCGGATCGAGGATCAACCGGCAATCCGTTTCGCCTTTACGATTTAATGGTTCACACGGGGAAATGTTTATCACGACGATTCGGCGAGGTCGCACGCCTGCCGTTGTTTGTCTCTCTGGGTGATGCGGTACCGTATCGGTATCCAGCGACGCACGTGAATCCGATTCCACGTTGTGTGTGGATTCGCCGATCGATAAGCGCGCGCGCGTCAGTCGCACATATATGTGCACGTATACGCGTACACCGCGCGCTTTTCTTCGCGCCCGGCTGTTTTTGCATTGCGCAACAGATGACGAGGTGAACAAAGAAAGAAGTCGAGCGCCGAGCTTTTGGGGCACCGGCGCTGCACTCTTGCTTCTGTTAACGCCAACCGCATTTGCCCTTTTTGCCGAGTCGAAGGACGACCTTGCGTCTTTGAACTAGTAAATCGCTAGAGATTCGCGCACGAGTGCGAAGTCAAGACACAAAAGTGTTTCTATCTCAGTGAACAATAAGCCACGTGACAAAGTCGAATATTGAAACACTGAAACCAGGCTTTGCAAGACTTTGTACACTGTTCGCTTATTGCCAGCAGATCTCCAAGTTACTTAAACGACTTGTCATCGGAGTCAATGTTGTTAATTGGCCTACTGTTGCATTTCAAAGTAATGCTGTTAAACGCATGCAAAGGAGCTCGGTCGGAGTGATATGGCTGGTCGGTCAGCCATGGGTCGGGACCCCAATAATTGCCATTTATGACCAGCGTCGAAGTATAAATTAACATTCGAACTCTTTTATCAGCAGGCCGTTGGAATGTGCTAGAAAAAGTGCCGATCATTCGCTGGCTGCGCTTCCCGTGGATAATACAGGGGAATTGCGACTGGTAATCCTCGCCGACACATCCGCATAAACACTTTCGTTCATCATGCCGGGCGTGCTGGCAAGAAGCGGCAGGGTCATTCGTTATCCGGCAGACAAAGAAACTGCGTCTCTCTGGAGATCGATAGAACGACGTACCCTTGGTTCACAGGGGCTAACAAAATCTCGATGTGCGTGTTGGGTGGTTGGAAGTTGGAAGGCCGCGAATATATGATGGCACGGTTCGCCGGGTATACGGAAAAGCCGATAGCTCGACGAGGAGCAGTCGGTGCTCGGTGACAGTGCATATCGCGGCGGCGGCGGCGAGCGAGCGATGCAGGTCAGAGGGGAGGATAAAAACAGCCAGCTTGTTTTCCCCAGACTCTTACCGAGATACGATAATTCGGCGTAGCGATGTACCCGCTCCTCCCTCTGATAAAAGTTTCCCTCGGAACGTCGATGGGACGTGTCGCGTACATATTCAGTGGGTCCTCGGTCGCCCCGGCAATTAGGTCTCGACGGGTGCACTGCCACCGGCCGATTAAACTAATTGCATTGATCCGACGCTCGCAATTAGCCGCGGGAGCGCGCCGCCGTGTTAAGCAGTCAATCAGCAGGGCGAAAGAGGATGATTCAGTCGGAGCAGGCGTCTCGCCCCATTCATTCGTGCTCTTGGAATCAGACGGCGGCGGCGGCGGTGGCGGCAAGCATGCCACTATGCAAAAAAGGACTTGTTAAAAGCCGCCGGCTGCCTTATTGTTCGAGCAAATATTTTGTCTGCATCGGCCAATATTTGCCTTCCGTATTTGACTTTCCCCGAAACGCACGAAATTGTCGGGCGGTGCGCGCGCGCGCGCATCTGCCGCCCGCCGCGCTGCCCTAACCATTCATCCGGCCTCTTGAATATTTTACAAAGGCGCATTGTATATTTATAAACTTTCGGGCCGGCCGAAAGACCAGCCGGTCGCTCGTTTAGTGCTCCATATTTACGTGCGCGAATTCCGCGCTGATTCCGAGTGCCTCGCTCGCTCTGGATAAAAAGATCGTTGATGAAAAGCGGCATCCGACAGAGAGAGAAAAAAAGAGAATCTCACAGTGATAACAAACTGCAAGCACGCGACATACTGGACGAAACAATCTCTCATGTTGGTAATTCAGCCAGAAGAGCGCAAGTCCTTCGAAGACTTCGGTCGCAACTTGCAGCGGTTTAAAGCTTTGTTTGAGCATTTCTGCGGAAATCGAGCGAGGCGTGCATGCAATCTTAGTACCTCGAAGCGAAGCGTAAAACAAAGCCCGTTATGTAAGAAACAGGTCGGCGCACTTCCACCGAATCTGTCTCCCTTGTTTTCGAGAAGAGCGTCCGGGAAAGATGAGCGGAGGAGGGCTCTCGGAGTATGTACAACACTCTCATCGGGATCGGTGTACACACAACACCTGGTTCGCTGACCGCACACCGGGGGGATACGGCCCAGGAACGCGTAAAAAATTCTGAAGTCGTATTAACGCTGCCGGGAAGGTATTTATAGTCGGGATCGATAGGAGAGCCGGCTATCGGAATTACTTTTTTAGACGCCTGGCAAGAGGCATCGCGTCATTTTTCGATCCTCCTCTGTACTTATAGTCACTCGTCAATACCGGAACATATTCCGTTGCCATCGAGATCCTTGTTCGGAATTCGAAGGCCCTTCCTGGTCCAAGGAATACGTAGTCGTTTATTCGACCCCGAGTGTCTCAAGTTAGAACGACTCGTGAAGGCCTTCGAGGTAGACGTACCCACCACGTTCTTGCCCCCGGGCTTCTTCTTCCTTCTCGCTCTCGAGCACTCGGCTTCACGCGATATTAACTCTGCGAAGCGCACATGCTTTCCGGGACGTGGATTCTCATAATTTCGCGCGGAAAGCACTTGCCGCTTGCCGGTTAATTACTATTCCAAGCGTGGCGTCCTTTAAATGTAAGTTCACTGGCTCCCGCTTCCCTCAGTCGATCGCCGAGCAAGATCCCTCCCTGCTCGCACATGAGAACCCGCCAGAGACTCCCCTTTCGAGCAGATCCACTCTACCAAAGCAATGCATCCGTCACGCGTGAACCGTGAAAGATATCGCAATCGTTTCTAGTCACAAGTCGTATAACTCGAGTCATCCCACAGCTATGACACTAACTGTTCTCTGAGACTTGCATAAAAGCAAGTGCGACTGGAAGTCGATTGACGAATGATAGTGTAACTTCTCTTAGAGTAGATGGATAGTCGGTTAGAAAGGACGGTAGACAATTCTGCGCAGAGTGGTAGTAATTGAATTCATAGGGTCGGCAATCGGAACAGATTCGAAGAAACCTTGCTCGGCGTACGTACGATGTACGTACCGAGAGTGGCGGCGAGCACGCACACTTGCACAGCACGGCCTCGTTACCAGCGAATCCCCGCGTCCGACGAGCACGGTCCACTTCTACTTCTGTACTTAGAAATGCGCCTCACTCGGCGAAGCCCCGTACAAAGCGATCTTTCAAGCCGCCAGCGGCGTGTTTCGCTTCGTGCGAATTGTTTAGATTGGAACTTCGAGAGGTCGATCACAGGCGGCGAGGGCAGATCGATTTGGAGAGGCGCCGTGCTCGTGGGAGCGCCGATTTTTTCTGCATAATGTCTGCGCGAATGTTTCGAGAAATTTGCAATCGGCCTTGTCGAACCGATAACACGCAAGGCCTCTTGTTCTTGGTAGGCGTTCGTTGTCTCGGCGCAAGTGTCAAAAGCACGTGGCGACTACGACGTGACGAACGATCTTTATTTCCATTCGATTACTTTCTTCTGACGGCTTCTTTTTTTTATATAACGCGCCACGCTTATCAGATAAGCGTATCTGTGCGGCGACGATTGCGAGCGATTGGAATCTGTGACATCGGCGCGAGGCCTTTGTGCTTTTGTTTTTAATCCGCCGCTCGGCGATATGTTAACCGATTGTTTATTTATTGGTCGATCGTTCCTGAAGGGGCGTGATAATAAAGAGATCTTACGCAAAATTGCTCGTTCATGAGTTACTCGTTGTCTGTGCCCATTGTGTACCTGTGAAACCAATCACCGCTTGGTTAAATTGGATCGGACGGGTTTCGAGCTTGGATTGTAGTGCGGGATGACACTCGGGGTGGTTGTCTGCGGAGTGTACGCTGGCGTGAAAAGTTCTTAACCGGGAGATGGTCGAAGGGTTGCTAGATTGGCAGGGTGGGTGTGAGTATGACCGGGTGGACATAATGGAGCGTTGATGGGTGTCTGGGGTGTGTTTTAGAAAAAAGTAAGTCGCGTGGGAGTGGGCGGAGGGGGCCAGGTCGGTCAAGGGGTACAAGCGGTCGAGGAGCCCGGTGCCGGAGGTCAATGGTGGAGGCAGCAGCATCCATCGTATCATCATCATCATCACCAACATCACCACCATTATCATCAAGGCGGTTATTACACATCGCAATCGTACACTCACAACAACCCTGTCACTACCATGAAGCAATCCTACATGCAGGTTGGTCAATTAGTACTGTCCAGCATGTGTTCTTGCTCGCCAGCTCGCTTTGCGTGTCGTGTTGTCCGTACCACTAACGTGTTTTTTTTCTCTTCTCTTTCTACCGGGCACTGCTTTTGTGTGCTGTATACTGTGTCTCTTCTCTTCCTTCGCGTACCCTACCCCTCCAACCCCCACCCTCTCCGCCCTCCCCCCGGGCTGTCATTGCTCTCTTGCTGTTGTACCTCCCTGATATCTCGATCGTCGTGCAAAAGCCAATGCGCGCGAGCCTCCGTCGCAACAGTAGTCGATTAAAGTACCGGATTGCCGGCTTTGCTTTCAGCTAACATGGGTCTTTCATGACGACGAGGCGCCGATCAACAAGAAACTGCCAAAAGAACTCTTACTCAGGTATCGAGACAAGTCTATCTTGCAATGCCATGTTGGAGATGGTGTACTTAAGGTCTGGGTATTAATCGGTCGATCATTGCAATCGACAGAATCTTCTCGTACCTCGACGTGGTGTCCCTGTGCCGGTGCGCCCAAGTGAGCAAGGCATGGAACGTGCTAGCGCTCGATGGATCGAACTGGCAGAGGATCGATCTATTCGATTTTCAGCGGGATGTGAAGGTAATCTATCAATAAGTGGCAGTACTAGAATTCGGAGGGGGTTTGGTAGTAATCGAAGACTACTCTGAACGCAGGGACCAGTAATAGAAAATATTTCGAGGCGCTGCGGTGGTTTCCTGAGGCAGCTGTCACTTAGAGGGTGCCAGAGCATCGGCGATCATTGGATGATGATCCTCGCTCAATCATGCCCGAACATCGAGGAGCTTAATCTGAGTCAGTGCATAATGATCTCAGACGAGACCTGCCTCGCACTCAAGACACACTGTCCGAAGCTCCAGCGACTGAATCTGGACTCGTGCCCCGAGATCTCAGACAATGCCCTGAAGGATCTTGCGATCGGCTGTCGGCTGCTGACCCACATCAACCTCTCGTGGTGCGTCCAAGTTACCGACTACGGCGTCGAAGTCCTGGCTAAGTATTGCCCCGAGCTCCGCAGCTTTTTTAGCAGAGGCTGCCGCAAGCTGACGGACCGCGCCGTCAAAGGCTTGGCCCATTACTGCCCCAATCTCGAGGCGATCAACCTTCACGAATGCAGGGTACATACAGAATCCTTAGAGCGGTACCGACGCTCGCCCTCTACTCTCCTTCCTGCCATGTGAAACCGAGAGTAAACGGTTCTAACACGATCGTTGCAGAACATTACGGACGTCGCCGTTAAGGAACTTAGCGAGCGATGTCCGCGACTGCATTACGTTTGCCTGTCGAACTGTCCCAACTTAACGGACGCGTCTCTCGTCACACTGGCGGAGCACTGTCCACTTCTCAGTGTCCTCGAGTGCGTCGCCTGCACTCACTTCACGGACGCCGGTTTCCAGGCCCTCGCGAGAGTGAGTACAACCCTCCTCGCCCGGAAATCGCCGTCTACCTTTTTTGCTTTTGCCTCTTCCTGCTATTTTTCGCTCAGACTAATGCCATTCATGCGATTCTTTAACAAATGATTTCGCGAACCCGCAGAATTGTAGATTACTCGAGAAGATGGACTTGGAGGAGTGCCTTTTAATTACGGACGCAACCCTTACACACTTGGCCATGGGTTGTCCTAGGTTGGAGAAACTCGTGAGTACACTTGGTACAATTTATAGGATCCAACGGGCAGCAAGAAGTATCTATGAATCGATTTTTATGTTTTATTGTCCGCAGAGCTTATCGCATTGTGAGCTGATCACCGACGAAGGAATTCGACAGCTGGCTCTGTCACCGTGCGCGGCGGAACACCTAGCAGTCTTAGAGCTAGACAACTGCCCCCTCATCACAGACGCCAGCCTTGGGCACCTTCTACAAGCCTGCCATAATCTCGAGCGGATCGAGCTTTATGATTGCCAACTGATCACTCGCGCCGGCATTCATAGGCTTAGGGTACTGTATCATTATCTTCCCCCCACTGTTTCGTGCCTCTGCTATCATTCCCGAAGCAATTACATTTTATTATTGGAAATATTCTTTTGCTTCCAGACGCACCTGCCTAACATCAAAGTACACGCGTACTTCGCACCAGTGACACCGCCGCCGAGCGCAGGGGCACCACGGCAACGATACTGTCGGTGCTGTGTCATTCTGTGATTCCGCATACAAGGGACTCTGAAGTAAATCGTCCGATGTACCACACTATCCGTGGACTGTTACACACTTTGGTGAAATAATCGCTGATCACGCGGCGATTGTTGGGAGCCTCAGAGCCGTGGTTACGAGGTACGAGGACTCTGGTCGCCTGCCATCAGCAGTGTGGGCGCACAAGGCCCATTCTCAATCGCGATTTCTTAAAAAGAAAATCCGTTCGAACTCCACACGCAACGAGTACTACCAGTACGTCACCGTCACACCACGTCTCAGACTACAGCCACTGCTACTACTGCAATTACTATTATTACCGCTGCTGCTACTATACTACTACTACTACTATTACCGCTGTTACTACCATTGTTGTTACGGTTTTTTTTTCCACCCGTACTCTGTTGTCCCGATAGTATCCAAATCGTTACTATCGCCAGATTATTGCGCGCGCAGATAGTCTGCGAAGGAAAGAAATTCTTAGGTTTCGTTATACGAAATCACCCTTAGCCCGATAAAGTTCGTCTCCACCTATTAAGCAGCGCACCAACAAATTCAGGATTAGAAGCGCGTCGTTTCTGCCGCCGATTCTTCACCTTATTACTTTTAACTACGATGCATTTCCGTGCTCGATGGCTGAAGAACATCTCATTGAGGAACCACTTCACTACTTTCTAGAATCACATCAACAGTTCCACCTCGCGCGGAGCGCCGTTCATCTAGCGCAAACGGAGCCAGAAATCTTGGGGGGAGGGATGGGGGGGTAATCGTGTTTAACGTATTCAATCGTAACGGTGCTGTATCCAAGACAATTCGACTTCTAACTACGAACTTTTTTGTGTGTTCCTGTAGCAGTTTCTCTAACGAACACTGCCTATGATACTATTGATAATGGGAGAACTTCGTAGTGAATCGCAAGTTTCAAACAAACCAAAAACTAAAAAAGATTTTTCGAGTCTCGTTGTCGTTACGTAGATCCGACATCGTTGTCAATAGAGTGTAACGTGAGTATCTTGAGCGGAAGCGCACCAGATCCGCTAATTTTAAGGTCTTAACTAGTGTAAAACGGCGAAAAAGAGAAGAAACGAAAACACGAACATAGCCGCACTGGCGGCACCTCCGAATTTCTTTCCTTTGAGAGGGATCGCGCCTCGCGAACATGGTCTCGGCGCACAATCAACTTAAGAGAGCATACCAGCAATGAATAATCATACACTCGCAGTGAAGGGAATAAACGGGAAAGGACGAAAGCGGAAACTAACTCCGACGGAATCCAAGCGCGCGATTATTTACTTTTTAAAGTGAGACCCGACCGTGTCGCGGTCTCGAGAACTCGTACAATTCGGCCGCAGGCGTTGGCCTAAGCGGCACATTAAGATGCATTTTATATATTGATTCGCGGGCAGACCGAGATATTTTTTCCGTCCGCGAATTACGCTTTCGAGTCCCAAATGTATACTACTTCTTCTCCTCGACGGCCCGGACATCTATGTTTTGTCTTCTTCTTCTTCTTCTTCTTCTCTATCTATCCATCTATCTCTCTTTTTTTGTAAACTTGTCATGGACTAGGAGAGCACAGACTGACAAATGCGAATCAAAGCGTTAATGCGTTAAACCGATTAACTTTTTGTACCAGTGAATTATTCGGGCACTGGTCGCTTTACTTTTTAAGCCTAGGTTACGAAATGGTGGCAGTATGAGACCGCGGTGGTACCAGCAGATTCGATTCGACATTTTTCGATCGCGCGCGCGAGTGCGATCGCTTCTCCGGTACTCCGCGGATACTATACACACACACACACACATTAGTCAACAATGTGTACGATGGTGATATACATTGAGAGAAATCACATACGTTCCCCGGCCCAATGCGTGTACGTCATGCACAAAGCAGTACATGAGAGACCGAGGTAGCCAATCGGAATAAAGTGTCCAACTAATTAATCGAAGCCTAAAATGTTGACAGTTTGAAGAGGTGATAATACAACTTTTCCGTACATAGAGCACCACAAGCCCTCCTTGTACAAGTGTGCGAGGAGTGAAAGACCGATAAACATTCACACAGATACAAACATGCACACACATACACAGGGACAGATACCTGAATTTCCTCGGGACTGTATGGCCCGGGATGGCAAGCGTATAAGGATCACAAGCAGTTCATTAATTTCGGTTAGTCGCGCTAGGAGCAGCGCGCAATCATCATCCCTGAAAGTTCTCATGACAGAACATTTGGGTTTGCGAATCGGACCTTTCCCTTTCCACACGAGTACGCATTCCCCCGTACATCGCCGACCAGTACACACACGTACACATACAACAGATTGGCTGTCTAGTTTTTGTCGAAAAGCAAGCCCTACTGAAGGTATTTTCGCGGTGAGAACCAGTCAGAGCAGCTTTTGGGGTACTGGCCGAACTCTGTTCGACGTCGGTCACCGATTTCAATCCTATCGTGCAATACTCGGCACACCAGGCACTCATTTATCCTTCCAAACCTTTCAATTGATGAATCGCGTAATGTGTAATCAGCTGAGAAGAATCTATATGTACACGGCGTGCCGTTGAGTTCTCAAGTATTGATTGTTAATCCTTTGGTAGCGTGTAAGAGCGTATCGCGTATATTTAATATAGCATGTAACGGAATAACGAACGAAGCAACTAGATATACGCCGGGAGTGCGCGCGCGCTTGCGTACAAGCGCAAATTCGGTGTGCCATTTGTGCATCATCCCCTTTCTCAACGGCGCGGCAGCCCGAATGCGTGTGTACGCAACGCGCCCTATTCACACTACATAAAATACATAGATAAGATATGTTTTATACGCTGCATGTCATCCCTAGAGGAGTAACGTGATCATCGTAATACGTGTCGTTCGAAGTCAAGATTACCAATTAAGCGCTGTTCGTTACATATACATATGTAATCGGTGGTGATGCTGGCACGAAAGAGAGCGAGAACACAGGGTGAGAGTTAAGGTAGCAGTGAATGCTGTGCGAGAATTCCGAGGGAGAGAGAGTGAAAGAGAGACGGAGCGAATGCAGTAGCAGTAGCAGGCGAATTACATCGTGCCGATACGGTTTCTGACCTCTCCGCTAATCTTGGTATCGTGGAACGCAGCGGTGGGAAGGCGTGTGTGTGTGTGTTGCAGGCACATATACGGGGGATACAGACGTGGTTGTTACGCGGTTTCGTCCACGCTTTTCTTGGCAGGGTGAGCGCGCGCCGTTCGCCGCTCGACACTACTCGAGTTCGGCTCAAATATGAAGTCAATCGCAGTGCCTAAATTACCGATGCAAAAAAAGGGGGGAAAGAGAAAAATATGTCGTTCTTAATATGTATATAATGTATATGTACAAAGTCAAAATTCGCGCGAAGTCCGCTCTGTTAGAAATGTGAGGGTGGGGTTGGGGGGGTGGGAGACGTATATAAAAAGACTCATATATGCCGGCCACAACAGTATTCTCGAATGTCGTTTGGGTAAAAGCCTGGCACCTCGTCTTGGCGCGCGGACAGCGAACGGCGCTTACGCACACCTCGCCCGTTATGTATCACTCGTCTAATCGAATAATAAACTCGCAGTGTCGATATAGTACGTGAACACACTACCTATTTTTCCTAGTTGATCGCACGTCGCGTTACTTGACAATCGGTTATTGGACGGTGGGAGAGTGATCGTGCCGCGAAGCTAGCAGACACTGCTACTCCAATAATTGATCATTGCCGTCGGGCAATCAGTAACGATAGAGCGGTCGTTGCCGCGAGTGTGCGTAGCCAGTGAAATGGGGTTCATACACGTGATATATGTACATATGACGCGAATGATATCCCCAGAACGAAAGACAGATGGAGAGAGCGAGAGAGCGTAGTGCAATTTTCAAAGAAACCCCTGTAAAGTGTGGATGCACCTGTCGGGAACATGACGCGTTGGCGTTGGGATTTGGTGGACCAGCGAAATGACCTTTAGTGGCAGAAAGACATAACGTAATTCGCCGCTGATCATGATTTCGTCGCACTTGGTTTTTAAACAGGGCGGACCGGTGGGTGGGTGGTGTAGGCGCGAGATTAGTGGTGTGGAGTGCGCGATGGTAGAGCGGATTTATTGATATGCCGAGTGATCGAGCAAGTGTTTGGCTGTGCAAGTAGAATAGGCAGAAGAGACCGTGGGGAACAAGCGAGCGAGAGAAAGAGTTAAGGGCAAGTGTGTGTGCTTGAGAGAGAGCGAATGGTTGATCGCGAGAAAGGGGTTGGGAGTGAATACGGGTAGAAGGGAACGCGTGTACGAGCGAGCGAGAGAGTATGCGAAAGGGTGAGACGACAGTACAGACGTACAGAGTGTAAATCGAAGTCAGCGAAAGTATACATACATATACATATACATATAGTATATATACACCGATTATGTATTTTGGCCCCGTGCGATGCAATGCGACTAATCCATCGTCGCAGCCGAAGAGGGAAAGGGAGAGAGACCAGACTTTTATTCTCGCTCGGTGAGCGTACGGGAAAAAGAGATAAGGGCACTTTGTGCGCGCAGGCGAAATCGTTAAGCGCTTATGATAACACGTATACACACACTCACACTCACACATTCACTGGACATTTGTGCATGCACACGTTTCATACATGAGATATTTTATGCGACAAACATACGTACATAATAAACACACGATACAGCATGGTCTACACGTGTCGGCCTACACGTGCCTCCCGAGAATCCTCGACGATTGTCTCGATCGATCGAGACGACATCGTCGCCGGAAAAAACCGATAAGGATGCGAAAGAAGGAACAAAAACAAACTAACAAAAGAGACAGTCTCGCGTACGGTTATATTACTATAGCTGAATTATATTGACACTTCGCTGCTTCGACAAGCTGCAGTCTACCATGTATGTATTTTCATTAATGTATGTATAATAAAAACGAAAATATATTCGAGACAACGACCGGCTCTGTTCAGTGTATGCTCTGTCACTCACGATTTCACCATCAGTAGGCAATCATTTCAGAAGCCATCCTCTCTTCCAACAGTCCCAAAATGATCTTTCACTGTAACCGCACATTAAAATTCCGTTGGTTCTATTACCGACAACAACAATTCACTATACAAACCAACATGTTTATATCTATATATGCTTACGATTAAATCCAGTTGCTAAGCAACAAGCGTTCGGGTCCAATATGGCGTCCAGTGGAATTGCATTCCATCTGACGGCTGTTGACGGCGAGAGAGTATGCCGCACACATCCTGACTCTTCTTGTATTCGGAGCCGACTTTCCACTTGCCATTTATGCCGATCATACTCAATGTCCACAGCAATTTATTGCCCATCGTACAACGTAAATAAAAGTAAAGTCACTGCAATGAAAACACTGATGCTTCTGAACTATTTTCCAGATACATAACCTGTATCTATGTTATGTCTATCTTATTAATGCTTTGACTTAAAGAAACCCATGAATGATAGCCATCTACTCTTAAAAGATCGTGTTGCCCCATGGTGTAGCGACTGGGTGATTCGGTTGTTTTTAACACGGTGCAGTGTTATTCTATTATCAACAGTGAGGGCAAACTAACCTCTTCAAGATGAGTAAATACAGGAGAAAGGAGACGTCCAGTGAGGACAGTGATAGTGAGGAAGAAAGACGTAAAAGGGATATTAAAGAAAGAGACGAATTTGCAAGTCGTTTAAAAGTTAAGGATGAGAGTAAGATCCGAAAACTTGCCATGCCGGCTGGCGGTGGAGCAGGTACGTTATTCTTATGGAAGTCCGGGTATATTGATATTTATCACTGCGTTACCATATCATTTTTTACCAACTAATAGCTGAAGCTGCTAAGAGACTTAAAATTATGGAAACTGACACCAAGGAGAAGCTGGTGCCCAAATTGCGTGTTGAGTCACGTAGGAAATATTTGGAGAAACGTAAAGAGGACAAGGTTGCCGAACTGGAAGCTGATATTATTGATGACGAATACCTCTTTGAAGAGCAAATGTGATTTTCCAATGAACATTTTAAGACTTTTATGTACCATGAGAATAATTTTAATTGTTGAATATCATATTTTTATTATGCAGACTCACAGATCGAGAGAAACGTGAGAGAGAACATAAAAAGCAACTTTTGCAATTAGCGAAGGAACATGAGAAAGCCCGAGAGCTTGAGAGGGTACAGCGATACCGTATGCCCTTGGAGAAAGGAAAATTGGATCAAGAACAAGAGGTTCATGATATCGAACCGCCCCAATCAGAGCAGAGCAAATGGGAGTCCGACCAAATGTCTTCTGCTGTCTTTCGTTTTGGTGCAAAAGATAGGAAAGGTATCTGAGACATTATTAATATAGCAATTGATGAAGTTTCTCCTTTATATAAAAGATTAATTTGTAGCACAACAGGACTATGACCTTCTGCTGGAGGATGAAGTCGAGTTCGTGCAGGCTCTGCAAATGCCTGGTCTCAATAGGGACAAGAAACGAGAACCAAGTCCCCCACCACAAGTCAAAGCCTTGCAAACAATCCAGGAGACTAAAAAGAGTCTTCCCATTTATCCATTTAGAAATGATCTGATACAAGCAATCAGAGACCATCAGGTACTTAACTTTTTCCTGGACTGAGTTCTATTTGTTTCACGGATTATCTCACGAATGAAGTTTTGTTTTAATCACAGGTTCTAATAATTGAAGGTGAGACTGGTTCTGGAAAGACCACACAGATTCCTCAATACCTATATGAATCTGGATTTGCCGAGGATAATAAAATAATTGGATGCACGCAACCAAGGAGAGTAGCAGCTATGTCAGTAGCGGCAAGAGTCGCTCACGAAATGGCCGTGAAACTTGGAAACGAGGTCGGCTATGCCATTCGTTTTGAAGACTGCACTTCTCATCGCACGCGTATTAAATACATGACTGACGGTACCCTTCATCGAGAATTCTTGAGTGAGCCCGATCTCGCGTCTTACAGGTAACACATTAAAAAGTATCAATGAAATGGGAAAGCTGAGCTACCATGTCAAGAACGCATTTTTCAGTAATGGATAATTTGCCACATACATATAAAGGTAAAAACTCCTTGCAGTGTGATGATAATCGATGAAGCTCACGAGCGCACTTTACACACCGACATACTCTTCGGTCTGGTAAAAGATATAACACGCTTCCGTTCTGACCTGAAACTGCTAATATCTTCGGCAACTTTAGACGCAACCAAGTTTAGCGAGTTCTTTGACGATGCACCTATTTTCCGTATACCTGGTCGTCGATTTCCCGTCGACATTTATTACACAAAGGCTCCAGAGGCTGACTATATCGACGCTGCAGTTGTTTCTATCCTCCAAATACACGCGACCCAACCTTCCGGTGACATACTCGTTTTTTTGACAGGTAAGGATTCACAATAAAACTAGGGTAAATTAAACCAAAGACTTCTAATTTTATATAACTGTATGTTGATGTAAAGGTCAGGACGAAATTGAAACATGTCAAGAGATGCTCCAAGAAAGAGTTCGTCGATTAGGCTCGAAACTTGCAGAACTCATGATTCTACCGGTCTATGCCAATCTTCCTAGTGACATGCAAGCCAAAATATTCCAACCCACTCCACCGGGTGCGAGGAAAGTCGTGCTTGCCACTAACATCGCGGAGACTTCTCTAACGATAGACAATATCGTGTACGTGATAGACCCGGGGTTCGCGAAGCAAAATAATTTTAACTCGCGAACGGGTATGGAAAGTTTAATGGTAGTGCCAATCAGCAAGGCATCCGCCAATCAAAGAGCTGGCAGGGCTGGCAGAGTTGCACCGGGTAAATGTTTTAGATTGTACACCGCTTGGGCATATCAGCACGAGTTAGAAGACAATACCGTTCCGGAGATCCAAAGAATTAATCTTGGTAAATTCTTTATATTTAATTCTTCCCATTGAAAAGTATTATGATTCGATGTAGCAATACGATTTCATTCATAGGTAATGCAGTACTAACTCTGAAAGCTCTCGGTATAAACGATTTGGTACATTTCGACTTCCTTGATCCACCACCCCATGAAACGTTGGTCCTTGCGCTGGAACAGCTGTACGCTCTGGGTGCATTAAATCACAAGGGCGAGTTAACTAAACTTGGTAGAAGAATGGCAGAATTCCCCCTTGATCCTATGATGGGTAAAATGCTACTAGCTAGTGAACGGTACCGATGTTCAGAAGAGATTGCTACCATTGCTGCAATGCTTTCCGTGAATGGGGCGATCTTTTATCGGCCAAAAGACAAAATCATACATGCTGACACTGCTCGAAAGAACTTTCACGTGCCGGGCGGTGATCATCTGACACTTTTGAATGTGTACAATCAATGGCAGCAGAGCGACTTTAGTACGCACTGGTGTTACGAGAACTTTATTCAACATAGGTAATAACAAATTTCCGAAATTAATCTGCGATGTCAATAAAAGGAAATGACAGATGTTTTGATTTTTTATAACTTATTATATAGGTCTATGAAACGCGCGAGAGATGTTAGAGAACAATTGGTAGGTCTAATGCAGAGAGTAGAGATGGAACTTGTCTCTGGTATTTCGGAGACTGTGAACGTGAGGAAAGTGAGTGCCCGCCGAATTAAAAATACGAGCTGTCAACAAGTTGTTGCCGCAGAGTTCTTAATCGCGCCCCTGTCAAATTCCAGGCTATTACTGCGGGCTATTTTTATCACGTAGCACGCTTATCGAAAGGAGGTCATTACAAAACGGCGAAACACAATCAGACTGTTTCTATTCACCCGAATAGCTCGCTCTTCCAAGAGCTCCCTCGTTGGCTCCTGTACCACGAACTTGTGTTTACCACTAAAGAATTTATGCGACAGGTACACACTGGTAAATTATGCGATTATTTTAAGTCCGTATTATAAATAATACGGAGTTTCCTGCCCAGGTAACTGAGATCGAGAGCAAGTGGTTGCTGGAAGTTGCACCTCACTATTACAAGCCAAAGGAGCTCGAAGATTCGACTAATAAAAAGATGCCTAAAGTAACTGGGAGATCCGGACCCGATGGGACTAATTAGTCTTTTCACAGATACGAAATGAAATAGA
The DNA here is from genome assembly GCA_964023945.1 of Ectemnius cavifrons. Taxonomy (NCBI): domain Eukaryota; kingdom Metazoa; phylum Arthropoda; class Insecta; order Hymenoptera; family Crabronidae; genus Ectemnius; species Ectemnius cavifrons. The sequence goes on from OZ030381.1 coordinate 10,682,110, forward strand.
CTTCCTATACAAATGTTGTACAAAAGATTCCGAAGATATACTTGTACGATACAAACGTCAATTACGGATAGTTAAGTCTACCTATAAGTACCGTCGGCACTTGGCCTGTCGTCGACTGAGAATGACACTGTATTTTCCTGTACATTTTGATGACCGTTCAATAAACATGAAAAAATGATAAAATAATTGTCTCCCTCTTATATGCATTCACCCGTTCCCCCAATGACTTTTTACCTTCCTCCGGACGGTTCAGTTGACGACAGCACCGCGAGCGACTGCTACTGAATTATAAACTAATCGCCCTTACAGCGTGCATGCGGTTTCCCTATTCCATAAAAACGTGTCCACCTGTGATACGACTGTAGAGTAGAAATTACGATAATGATATAGTGCTGACATGTCAGGAACAGTATTGTTTCCGTTCATACACTTCCCTCGCTTAAGTACCAAGCACCAATCAACTTCGACAGTCTCTCTCATAAACTACTCGCAACGATTATTCCAAAAGAATTCTCCCCTGGAACATTTACTGGGTCAAACTCGTCGTATCTATAGGAAACCAGTTCTCGTATGATGTTTAAACAATTCTACATAGTTCTCGTTCAGCTAGATGACACTCTGAAAGGAAGATGAGCATATTATACCCTGCGTTTTGCATTCTGGCAGTCTGCGGATGCTGGAGGCCGATATCTTGGACATCAATTTACAAGAGACTCGTGTACAATGCATACACGAGTTTCATATTTTTTATAATCCATGCCCATGGCTTTACACAATTCATGGATATAGTATTAAATGTCAAGACAGCCGAGGAATTCACTGATAATTTCTACATCCTGTTGGCGAGCCTTAGCTCCTGTTGTAAAATCATTACTTTACTACTGAATCGGGGAAACATCAAGATGCTCACGAGAACTCTTGATCAGAAGCCGTATAAGCCAATGAACGCCGAGGAGGCGAATATCCGGATTAATTTTGATAACAATATTGGGTAAATGTCCTTGAAATTTCGAGTAGATGACATGTGATCGCGATAATTGTCTTAGTTAGATATAATAGATATTTTACAGAATTAGTATCATCCAGTATACTATTCTGGTGGAGGTCACGGTGGTCTGTATGGTACTATCATCCTACTTCACCAATTATCGTCACAATAAGTTGGCTTATCGGGCTTGGTTACCATTCGATTACTCTTCTACGTTCGTCTTTACTTTATCGTACGTTAATCAGATGCTCGGATTAATATCAGCCTCCGTGTTGAATATTGGCTGCGACAGTATTATCTGTGGTCTGCTGATGCACACCTGCAGTCAAATTGATATCTTGCAGCATCGTCTAACAAAAATCACACCAGAAACATCTAAGGATCTAGACTACTGTATTAAATATCACAACGACATATACAGGTCATAATGATAAATTGATGAAATTATGATTCTATCATTGCAATCAAGAAAATCCCAATACATGATTTTCTACACAGATTCGCCTATTTGATCAATGAGCAGTTTCGTATCATAATTGGAATTCAATTCATTATTAGCACTTTGGTAGTTTGTTTTAATCTCTATGAATTAGCAAACACACCTTTGAGTTCGAAGTACCTGGAATTCGTCTTGTACATGGCTTGTATGATGACTCAAATCTTCATTTACTGCTGGTACGGTAATCAACTGAAGTTAAAGGTACTAGGAAGTTGACGCACTATTAATGTAAAGTGAAACACACAGAAATTATTTGAAATAGCATTCTGTGTTCACAAGAGCAGAGCATCGAGATCACTCACACGATTTACGAGATGGATTGGATATCGTTGGACATTGATGCGAAACGAAGTCTTCTGATGATCATGTGGCGTGCCAGGAAGCCCATCGAATTCACTAGCTCAGGTGTCATCGTCATGGAATTGAGTACCTTCGTGTCGGTCAGTAAAAAATATGAAAATTCATGTACTCATAGAGAAACACCAATTGGAACGAAAATTCCAATTTTCAGATACTGAAAATGTCATACTCCACGTACAACCTATTACAAACGAGCAATGATAGCCACTGACCGAAAGACAAGGTAGAATGATGGTGCATAGAACAATCTAAGGGAACTAATAAATTCTAGGAACGATTTCTATCTGGTCTCCCCTGCGTTTTCATTCTCGGACCTACACCCCGACAATGACCACATAGCAGCTATTCACTTCCTTCAATATTTCTTCACGAGCAAACAGAGCATCGACCTCACCTACACGAATACCCCATCTGCACTGCCCCTCGAATGATACTTTAAAAAAGAAAAAAAATGAAGCCTGTAGCAGTTCGTCAAGCTATTTCCCGGTACATGAATTCATAATCGAACAATATTGCACCGATGCGACCGTCAACTTCGTAAGCGGTAGCAACTACGGGGTGAGGTACATAAAAAATGTAGTTTAACAATGTGTCATGAGGGCGTAGAGTTGGGGCGTCTAATGATACGTTGAGTTGACGGATAGGGGAAGGTAAGTACTGGGTAAGTAATTGCATGAAGTAGTACGGGAAATCATCAGAAACCTTTGCCTTGACTTCTTTGTTATCCATAAATGCACTGTGCGTATCGCAGTACTAGCTAAAACCTGTAACAATTGCTACGAAATATAGGTGAACCGATATCGGGTGGTTGCAAGGTTGACGCAGGATAAATTTGCTATTTGAGGGAATATGAAGATCATGAGGCTACCTTTTGTTCTACTGACAGTCTCTGGATGCTGGCGACCACATTCTTGGTCGACGTTTTCCAGAAGACTCATTTATAACGTGTACACTGTTGTGATATTCTGTCTGATACATTTGGTGACCCTCAGTCAATTCATGGATCTCCTGTTGAATGTCGACAATGCCGATGACTTTAGCGACAACTTTTACTTGATGCTCGGAGCTATCAGCGGCAACTGCAAGATGTCGATGCTCCTCTGGAATCGCAAGAACATAGCTTTGATGTTAGACAGTTTCCAAGAAGGCTTTTTTCTACCTCTGAAAGACATTGAGGTGACACTTCAGAGGAAATTTGACGCTACATCTGGGTAAATGTCGATTTCTTCAGTATGTGCTTTATTTGTTGATGGTTTGACAGTGGTGTATGACGAATTTCAGAACTAACTCATTGTACTTTTTGATCTTCGGCGCGGTGACGGTAGCGACAATGATCGGCTCAGCATTGATTTCAAATTTTCCCCGTCGCAAATTGATGTACCGAGCCTGGATTCCCTACGATTGCTACTCTTCAACCCTCTTCTTTATCCTCACTTACATACATCAGGGCACCGTACTTATATATAACTCACTTCTGCATGTCGCCTGCGACTGTCTTATCATGGGTTTTCTTATACATACTTCTTGCCAGCTCGAGTTCCTCAGCTGCCGATTGAAGGGCATTAAAAACGAGTCAAAAGGCTCCTTCAAGAACTGCATCAAGCACCACGAAAAAATCTACAGGTACATTTCTAAGGATTTAAGTGCGTCTTCCCAATAATTCTACATCAATCCTAAATTACAGGTTCGCTGACCTAATGAACGCAACTTTTCGGATTGCAATACTTTTCCAATTCACAGCGAGCATGTTAATTATCTGCATGAACATGTACCAACTGGCAAAGTCGAAGGGTGTAAACGGGATGTTCTTGCAAGTGATGTTCTATTTAATCGCCATGCTCATACAGATATTCTTCTACTGTTGGTACGGCAATGAAATGAAGCTGAAGGTCCGTCTCTTCGAAGTTATAAGTTTATTGTGAAGCCTGTTTGTTTCAAGCGGTCAATTTGATTTTAAGAGTCGCGATGTGAGCACTGCCGTGTTTGAAATGAATTGGGCCAACTTCGACATCGATGCCAGGAACACTGCTTTGATTGTTATGCAACGGACTGTATTACCCATCGAGCTCTCAAGCTTCTACATTGTTACTATGGACCTAGATACATTTGTTAATGTTGGTACTTTGATTTATCAGGAACACCGAAACGAATTCCATTGGAAATACATGTGTATAAGAGGGACCCTAGTAGAATAAGTATGCGCGTAGCCAGACATTCACTGGAATTGGTTTCCCCTGAGCGAGATATTTACTGATTATTGCTAATTTACTATCTGCTTTCCCATCTAGATATTGAAAGCTTCTTACTCGGCTTACAACATGATTCAGCAAGCGTGAGCTTCTTTCTATCACTATAGTGAAAGTATATTCTTGGATAATCAAAGTATACATCTGCGACGCAAACCTCAACGCCTTTGGGATCGTTAGTAAACCTACTTATATTTTTAACACCGATCGGACTCCGCATTGATATTAAATCCCGGGGCAACAGAATAGAAAAATACACTTCTGCTAAAACTACGTGTCGATGGACCCATCTTTTCCTAGTTATCCCGAGTACATCCCATTATGCGATTTTTCATATATAATTGGCATTTAATTCATTATTAGCACTCTGTTACTTTGTTTTGATCTCTACGAATTGGCAAACACACCTTTGAGCTCGAAGTATCTGGAGTTCCTCTTATATATAGCTTGCATGATGACCCAAATCTTCATTTACTGCTGGTACGGTAATCAACTGAAGTTGAAGGTACTAGGAAGTTGATGCACTGTCACTACAAAGGGATAAAGCACACAGGACTCAGTTGAACTAATAAATTCTAGGAGCGATTTCTACCTGGCTTTCCTTGCGTTTACATTCTCGGACGTCCACCCGGACAATGACCACACAGCAGTCATTTACCCGCTTCAATATTTCTCCACGAGCAAACAGAACGTCGACCTCACATATACAGATATCCCCATCTGCACTATCCCTCGAATGATACTTTTAAAAAAGAAAAAAAATCTAGCTTGTAGCAGTTCATCAAGCTATTTTCTCGCTGCATGAATTCATAATCGAACAATATTGCACGGATGCATCCGTCAACTTCGTACGCGATAGCAACTAGGGGCCGAGGTGCATAAAAAATGTGGTTTAACAATATGTCATGAGGGCGTAGAGTTGGGGCGCCTAATGATACGTTGAGTTGACGGATAGGGGAAGATAAGTACGGGGTAAGTAATTGCATGAAGTAGTACGGAAAGTCATCAGGAACCCTTCCCTGGACTTCTTCGCTATCCGTAAATGCACTGAGCGTATCGCAGTACTAGCTAAAACCTGTATCGATTGCCACGAAATATAGGTGAACCGAAATCGGGTGGTTGCAAGGTTCACGCAGAGATAAATTTACTATTTGAGGGAACATGGAGATCATGAGGCTACCTTTTGTCCTACTAACAGTCTGCGGATGCTGGCGACCACCCTCTTGGTCGACGTTTGACAAAAGGATCATTTATAATGTGTACACTGTTGTGATATTCTGTGTGATACATTTGATGACCTTCAGTCAACTCATGGACATGCTGCTGTATGTCGACAATGCCGATGACTTCAGCGACAACTTTTACCTGATGCTGGGAGCAATCGGTGGCAACTGCAAGATGTCGATGCTCCTTTGGAATCGCAAGAACATAGCTATGATGGCAGACAGTTTCAAAGAAGGTGTCTTCCTGCCTCTCAATGACATTGAGCTGACGCTTCAGAAGAAATTGGACACTGAGTCTGGGTGGGTGAATGTCGATTTCCTCAGCTTGTCTTTTATTTGATGATAGTTTGCCAGTGGTGCATGATGAATTTCAGAACTAACACATTGTACTATTTCATCTTGGGCGAGGTGACGGTATGGATAATGATGGGTTCAGCATTGTTTTCGAATTTCCCTCGCCGGGAATTAATGTACCGAGCCTGGCTTCCCTACGACTGCTACTCTTCAACCCTCTTCTTCATCCTGACTTACGTACATCAGGGCACCGTACTTATATATAACTCACTTCTGCATTTAGCTTGCGACTGTCTCATCATGGGTTTTCTTATACATACTTTCTGCCAGCTCGAGTTCCTCAGCTGCCGATTGAAGAGCATTAAAAACAACTCAAAGGGCTCTTTCAAGAAATGCATCAAGCACCACAAAAAAATCTACAGGTACATTTCTAAGGATTTAAATGCGACTTCCCAATAATTCTAGATCAATCCTAAATTACAGGTTCGCTGAACAATTGAACGCAACTTTTCGGATTACCATACTCTTCCAATTCACAGCCAGCATGTCAATTATCTGCATGAACATGTACCAACTGACAAAGTCGAAGGGTGTAAACGGGATGTTCTTGCAAGTGATATTCTATTTAATGGCCGTGCTCATACAGATATTCTTCTACTGTTGGTACGGTAATGAGATGAAGCTGAAGGTCCGTCTCTTCGAAGTTATGAGTTTATTGTGAAGTCCATTTGTTTCAAGCGGTCAATTTGATTTTAAGAGTCGCGATGTGAGCACTGCCGTGTTTGAAATGAATTGGGCCAACTTCGACGCCGATGCCAGGAACACTGCTTTGATTGTTATGCAACGGACTGTATTCCCCATCGAGCTCTCGAGCTTCTACATTGTCACTATGGACCTAGACACATTCGTCAATGTTGGTAGTTTGATTTCTCATGAACACCGAAACGAATTCCATTGGAAATACATATGTATAAGAGGGACCCCAGTAGAATTGGTTTCCCCTGAGCGAAATAATTGACTGATTATTGCTAATTTACTATCTGCTCTCCCATCCAGATATTGAAAGCTTCTTACTCGGCTTACAACATGATTCAGCAAGCGTGAGCTTCTTTCTATCACTATAGTGAAAGTATATTCTTGGATAATCAAAGTATACATCTGCGACGCAAACCTCAACGCCTTTGGGATCGTTCGTAAAGCTACTTATACTTTTAACACCGATCGGAGTCCGCATTGATATTAAATCCCGGGGTAACAGAATAGAAAAATACACTTCTGCTAAAGCTACGTGTAGATTGAGCCATCTTTTCCTTGTTATTCCAAGTACATCCCATTATGCGATTTTCCATACATAATTGGCATTTAATTCATTATTAGCACTCTGTTACTTTGTTTTGATCTCTACGAATTGGCAAACACACCTTTGAGCTCGAAGTATCTGGAGTTCCTCTTATATATAGCTTGCATGATGACCCAAATCTTCATTTACTGCTGCTACGGTAATCAACTGAAGTTGAAGGTACTAGGAAGTTGATGCACTGTCACTAAAAAGGGATAGAGCACACAGGACTCAGTTGAACTAATAAATTCTAGGAACGATTTCTACCTGGCTTTCCTTGCGTTTACACTCTCGGAAGTCCACCCGGACAATGACCACACAGCAGTCATTTACCTGCTTCAATATTTCTCCACGAGCAAACAGAGCGTCGACCTCACATATACAAATATCCCCATGTGCACTATCCCTCGAATGATAATTTAAAAAAGAAAAAAAAATCTAGCTTGTAGCAGTTCGTCAAGCTATTTTCTCGCTGCATGAATTCATAATCGAACAATATTGCACGGATGCACCCGTCAACTTCATACGCGATAGCAACTAGGGGCCGAGGTGCATAAAAAATGTAGTTTAACAATATGTCATGAGGGCGGAGAGTTGGAGCGCCTAATGATACGTTGAGTTGACGGATAGGGGAAGGTAAGTACGGGGTAAGTAATTGCATAAAGTAGTACGGGAAGTCATCAGGAACCCTTACCTCGACTTGTTCGCTATCTGTAAATGCACTGTGCGTATCGCAGTACTAGCTAAAACCTGTATCGATTGCCACGAAATATAGGTGAACCGAAAACGGGCGGTTGTAAGATCGACGCAGAGGTACAATTGTAATTTAACAGAGTATGGAGATCATGAAGCTACCTTTTGTCCTGCTGACATTGTCCGGATGCTGGCGACCACCCTCTTGGTCGACGTCTTCCAGAAGGATCATTTATAATGTGTACACTGTTGTGATATTCTGTGTGATACATTTAATGACCTTCAGTCAATTCATGGACATGGTGCTGTATGTCGACAATACCGATGACTTCAGCGATAACTCTTACCTGATGCTGGGAGCTATCGGCGGCAACTGCAAGATGTGGATGCTCCTTTGGAATCGCAGGAACATAGCTATGATGGCAGACAGTTTCAAAGAAGGTTTCTTCCTACCTCTCAATGACATTGAGCTCACGCTTCAGAGGAAATTCGACACTGTGTCTGGGTGAATGTCAATTTCCTCAGCTTGTCTTTTATTTGATGATAGTTTGCCAGTGGTGCATGATGAATTTCAGAACCAACACACTGTACTATTTCATCTTGGGCGAGGTGACGGTATGGATGATGATGGGTTCAGCTTTGTTTTCGAATTTCCCTCGCCGTGAATTAATGTACCGAGCCTGGCTCCCCTACGACTGCTACTCTTCAACCCTCCTCTTCATTCTGAATTACATACATCAGGGCACCGTTCTTCTCTTTAACTGGCTTCTGCATGCCGCCTGCGACAGTCTCATCATGGGTTTTCTTATACATATTTGTTGCCAGCTTGAGCTCCTCGGTTGCCGATTGAAGGGCATTGGAAACGCCTCAAAGCGCTCCTTCAAGAACTGCATCAAGCACCACGAGCAAATCTACAGGTAAATTTCAAAAGATTTAAGTGCGATTTCTTAACAATTCTATATTAATCCTAAATTACAGATTCGCCGACCAATTGAATGTAACTTTTAGGATTAGCATACTCTTCCAGTTCACAGCGAGCATGTTAATTATCTGTATTAACATGTACCAACTAACAAAGTCCAAGGGTATAAACGGGATGTTCTTGCAAGTGATATTCTATTTACTGGCCGTGCTCATACAGATATTCATCTACTGTTGGTACGGCAATGAGATGAAGCTGAAGGTCCGTCTCTTCGAAGTTATGACTTTATTGTGAGGCCTGTTTGTTTCAAGCGATAAATTTCATTTTAAGAGTCGAAATGTGAGCGATGCCGTGTTTGAAATGAACTGGGCCAATTTCGAAACCAATGCCAAGAGCACTATTTTGACTGTTATGCAACGGACTGTATTCCCCATCGAGCTCTCGGGCTTCTACATTGTCACTATGGACCTAGATACATTCGTCAATGTTGGTAGTTTGATTTATCACGAACATCGAAACGAATTCCAATGGAAATACATATGTATAAAAGGGATCAAAGTAGAATAAGTATACGCATAGCCAGACATTCATTGGAATTAGTTTCTCCTGACTAAAATAATTGATTGCTTATTGGTAATTTACTAACTGCTCTCTCATTTAGATATTGAAAGCTTCCTACTCAGTTTACAACGTACTGCAGCAAGTGTGAGCTTCGTACTATCATTATAGCGAAAGCCTACTCTCTTGGATAGTCAAAATGTACGCCTGCAACACAAACCTTAACGCCCTTGGGATCGTTAGTAAACCTACTTATATTTTTAAAACCGATCGGATGCGAAAACCGATAGCTAAACGCCACTGCAGCTATCACGAACTCAGAGAGTCCGCATTGGTATTACATCCCGGGGGAAGAGAATAAAAAAATACACTTCTATTAAAATCATGTGTCGATTGACCCATCTTTTCCTAGCTATCCCAAATAAATCCCAATACTCAATTTTCCATACAGATTCGCCTCTTCGATCATTGAACAATTCCGTGTCATAACTGGCACTCAATTCATTATTATACACCTGACAATAACAACACAGCAGCCATTCACCTGCTTCAATACTTCTCCACGAGCAAACAGAACATCGACCTCACCTACACTGACACCCCATCTGTACTGTCCCTCGATTGATACTTTGAAAAAAAGTCTACCTTGTAACAGTTCGTCAAGCTATTTTCCCGCTACATGAATTCATAATCGAACAATGTTGCACAGATGCACCCGTCAACTTCATACGCGGTAGCAAGTAGGGGCCGAGGTGCATAAAAAATGTAGTTTAACAATATGTCATGAGGGTGTAGAGTTGGAGCGCTTAATGATACGTTAGGTTGACGGATAGAGGAAGGTAATTACGGGGTAAGTAATTGTATGCAGTAGTACGTAAAGTCATTAGGAACCCTTACCTCGACGTCTTCGCTATCCGTAAATGCACTGTGCGTATCGCAGTATTAGGTAAAATCTGTATCGATTGCCACGAAATATAGGTGAACTGGAATCGGGTGGTTGTAAGGTCGACGCAGAGATACAATTGTAATTTAAGGGAATATGGAGATCATGAGGCTACCTTTTCTCCTGATGACAGTGTCCGGATGCTGGCGACCACCCTCTTGGTCGACGTTTGACAAAAGGCTCATTTATAATGTGTACACTCTTGTGGTGGTCTGTGTGATACATTGGGTGATCTTCAGTCAATTCATGGACCTCCTGTTGAATGTTGACAATACCGATGACTTCAGCGACAACTTTTATTTATTGCTGGCAACTCTCAGCGGTAACGGCAAGATGTTGACGCTTCTCTGGAATCGCAGGAACTTAGCTATAATGTTAGATAGTTTTAAGGAAGGGTTCTTTCCACCTTTGAATGACGATGAGGTGAAACTTCAGAGGAAATTTGACGCTACGTCTCGGTAAGTGTCGATTTTCTCAGCTTGTCTTTTATTTGTTAATAGTTTGCCAGTGGTGTATGATGAATTTTAGAAACAACACACTGTACTTTTTCATCTCGACCGCGGTGACGGTTGGGGCAATAATCGTATCATCGTTGTTCTCAAAATTCCCCCACGGGGAATTTATATTCCGAGTCTGGCTTCCCTACGACTGCTACTCTTCAATCTTTCTGTTCATCCTGAATTACATACATCAGAGCATCGTACTTTCATATGTCTCGCTTCAGCACGTCGCCTGCGACGGTCTCATCATGAGTTTTCTTATACACACTTGTTGTCAACTGGAGCTCCTCAGTTGCCGATTGAAGAGCACTGAAAACGTAACAACGCACTCTTTAAAGAAGTGCATCAAACACCACGAGCAAATCTACAGGTATCCGTTCGGACTCTACATTTCTTAAGACTTAAGTGCGATTTCCCAGCGATTATACTTCAATCCTAAATTACAGATTCGCCGACCAATTGAACGCTACTTTTCGGATCACTCTACTCATTCAGTTCGCAGTGAGCATGTTAATTTTCTGCATGAACATGTACCAACTGGTAAAGTCGAAGGGTATAAATGGGATGTTCTTCCAAGTGATTTCGTTCTTAGTGACGACGCTCATACAGATATTCTTCTACTGTTGGTACGGTAATGAGATGAAGCTGAAGGTCCGTCTCTTCGAAGTTATGACTTTATTTTGAAGCCTGTTTGTTTGAAGCGATTAATTTGATTTTAAGAGTCGCGATGTGAGCAACGCTGTGTTTGAAATGAACTGGGCCAATTGCGATATCGATGCCAGGATTATTGTTTTAATAGTTATGCAACGGACTGTAATCCCCATCGAGCTCTCGAGCTGTTATATTGTCACTATGGACCTAGATACATTTGTCAATGTTGGTAGTTTGATTTATCACGAACGCCGAAACGAATTCCATTGAAAATACATATGTATAAGAGGGACTCCAGTAGAATAAATCTGAACGTAACCAGACATTCACTGGAATTGGTTTCACCTGACTGAAATAATTGATTGATTATTGCTAATTTACTGTGTGCTTTCTCCTTTAGATATTGAAAGCTTCCTACTCAGCATACAACATGCTGCAGCAAACGTGAGTTTCTTACTGTCACTATAGTCAAAGTATATGTTTGCAGCGCAAACTTCAACACCTTGGGATCGTCACTAAACCTACGTATATTTTTAACACCGATCGCACGGGAAATCTAAAAGCCGATCGTCACTGCAACTGTCGCGTAGTCAGAGAGGTCGCATTGATATTAAATCCCAGACGAAGAGAATGGAAAAATATAGTTTTGCTAAAACCATGTGTCGATTGACCCATCTTTTCCTAATTATCCCAAGTAAATCCCAATACCCGATTTTTCATACAAATACACCTCTTCGATCACTAAACAATTCCGTATCATAACTGGCATTCAATTCATTATTATACACCCGACAATGACCACACAGCAGCCATGCACTTGCTTCAATATTTCTCCACGAGCAAATAGAGCGTCGACCTCACCTACAACCCCATCCGCACTACCCCTCGATTGATACTTTAAAAAAAAATCTACCTTGTAACAGTTCGTCAAGCTATTTTCCCGCTACATGAATTCATAATCGAACAATGTTGCACAGATGCACCCGTCAACTTCATACGCGGTAACAACTAGGGGCTGAGGTGCATAAAAAATGTAGTTTAACAATATGTCATGAGGGCGTAGAGTTGGAACGCCTAATGATACGTTGGGTTGACAGATAGAGGAAGGTAAGTACGCGGTAAGTAATTTCATGAAATAGTACGGGAAGTTATCAGGAACCCTTGCCTCGACTTCTTTGCTATCCGTAAATGCATTGTGCGTATCGCAGTACTAGCGAAAACCTGTATCGATTGCCACGAAATATAGGTGAACCGAAATCGGGCGGTTGTAAGGTTGACGCAGAGGTAAATTTGCAATTTGAGAGAGCATGGAGATCATGAGGCTACCTTTTTTCCTGATGACTGTGTCCGGATGCTGGCGACCACCCTCTTGGTCGACGTTTTCCAGAAAGCTCATTTATAACGTGTACAGTGTTGTGGTAATCTGTCTGATACATTTGGTGATCTTCAGTCAATTCATGGACCTCCTGTTAAATGTCGACAATGCCGATGACTTCAGCGAAAACTTGTACTTATTGCTGGGAACTCTCAGCGGTAACGGCAAGATGTTGATGCTTCTTTGGAATCGCAGGAACATAGCTATAATGGCAGACAGTTTCAAGGAAGGGTTCTTTCCACCTTTCGATGACGATGAGGTGAAGCTTCAAAGGAGATTCGATGCTACATCTGGGTAAATATCAATTTCCTCAACTTTTCTCTTTTATTTGTGGATATTTTGCCAATGGTGCTTGACGAATTTCAGAACCAACACACTGTATTTTTTCATCTTGACCGAGTTAGCGATGGGGGCGATAATCGTCTCATCATTGTTCTCAAAATTCCCCCACGGGGAATTAATATTCCGAGTTTGGCTTCCCTACGATTCCTACTCTTCGATCCTCCTGTTTATCCTGAATTATTTACATCAGAGCATCGTACTTATATATGTCTCGATTCAGCACGTCGGCTGCGACTGTCTCATCATGGGTTTTCTTATACACACTTGTTGCCAACTCGAACTCCTTTGTTGTCGATTAAAGGCTATTGAAAACGCTTCAAAGCCTTCCTTCAAAAACTGCATCAAACACCACGAGCAAATCTATAGGTATCCGTTCGGACTCTACATTTCTTAGGATTTAAATGTAACTTCCCAACAATTCTACTTCAATCCTAAATTATAGATTTGCCGACCAATTCAACACAACTTTTCGGATCACTTTACTCATCCAGTTTATAGCGAGCATGTTAGTTTTCTGCATGAATATGTACCAACTGGTAAAGTCGAAGGGTGTAAATGGGATGTTCTTCCAAGTGATTTTCTTCTTAACGGTTACGCTAATACAGATATTCTTCTACTGTTGGTACGGTAATGAGGTGAAGTTGAAGGTCCGTCTCTTCTGAATCATAACTTTATTTAAAAGCCGTTCGTTTCAAGCGATCTATTCGATTTTAAGAGTCGCGATGTGAGCAATGCCGTGTTTGATATGAACTGGACCTACTTCGACGCTGACGCTAGGAGCATTATTTTGACAGTTATGCAACGGTCTGTATTTCCCATCGAGATCTTCAGCTCCTATATTATCACTATGGATCTGGAAACATTCGTCAATGTTGGTAGTTTAATTTATTGCGGGTATCGAAACGAATTTCACTCGAATTTGTTTCTTTTGATTGAAATAATGATTGATTATTGTTAATTTCCTATCTCTTTTCTCGTTTAGATATTGAAAGCTTCCTACTCAGCTTACAACATGATGCAGCAAGGGTGAGCTTTTACTATCACTATAGTAAAAGCATACTCCTTTGGATAGTCAAAATATACACCTGCGACGCAAACCTCAATGCCTTTAGGATCGTTAGTAAACCTACTTATATTTTTAACACTGATCGGACACGAAAACCGACAGCTAAACGCCACTGCAGTTGTCACGTAGTCAGAGACTCTGCATTGATATTAAATCCCGAGGGAAGAGCTGAGGAAATATTCACGATGAGTAACGAGCTGTTAAAACTCGGGGTTTATCACTGCTAGGAGTAACTAAGTGGATGTATATCCGAATAGAAAAATACACTTCTGCTAAAGCAATGTGTCGATTGACCTATCATTTCCTAGTTATCGATAAGGGCATCCAATCGATCAGTCATTCCTGATCGGTAGATAAGAAGCTTTGAGTCGATCTTAGGAAGTAGGATCGCCTGTTAAAGGGAGGTGGAGAATGCTGTTGGCAGGAATGATTCCCTATCGAAAGGTAAGAGAGAAATTCTCGAGGAAACACGAGCAGAAAATAAACGCGGCGGGGCCCCACCCCCGAATCCGAACTTTCCGCGGAGCGGCGGTCCATTTTTGGGCTCCCCACCTACCCAGCTTGCTCGCTCTTCATCTGGCGGCTTCTTCATCCTCGCAGAGCCAGAAGGCATCTCTCGCAGAAGCGAACCGCTTTTCCAAGACACCCTCAGACACTCGACTCGCGCCGCTCCGCTCGCTCGCTAGCTCGCTCGTGTTAGGTAAGTCCACGCTAATAACAGACACGCAGGCCTTCCTCTACTTTAGTGGTGATCGCTCCCAGCCGCTGCTGCTGCTTCTTCTCTACTTCTCTTTTACTCCGCTGTTGGACTTCGCTTGGATCTGCTTGCTCGCAATCGCCAAAAGAAACGAGCAAAGAACGAGAACGATCTTGGCCGCGAGTGAATTGCCCGCAAGAATCGCGCTACGCAGGATGTGCAAGAAGAAACGCGTGATTAGTGGCGGAGCCTGCAAAGGGCATTGGCTTGAGAGCAGAACCCCGGAATTGCATAGCCAAACTCTATCAGAAGGAATGAACCGCTTGGTTTTTCGAGTGTCCGGAGCGCGCGTTTTAGTGGCGAGGCTTCCGCAGGAAGAGCAACTCCCGTCGTTTAAAATAAGAATTGACTCATCGATGGTGATGCTCGAAGACAGTAATGGACTACTGCCACCCCGCCCGACATTAACATCTATACGCCCCCGGGATTTCTCTCGCCCGAGATGCTAGTGACAGTTTGCCTCTACAGCTGACTACTAAAAAGGACAATACTCTCCGCTGCCATTAACACCAGATTTGCCCGCTGTAACTTGGCACAGCTTGTAAGTAGCAATTAACACGTAGAAGATCGATCGCCATGAGTGGATCGTTGAAGAACGTCATCCAGTGACGAATTATCGCATTATACGAGAAAGTGTCGCGGTGAGATTTGATCGATGAATCGATCGATTGGTGATAGAAGTAGAATGAATCCCAAGTGGCACAGGATATCGAGCGCTTATTTGAAAGATCGGTTAGACCAAGATGCCTCATCCGGGCTGGTTTGGTGGCAAAAATAAGTCGGTTGCCACTCCGCCGAATCCTTCCGTCCGCAGGCTATTTTCAACCGCTAACGTTCGCGCGCTCTCAAGCAAATAGGATTGCCGCTATTTGGCCCCAGCCGAAAAAGGATCCCTGGTACCTTGTAATCTGGTGAATCTTGGAATCGTGCAGCCTCCGATGTTACGCGATACTCGTCGGACCGTTCTTACTTTACATGCTTCGCTACTGCTTCCTGCTGAGCGCATTGCACTCGTCCTGATCAAATGTAGACGGCGAGTCGCTTGATAGAACAACAAGAGCAAAGTGCTTTGATTCTTTCAGGTGCAACGAGGCCTTTGCAAAGCCGCTCTAATCCGCTAATTAACAGCACTGCTACGTTAACGCTTCGAGAAACTGCTTTTGGGTCTAACAAAAAATCATGGCGTAAGTAGTGCTTTCTCTGCTGACTGTCACTTATCCAAGTTTTCGTGTGGATACCATTAATCCTACTAACTAACCAAACCCCTACACCAAGTGTGAGAGTGACAGAATCCCGCTGCTACCAAGAAAGACAGCTCGGCCAACATGAACCAGGCCGAGCGCGATCACTTTTTGATAATGACTTTCGCCAATGTACATTTGTCTCGATGTCACTCCGGCATTCGGGGGTAACCAGATGCCAAAATCCTCCAGGGGCTATTAATATCACCGGGAAGAGGGTCGGCTGTTGGCATTCGGGCGGCCGAGAGTCCCGAATCGTTTTAATGAATCGTGCCCAACTGGCATGCAACCATCGCGCAATTTTCAAACTTCCAGCAACTAATGATGCAATGAGATGTGAAGCGTATTCAAAGAGCGAAGGGTTAAAAGGATCGGTCGAGTATAATTCCAGGCGAAATGACTGGGTTTAAGATAAATAGGGGGCGAGATGGATTATAAATAGAGCGACGGGGGTTAATAGGTCGGGTCAATTTGAGAGGAGGGCTGTTGAGGGACTGGTTGAAAGGGAAGTTAGATGATGGGGTGGCGGCGCGCTTGTCACGGGTCATTAAGGAATCGAAGGAACGCGCGAGATGTAAGCCGCGAGATCGCCGAAGTTTCGTAAATGCTATTAATACGCGGCCGGCAGTTAGATCGAATGTCGGTCGTCGGTGGCGGCCAAGTAAAGCCCGCTCTCTCTTCTGGGTTACGCTCTCGTAGTTTTTGGCCTCCTCGCGCCGCGCCGTCAGAGACGACGACGGCCGGAGTCCTCTCCGTCGTTCGCTGCATATTTATAGAATCTGCCTATGGATGCTATTTCCGTAAACGCCCCGATGTGCCTACGAGCGCGCGTGCACGCTCCTGGCTCCTCCTGCCCGCCGATTGTACCCTGCACGGATTAGAAATCGTGGAAATATGCGAGACTCAGCCCTGCATCAATGTTATCACATGATCCTTCATTCATATCCTCGGGGAAATAATGAAACAAATACTCTTCACCTACCAGTATGATGTAACGAGCGTCTTACTGCTTTGTTTACAAATTTCAATTATGTAAAAGTATGAAAAATGAAAAATATGTGGGAGATCTGAAATATGTGGATGAGGTAAACAAAACATCCTGATGAAAGTTTTGTATCCCGTTTTGTTTTTTGTCAAGAATTGGAGAGTTCTGTATTGTAAATCTTTCTTGAGAAATGTGTGACTCTAACAAGGATATAATGATATTGCAGCGGTCTCGATAATTTCCTGGGAGAAGTCGGAAGAACAAGGCCGCCATCATGGACGCGATCAAGAAGAAGATGCAAGCGATGAAGCTTGAGAAGGACAATGCGCAGGATAAGGCCGATGCCTGCGAAGGACAGGCTAAGGAGGCAAATATGCGCGCGGACAAAGTCAACGAGGAGGTCACCGAGCTCCAGAAGAAGTTGGCTCAAGTCGAGGGTGACCTCGTGTCGAACAAGCAAAACCTCGAACAGGCGAACAAGGACCTCGAGGAGAAAGAGAAGGCTCTGACCAACGTGAGTCTCACATATCCATCTTTTCCTTTGCCTCCCAAATAACCGGAGTCCCGAATTCATAACATCTGTCCTTGCTCCCGATCCCCTTGGAGGTGGTCCAAAATTACTTTTTCCACGGGTTAACAGGCTTTTATTTTAAAATGATTGTCGACCAACGTCTGTTACATCCTGTTGAAAATCAGATGACTCATTGTAACGAAAATGTAATCAAAGATTCGTTTGGCACGCAGGCGGAATCCGAGGTCGCTGCTTTAAACCGGAAAGTACAACTTATCGAGGAGGATCTAGAACGATCGGAAGAACGTCTCAATACCGCCACCGCCAAGCTCGCTGAGGCCTCCCAGGCTGCTGACGAATCCAGCCGGTAAAATACTTTGCCAATGACCTCAAAGATATAAAAGAAAAAAAAAGGGTCGAATGTTTATTGGATATTGTTTGTCACCAGTATGTGCAAAGTATTGGAGAACCGTGCGCAACAGGATGAGGAGAGGATGGACCAGTTGACGAACCAACTGAAGGAAGCGCGTCTCCTTGCTGAGGATGCTGACGGAAAGTCCGACGAAGTATCTCGAAAGCTGGCCTTCGTTGAAGACGAGCTTGAAGTCGCTGAGGACCGTGTCAAATCTGGAGAGGCGTAAGTTACATTCACCATCCCCTAATTCCTTGTAAAACCGAAACTCTCCCACTAAGAAGGATCGTATGATTCTCCAGTAAGATCATGGAGTTGGAAGAAGAATTGAAGGTCGTCGGAAACAGCTTGAAATCTTTGGAAGTATCCGAGGAAAAAGTGAGTTATCCAACTATAATGAAATTTCTCTTCTCCTTTGAAATTAGAATGAATAATATTATATTTTGGAAAAACTAGGCCAATCAACGAGTCGAAGAGTTCAAACGTCAACTCAAAACTCTGACAGTGAAACTAAAGGAAGCGGAGGCGAGAGCCGAGTTCGCTGAGAAGACAGTCAAGAAATTGCAGAAGGAGGTCGACAGGCTCGAAGGTGAGTTTGCTTCCCAACTTCCCTGACATCCTCATTGTCATCCTCTGTTGTGTCTAATCGTCCGGCAACGATTGTCAGTGGTGAAAAACACCACTGTTACAAATTGAGCTATCGCAGGCGATTCCACGGTATTTCGGGCATACTCGCGTCGGTTCTGGATAGACTCTGACGCAACTTGGCAAAATGACAGCGATACTTTCATTATCTACGACCGGCGAAATGGATTCTGGGTCGTGCTTGTTTTGCCAGCCTTGAAAAATACCAAGATACATGCTCGAATTTAAAAAAAAAAAGAAATAGCTAAACCGAACTGTTTGTGCCAATAGAACTGGGCTGAGGTAAACCGGGGACTTTAACTATTCTTTGATTGC
Organism: Ectemnius cavifrons; assembly: GCA_964023945.1. Taxonomy (NCBI): domain Eukaryota; kingdom Metazoa; phylum Arthropoda; class Insecta; order Hymenoptera; family Crabronidae; genus Ectemnius; species Ectemnius cavifrons. The sequence continues at coordinate 10,700,975 of OZ030381.1, forward strand.
AGCGGTAGCAAAGTCAGTCGAGTGCACCCACTCGATGGCTAAAAAAAAATCGCGCTAGAAAAGTCAATGACACTTGAGCTTGCAACACCAATGAATTTTCTTTACAGACGTGTTGCACCAGCAGAAGGAGAAACGCAAAACGATTTGCGAGGAATTGGACAAGACGTTCTCTGAGCTTTCTGGCTACTAAACAAGCAAACTACCACTCTCATATGTCCCCCCCGCCCGCCCCGTACAACCCCCGTGTCTTACGTTCTCTTTGTCGTTTTGTTCTCACTCTTCTACACAAATTGTCTTGTCTATGCTTTAACTCATGTCTTTTCGCTCTTCTTACCGCAATGTCTCCTGATATCGGTCATTCGCTTCACTCTCGATCTTCCCACTGAACGAATGTCGACGACTGAATTTGTTTGCTTATCCGATTCCGGAGAGCTTTGCTTTGACTTTGTCGAATCATTAATTAGCTTGTTTCCACTTACCTCCGCGCATAATTGTTTATTAATACTCACTCACACGCCAGCGAAGCATCGATCGCTTAGCACAGAATAAGTAAATGAAAGAAAACAATACGAATAATAAAGATACAAAAAAAAAGCTTCGCATCTTTATGTGGACAGTCGTAAGTCAGGTACCCTTTGCCAACCCCTTCGCGAAACTATTTCTGTCTTACCCTCGTGGCACAGGTATATCACAGCTCACCATTATCTCTCTCTCTCTCTATCTCTCTATCTCTCTAGCCAGTATAATTGTATACTCTCGCATGCCTGAAACAGACTGTACTAAAAACACTAGAGCACACACCTCCCCAAGCTTTTCTATGTTTGCCAGCGTGTTTGTCCAGCAGACCTGCTTTCTTTCTGTATAATTTTGTGGCATCCGCAGCTCGATGCCGCTTTCAGCGGCCTATATGTATGCACACGGAATTTTACAAAACCGAGCACACCACCCTCGCACACCAGAGATTTTGAAATAATAGGCGGTGTGGATTTTGTCTAGCGGGAATGGAATTTCCAGAGGCCGATGAATTATATGACGCACGATACCCGTGGTGTTTCGATTTTACGTTTTTTGTTTAGGGCTTAACACTCTTCCTAGAAGAGAGTGGGTTCGATGTTCTGATTAATATAAATTGTCCAGTTTATGCCCTAGGTTTAAAGATACACGTAGATACTGGACGAACATTCGTTTGACGAAGGCGAATATCCAAGGTCAAATGGAATTTAGAGAAACATGATTAATTTTAGTGAAATTTTGTTATATTGAAGATCGTCAAACGAATGTTTCTATTTCTCTAGAGACCATGTAGAGGCACGGAATAGAAAGAGCAGAAAATTGTATTCATGTTGAACCCAGCACGTGGCTAGCAATAATAATTAGATATCAATTGCGTGCCACCTAGTATATCCCTGCGAAGACGCAACGACCAAGTACTAATCTTCATTGACTCTTTTCAGATGAGCTGGGCATCAACAAGGACAGATACAAGTCTCTCGCTGACGAGATGGACTCCACCTTCGCCGAATTGGCTGGATACTAAATCACACTCTCTTTACCGTTCACTTATGCCACTGTGCGCTTAACCGGCTAGCGAAACAGGCATAAGTGACGCCAAAAAGAGAATCGACCTTTCGTTGTAAGATCCGGGGATCGGTGGCAATGATGTTGGTGGCCACGGATGATGCGTCGGTGATTGGATGTGCGTTAACACTACTCTACAAATTTAAATTATACGAATTGTACACCGCGACGGAGACGGCCTTGCGTACAGAGACCGTAAAGAAGCTTATTCTGTTATACTGTTGTATGGAATATTACACGAGACTCAATAAACGGCTGTAACGTGGTACGATTATTACTTATTCATGCGCTTGCTCGTGCGATCGCAGTAGCATATAATGGTAAGTATGACGTCTGTTACGTTCAGAGGCACAGTTACATAAGATATTTATTAATTCTAATGCATTTCGTAAATGTACAGCGAACATGACATGTTCATCGAATGGCATATAAATCTCGCGGCGCTGCCTTGTACTATCTCCCTCGAGAGTCATGAATTCGATTTGTACATGCTAATCATCACTTCCATACCTACTATTTACAATTGATAATTACCGCTGAACAATCTCCTTCTCCTTCGCACACTATCTCTTTCTCTCCCACTCACCCAGTTGTGCGCGCGCGGTATTGTTTAGATTAAAGTCTGTACATATCATCAGTGTCCTAATGCCGCGACGGTAATTCGGGGGTGCGGTAACGAGGACCTTGATAGATCCGGAGTGTACACACACGTAACTACCGACTGGTGGAGCATTAATCTTAAGGATTCATAGTCAAAAAGAAATGTACAGCCTGTATAATTGTACAAAATGAACGTTATCCGCTCGAAAATAATAGTACGATCGTGGCAACCGGTGCCAGGGACAGTGTCCAATACTACAAAAATGTACACAGTACTAAAAATCATCGAGAGTGATTCGCCAGTATCCACGATCGTACCGCGTATAAAAGTAAGTCTACCAAGTAGTTCTCAGTTGTTACAACTGAGCGACGCGACAACCTTCCAATTGAAGAATCGATGTAGACTCGCTATATAGAGTTATCTCCGATCACGGCCACATCGGAGCTTGCGTAACCTTCATTGCAATCTAATTAAAAAAGGAAACCGCTCCGACGGCAATCTGATGAACAAAGCGAAGCCCGTTTTTGGAAAACAGGTTTCTCATGCTCACGCGTCGCGGCTTACTTATCACTGATCGGCGTGGATAATTAGCATTCGCCAATGCTGTCCTAGAAAATATTTTGATTCCAAGTGAGATATATCGTTCTGTTTGAAGCTGGGGCTGGAAAGGACTATGGAAGTTACTATTGCGGAGTGTAGCAGGATTTCGGAGTCAAGCTTCGCAGTGAGAGTTGCTGAGCGCAACTGCTTCTAGTAATGCCCTCGCGTTAACGAAACTCATTGATTCGCTGCATACATTTATTGCTATGGATTCCGGTACTACGTTAAATCTGGCACCTAGTTCGCGTCGAAAGGGGAGGGGGGGAACTTCGACTTCGCACAAGATCTCTTGTGCGAAGTAGAAGCTAGGAGTTGGACAAAATACACACACACACAGTCCTACGGCTGTCGAACAAACGGGACACCTCACACATGGAACTCGAGTTTCCGACTCGCACGCATTGCAATTCCTCGCAGGCGCGCATCACCTTACCGACAAGAAATATAAAAGTTACAAGGGTGATAAATTCCTTATCACATGAATGAGCAATGAACATTATGCTGAGTGCTTGGAGAGTATGGTACGCGCACGGCGATCGGACGTTTAGACTTTAGTTTCTAGTAGTAGAGAGTACGTCCCGCCACCTTCTCGCGCGAGGGACAGCCACACTCATAGTTCCGTCCTCTCTCTCTCTCTTTCTCTCTTTTTCTCTCACTTTCACTCGCTCGCTTTCTCGCAGCGCACATGTAATAATAAATAAGACAATGCAAAATTATACACGCTAGCAGCTCGGTACTTTATGCAATGTACAATTATTTCCGTTTACTTAGAGAACGTTATCAAAAAACATTAGACTATTTGGTGTATCAATTGCACGTAACCGCATCATGACTCCTTTACTCCTTGGCGAACGACGCCTCATCTTAATCGCGCTAGAAATATCACGCGAACAAGTACTCTGTACAAAAGTTTCAGTACCCTGAATACGTAGTTCAGAGATGCGTGTACACGTAGGTACGCCACCGAATAAGTTAATTAAGTTCGTTCCCGTGAGTAGACGCGTTAAGAGACCAGCGCTGCAAGCGGGCCGCACTGTTGAAAAAGTCATTTTATCTAAGAATTAATAAAAACCAGTAAACGGGCGAGCCCTTGAAACTTAGACAGCCCGATCTCCCCCGCGCTTACACGCGAGCGCCTGGTCGCGGGAAGAAAAACTTATATTTACGAAAAACTCTGAGAGTCTACGCTCAAAAAGAGACCTGATCTTTTTTTAGTACGACACGATAGACGATCTTTGCTCATGGACGTATGATACAATTTGTGACCTACTATACAGGAGGGGATTGTGGCTCGTACTCAACGAGACACAGCCTCGTTGGAAAGCTCACCATCCTGATTATTTCGGCTGCATTTGTAGGATTTAAATTAATTTATACTATATAAATTATGACGAAGGGATTAAGTGCCTGTAGGTCTCGATTTCTTTTTCGCGTCGTAGGTACTATGCATACGAAAATATCAATAAATATAGGGTAGTCCCGACCAATCGGGACGGACCTACGCTCGACAATTCTTCGCGTGATATCAAGAATATATCTATGTCTCAAGGCAAAAGTGATGCATGAATATCTAAGGACTTTCCTCCCAGCCTTTTGCGGCGCGAAAGTCAATGCAAAGGTATTTTTAAGTCCACGTAATATAAATAAATGCACTGTGTGTAGACCACTTAAAAATCCCCCCAGAATGGTAGCTGCGGATTTAGCGTCGGATACGAGGCTCTTTTAAATCACGCAAGAATCGAACACCCGAGATAATGCCGCTGTCTCGCGTGTTATTAGAACGGAAGGAAATGTGTACCGCGAGATAAAAGAGAGTGCAAAACAAAGATTATGTGGGCGGTGAAGGATCAATGCGTTTACAGTACGAAGGTTGGAATCGCGGGGAAACGGAAAGCGGTGTACGTAGAGCGGGCAGACTAGAATAGAGATGAATCAAATGGAGATACATGGGACACGATGCACCATAGTAAAACAAGCTGCTCGATTCACAGACGATGCATACCTATACAGCTCCTCTGGGGATCCATATATTACTATTTTCTAGTCGAGTAAAAGAATCTCTTATAAGCTCAATGACTTAATGACTTACTAGGGTTGAATAATGTTAATATTATGTGATAGAGTGCGTCGTGCTTTAAGCTACAGACGGTCACGATGCTGAGAAGAACTGTTGGAGTCGCGCAACTGTTCTACGATCGAGGGCACACAAATCAAAATCAAACGTCCTCCTCGTAATCTCGTACTGACCGGTCTCCGCGATTACCTGAACGACTCGCTGTAACTCCTGGTTATCTTGCAGGGTCATTATCTTCTGTTGCAAGTCCTTTAACTGTGACACATAGTCTTCTGAAAACACTGGTGGCTCTCCTACGTCTGAGTCAACAAAAGTACTGTTTGTCGAGTCAGGAGCGACCTGCTCCGCGTCGGCCTCGCTATCCTTTTCAACTGCCTGCTCCAGCATATTGCGGTCCTCTTTATCCTTTATAGGGTGAAGGGGTTCCTGGTCTACTGCTACCGGCGATTGACTGGACGACACGGGTTCGAGTGGTGGGGAGGTTGATGTTCCCCTATCTTTTTCCCTCTTCGCTGCGCGCTCTTCCTCACCTTTGCTCTCGCTTCTTCGTTTTCTCTTCCGGTTCTCCCTTTCTTCGGCCCTGGTACCTTTACTTTTATCCCGTTTACTCCGATCTACTTTTTCCTTCTTCATATCCGGGGTTATACCTAGCGTTAAAGTTTTCGGAGGGTCCATGGGAATATTCTGCATTGGCGGTGGACTGTTCTCTGTTTCCTTCTTTATGGTAGGCATTACTTTTGACTCCGACGAGTCATCGTCGACGGACGGGGCCGAGTCACTACTATCCCTTTCCGGCATCGCTGCCATAAGTGTTGAGAGAGGATTCGTCGGGGGTACAATAGGCACATTGTTTTGCTTTTCCGAGGATATTACTTTTACCCGATCCCGTTTTTCCTTCTTTTCACGCTCTCTGCTGCCATCACGTTTGTCCTTCTTATCACGCTTTTTGTGCTTGTACTTCTGCTTATCCTTCTCAGTCTTCCCATCTTTTGGCTTGTCCAATTTCTCGGACTTTTCCACTTTCTCCACTTTCAGCGGCTGCTCCTCTTTTGGCTTCTCTAATTCCCTCGGTGGTTTCGGAGATTTTCGGTCCTCCTTCGTTGATTTGTACTCTTGATTCCTCTCCTTCTCGGGTTTCTCGAACTTTTCTGCCTTCTCACTCTTCTTCTCGCTTGGCGGTTTCGGAGTTTCTTTAACACTCGCCCTATCACCTTCTTTGTACTTGTCCTTTCGCTCCTTGTCACGATCTTCCTTGTGCTTCTTCTTGTCCTTCCGTCTCTCACTTTTTGAAGAATCGAGGGCGGATTTTGCGCTGTCCTTGCTCTTATCTTTTTCCTTCTCCTTCTCTTTTTCTGGTGCTATTTTCTTCACTTCCTTTTCCTTGCTCAATTTCGGTGAAGTGGGTCTCTTGGCAAGAGGAAGTGAAGGGCTAGGTGGTCTTTTTACTGAGAGTGGTGAGGAAGGTCTCTTGGCAGAAGGACTCGAATGGCTTTTACTACTTGGACTAGAAGGCCTTTTCGATTTATCTTTACTTCTTTCTCTATCTTTAGAGGGGTCTTTTAATTTCTTATCTTTCTTCTCTTCTACCTTCTCTTTTTTATTATCCTTATGTGGGCCATGCTTAACCTTAGGAGTCTTATCTATTTTATCTGACTTCTCTGTGGTAACTAATGGTTTGGATATTGATGATTTTTCAGGCTGATTACTGCTTTTCTTATTTTCTTGAGAAACTTTTGTTGGCTTTAACGGGGTACCAAACAACTCAGCAAATGAGTCAGATGTCTTGGATTCTACCAACTTGTGCTTCTTCGTCTCGCTTCCACTTAACTTTGGTTTTCCAATCATTGTAGGTGTCTTGCTTTCATTCTTTTCCATAGAACCTTCTACATTAGACACAACAGTCTGCGGAGAAAACAAGAACTCATCATATAAAATCTGCCGAACTATAAGAAATAAACATCAAAAATTGGAAATAAATACTTACAGCACCACCCTTGAACAATTTCCTCCTAAAGTCCTCCGAAGGGTTGTTGATTATTTCATTATGCCTTATAAGATTGTTAAGGGTAGGACCGCTAGGTTGCAGTTGCAGATCGTACAAAATTACAAACTTTTTTGGCTCGTCCTTATTCCTCAAATAAACATGAATGGGCATAACAAAACCGGCATAGCCGGATTCCTTCAGCACGAAGGGTGGTTCTTTTAAAACCCTTTTTGGCTTTGGGAATGTCTCGTGCAGATGAAAAACAACTGTAATAGTAAAAGGTAAACATGATTCATTAGATGGAGTCCCGAGTGAACGGACTCACTGCCTTTCCTGAATGCTAACTGGAGAGGGTATGCCTCTCAATGACATCTACCTCTATCAATGTAGTGATGAATATCTGCATTGTCCACCCCTCTCACATACACTTCCCAGTCGTGCGTGTAGCCCTCGGGAGTTTTACGCACACGTAACATGGAAGCATGCCCACATTCGAGGGTAATGCGAATTGCCATAGTCTCGTCGGGGTGATTATCGAGTCAGTCTCTTGACCAAAGTGAACAGGAGCATCGAGTTTCGCGCTCGGCCGCGTAAAAATTCGTTACATTTTGCGCGTGTACGCGCGCAAACCACTGGGTGAAGTCACAAATCGCTCGTCCCAGCAATGCTTCAGCCAAGGTTCGCCGCGCTGCGAAGCATGCTCCACTGACTTATGCTAGACACGATAACAGTGCTCCTTTTCGAAATTTCCTGGCTCCAAGAGTCCGGCGCATCGTTCGGTCAATTGTGTTTTGTATGAAAGTCTTGACCGCCGCATTAGAGAGCGATCCCGTGCCCAAGGGCTCGTCTACCAGAGACACTTCTTCACGCTCACGATCTCGTCGTAGCTCGACGGCCTCCCTTTTACGGTCGCTCCTGTCCCGATTATCAACAGGTAAACTGTACACCAACGAGAACCAGTCGCCATAGTCTCGATTGCTGCGACTGGACAACCTTTTCCGAGTACTGCCACCTATGGGCATTCACAGCTCTCCGCGAAGTCCCTCTTTTTAATATGACTTTGCCCAATCCGTTACGCATTACACCGAATTACACCAACAGTACATTTCATTCTCTAGGAAGGCTAAATCCTCATGCTTTACGCTTCCTTAGCGGATGCACGTTTCTTTTAAGCCCTTGGCCCTAACCATAAGATCAAACCTGACGAAACAACCGACCAATATCGAATTCTCCTTATGCTAGACGAGATTTACCGTGGTCTAGTCCGGCGCGGCGCTACAGTCGATTTCCGACGAATACAAATGTGCTCTCTTATTCAAATGGATTCAAATGCAATTAGAAATTGTAGAAATGACAAACCACATATTAATTATTGCCTTTATGTTTTATTACCACCGGTTGACGATGTCGATTCAATAAAATATATCAAACCTTCTTCGCATGCTCTCAGCTGACTTGACTGAGGTGCCTCCGTATACACGACAATTGCTCAGCAGCGCTCCGGATATCATCTCGTGCACTACCAGAACGGATTTTGCACTTTGCCCAGTGCTGTCCCCTCCTGAATATTCTGGAATCGATGTCGCCCATTGGAAACTTGGAAACCGAGGTGAGAACGGCCATGACGATGACGAACACTGAGGAAGTTCGTTCGAGCCCGTTTCTGAAGCGACCTGCGCCGAGGACGGGCAAACAAAATGGTTGTCTGAGTGGGTTCCTACATCGATCGACCAAGAGAAAGCGTAAAGACGGATGCAACTTTAAGTCCTTCATTGATTGAACATTGGTTTGCGAAGCCAAACGCTTTAAAATGACGGCATTTCCGGGGACGGTGGCTTTCGACGAGTACGGCCGGCCTTTTATCATTCTTCGGAATCAAGAGAGGCAGAAACGACTCACCGGCTCTGATGCCATCAAGGTAAACTAAAGAATGACTATTGGCAACGCCCATCGTAATGAAACTAGTATTATTTTATCTCGCGTATTCGTGATATTTGCTCGAAGTTTATATATCTTTGCAACAAGAGAATATTTCATTTTTCGTCGATGAACGTCGACCACGTGAACGGGCAAATGGCGGCGATAAGGGCTTGGCTTAGTGCGCACTTTATGAGCCTTCTAATTCTGCAGTTTCGTAAAATGAACGCGTCTATCGGAAGCCGTGTGTTATTTATTGCTTAATAAATTTTTTCCGACAATTAACTGGCCTTTAGTGGCAATAAATACAGACTTTTGGAGTACATCCTGTCTCGCTCCTTTTTTTACCATAAATGGGCATCTACGCTTTTTCGTGAAGCGGACCGCGTGGATGGACTCGATCAACGAACTCGTGTAAGGCGTATAAGGTTATATAAGCCTCAGCGAATTTTTTGTACAACGACATCGCACGAGCAATAAAACAATATCGTGAAAAATCATTTTTGCATAATTTCAATAACGTGCTCTATTTGTTATGCGATCATTATCTTTCATTTACAGTCACATATCCTTGCAGCCCGGAATGTGGCTAACATCCTCAAGACGTCCTTGGGACCGAAAGGTCTGGACAAGCTGATGGTCAGCTCTGATGGTGACGTAACTGTTACTAACGATGGAGCTACAATCCTGAAGAATATGGATGTGGACCATGAGATTGCTAAGCTCATGGTTCAGCTGTCCCAATCTCAGGATGATGAGATCGGAGATGGTACTACTGGAGTAGTAGTCCTTGCTGGTGCATTGCTCGAGCAGGCAGAACAACTGTTGGACAAGGGCATTCATCCTATTAGAATAGCCGATGGCTTCGAATTGGCAGCTAAATGTGCCACTGAACATCTGAAGACTATTGTCGATGAATTTGAGGCGGATACTAATAATCTAGAGCCGTACATTAGAATCGCAATGACCAGCTTGGGATCAAAGATGTAATTATTTATTGGAGTTATTCTTAAAATGAATTTTTAATGCATTGAACTAATGTATTACAATTGTTTTTACAGCATCAATAAGTGTCACAGGCAAATGGCTGAAATAGCAGTAAATGCTGTCTTTGCGGTACTCGATCCTGTTGAAAATGATGTTAACTTCGAATTGATTAAGGTGGAAGGAAAAGTTGGTGGCAGATTGGAAGATACTATGCTGGTTCGGGGTGTTGTCGTCGACAAAGACTTCAGCCATCCTCAGATGCCGAAGGTATGATTGAACGACTATTTGACCCATAATATTTACATCAGTTATTTAACTATGCCTCGTGATGAAATTGGTGCCCCCGAGCGGGACTGCATGGGTACGATGACTGGGACAATCCCATTTATACAGATCTTAAATTATATCTGTGGTGGCATGCAATCACATATTTAATTGCAACTAATCCGTATTAAATTGCGGCACCCAGGGATCAATCCTTTGCAGTTAGCCTCGATGACGAATAAGATAGCATCATCCTGAAGGCATATAACATTGGTTGATTGCAAACCTATTGTTACTCGACCAAAGAAAGACCTTAAATGACTGGTTTTATTTCAGAGGCTCGAGGATGTCAAGTTAGCTATTCTTACATGTCCGTTCGAGCCACCGAAACCCAAAACTAAACATAAGTTGGATGTTACATCTGTAGAAGATTATAGGGCTCTCCGTGAATATGAAAAGGAGAAGTTCACGGAAATGGTTAAGAGGGTGAAGGATGCAGGTGCGACTTTGGCTATTTGCCAGTGGGGTTTCGATGATGAAGCTAATCATCTTCTGCTCCAGAATGACTTACCAGCTGTTCGATGGGTTGGCGGACCCGAAATCGAAGTAAGGCTTTGCATTAATTTTATAAAATTATTTCTAACGCCCGATGATGACAAAGCGCAATAGAAGAGGGTGGACGATTGAGAAACTGGTGTGATGTAATTTGACAATACTTTAGTTTTCTTATGCGTGGGAGCTTGCTGTTGCGCTCAAGGAAATGTAAATGTATTCGAGTTACATAATCAGGGACTCGAAACTCTGCAGTGGCTCTAATGATTCAAAGATTATGAGAGCTGAGGGCTCCTGACTCATTGAATGAAACACACTCGATGTTCATTCATTCAAGATTCTATGTAGGTGTAATATATTTCAGCTCATTGCCATCGCTACCGGAGGTCGTATTGTACCGCGTTTCGAAGAACTGACGCCTGAGAAACTTGGCCACGCTGGTATCGTGAGAGAATTGACGTTCGGTACTACGAAAGATCGGATGCTCGTTATCGAGGAGTGCAAGAATTCGCGGGCTGTAACTATTTTCATCCGTGGTGGTAACAAGATGGTAAGAATTGTCTACTTTGTTCGTATGTGCAAGGAGAATTTCAGCGGTATTATTTAATATGCCTAACTGACCAGACACCTTGCAAAATGAATGCATTGTGATACAAACTTTAACAGTTCAATTAACTCTGCTCTTATTGAACTAAGTTATTGTAATGCTACACGCATGAACTTTGAAACATTCAATAAGATTTCTATGTACTGAATGTGTTCATGTCTTTACAGATTATCGAGGAGGCAAAACGTGCTATTCACGATGCACTGTGCACCGTGCGCAATGTCGTTAAAAGTCGCAAGATCTTATATGGCGGTGGCGCAGCCGAAATTTCTTGTGCTCTCGCGTGCACTGAGAAAGCGAATAAAATCAGTTCTCTCGAACAATACGCGTTCCGTGCTTTTGCTGAGGCTCTGGAAGCCATCCCAATGGCACTCGCGGAGAATTCCGGTTTGTCACCGGTCGATACGATATCTAATATAAAGTGTCGTCAGATGATGGAAGAGAACCCGGTCCTCGGCATTGACTGCCTCAACCGTGGAACTGCTGGTACGTCTACCGCACTAGCTTACATTTTAATAACTTGAGATGTCAGATTATTAATCTTGAAATGTATGATTTGACAGATATGAAGGTCCAAAACGTCGTGGAAACCCTGACAAGTAAAACTCAACAGATTTTACTTGCCACTCAACTGGTTAAAATGATATTGAAGATTGACGATATACGTTCACCGAGCGACTCGAACGAAGCCTAACAATCTTAATGCTTTTATTACTACCAATAATTGTACGAAGAAATTATTTACCTTTCGTATTGTTCTTTGCTTGTTCACACTTCATTTACATCTCTAATTCGGACACTTTGAGCTTCAATTATCTGGATTTCCAGTCACTGTCATAAACTTACCATAAAACTAATGATAATTTATATAATAAAACAATATTGTGATAAAGTATGAAGCATCCGCTGTATTTAGATCCTGCCCGACGATCGCGATTCTGCGAATGATTGGCGTACGATACTCCTTTAACGACTTGATTTATTTCTCTTGTAGGAACAAAAATTTTTACCACATCGAGTCACGATATAATTGTGTCACAAACTTTCTCACTTTACACTGTAGGGAAGGGGGGGCGTGGGTGGTGGATGTTTTTCGAAAGTTACGAGATGGGACTTATTCGTTCGACACAAAGGGAAACGCAGACCGTTCAACATAAGATGTAGAATTTCCTTACGATCTACTCATAAAATGGCACAAAATACAATTGCTTGTACATACATATATAAATTATAGTATAACAACATTATATACCTCTGTCTTTCCTTCTCTCTCACACCATATCACCCTTCTCACTGACCGATCGTTAATGGGACGCGTCTCCACGACCCATCCATTCCTCCTTATATACCAGTCTCACCTCCATTCTCGTATCACAAAATATACAATCTATTCCAACATAATATTATATCATCTTCGCGCAATACCTTTTTACATTATTAATTACATCTTCAACGTTCCTCCAATATTACAAGCGCACGCACAGTTCTTGCTAGGAGTTGCAATATTGGCATTGCCGGCAACAATTTCTCGACGGCGGGCTAAAGTACACGCCCCGGAATGAAGAATAAAGCATTTGCAACAAGTTCGTAATGCAAAAATTGATTTTCTCTGGTACTTCTTAACAGCTGTATGAACTTTCTGAATTCATACTTTAGCAGGTAAACTCTGTAAACTTTGTAATAATTCAAGGCCAATTATGCAAGGTACAAATTGCAAGTTCCAGCAGAGACTCGTGTCAACATCTTCGATAAATCTTGACCTGCAAACACGCTATGGATTGACTGACAACGAAACTCGAAAACGAAAAAGAAGTCTCTTATCACTCGCGAAAGTGCAATTAGCTATTATCAGGGCTCGAATGGACGTATGCGGGAGGTACGATTTGGAGAATACAAATCACTCGAGTAAAAAACAAAGATATAAAACGTGATGATCGAAGACCCGCTCGATGCGTTCTCTAACTCCGCCAAAAGTAGATCGGCATCTCTAATTCATTTCTGCATATCGTTAAATAGGCTAAGCGATTCTGTATACTCGTTGAACAATTACCCAACTAAAATAAGTTACACTGCATGCGCTGCGGGAAGTACTAATGCTCTTTTCGACAGATATTACACTTTCTTGAGCATGGGCAGGCCAAGTACCTCAGGTACTTCAATGTCCTCCAATCGAATGTCTGATGGGTTGAATTGGAATCTTACGGGGTACGAGAACATTACATCCATTAACAACTGGAACAGATAAAAACACTCGTTATAATCAAGATTTCCCTTTCCCACGTACATTTACATGTAAATCACGTACCTGTTCGTTGTTCTCCCCTCGTGCCTTTAACGTGTCTTGAACCTTCTTGATAAACGACACAGGCACACGTGACTCGAAGTCGTCGGCGGGTGTATATAAGTTTAGGATCTTCACTATTTGATTCGCCGTCAGTCTACTGCACATCTCGCAGACAGATTGCACATCCTCATCTGTCTTGCGGGCTTGCAAAAGCTGGGCGGCCTGAATAATTGGCTGCAAGGCGTCGGAGGCGGGGTCTAATTTGCAGTCTCGCCCCCATTGCTCCAAATGACTTAGATTGTACCTGCACAGAAAATCCTATTTTGTAGAAGGGAAGGAAGAAGAAATACTGGGATCTTTATAAGTAAGATTATCCCATAATAGTCAACGAACCTAATTTGCATGCCCTTGGTCCACTGGCAAAGCTCATTCCTAAGTAGCAAGTTGTTCACCGCGGTAGCACACATGAAGTAGAAGAGCTGCTTAAAGAGTTGCAAAATAATCTCCGAGTCAACGCCGTGAAACTGTAGTGTCTTATGCACCGACGTGAGCTCGTCCAGAAGTTTGTTTAATTTTTGCTGTGTGGATTCCGGTTCTTCCCCTACGGAACACGATCTCGGCCTTCCTGGTTTATCGTTATCAAGACCAGTGATAGCCTCATGTTCCAGAAGTGCCGGAACGGTCAGTGCCTGTATCCTCTCTCGAAGATTCTGGATAATATTATTGAAGATCCAAAGGGCCACATTGCTCAGTACTACCCGGTATTCACTGAGATCAAAGTTCCTCAGGCACTGCTCATTCTGCCTGGGCGTGTTGTCAAGCTGGAAAGGCTTGTCCCCGGAATACTGTTTCATGTTGTGCAATAATCGTAAGGTGTTGCTGAGCCAAAGAACACCGGACTCGAAGTCGTCCCTCTTCTTGATCACGCGTTTCACCGCGTTTAAGTAGCTCGTGAGGAGAGACCTGACCTTATCGTCGTCATTTATGAAATCGGTATGCCTGATGCACATGAAGAGGATGTATGCTGGCAGTCCAGGTAACAGGGTCACCGCAACCCTAGGTTTTAGATCTACAGACAAACGATACCATTGTTTTCATTCCCACCACCTCTTTCTTCGACTCCTGATTTATGTTACCTTACCAATAACAAGATGACGAATGACCACATTGATGTCCTCCTTCCTGAACTCGAACATGCCCTCGTAGTCACGTTCCTTCTTTCGTATCGCTGGCATTATACTCCCGTTATCACCAGAGGAGTTACCAGTGGAAGACACGACAGTGGAGTCGTTCACTACCTCGACGGTTTCGGGTACTGGAAAAAATTGAACTTTTCTACTCATCCGCATTTCAAAGTAGGTGGAAGCGATTTTCATGTTTTAATGATTGGGCGATCATATAGACGGTGAGTTGATGGTCATCGAATGAGGTGCAATGGAAGTATTGACAGATAATGACTCGATGGATTGATTCGACCTGACCACAGACTCACCAGTGCCCCGTTGTACATAAGGGCGATCCTTATTATCATCGCCCTCGTCTTCGAAAGCATTAGAACGAAAGCAAACTTTAAGTACTTATACTTTTCAATCATTGAACTCTTCCCAATACTTTGGAACTGTCAAGGGAAACTAATTATATGTTAGTACTTACATCCCGCATCCTTAAGACGCTTGGCAAGTATCTTGCACTGCTTCTTCAGCCTCCTACACGTTTCTGCGACTTTATCGTACTTCTCTTGTAATTCCTGGGGGAGAATTTTTGTTTATACTTTTTATAGTCCGAGCACTTATGGGTAGATTTCGGTGCGGGTTGGATATTTACGAGATTCTCAGTAGCAAGCCTAGCGATTTCATGCTGCATGTAAGCCTCGGTCTGCGTCTGCGGAGATTTGCTTAAATTGACTGAGAGTAACTTCTGTTGCCGTTCAATCTCCTCCTGCATACGATCGATCTCCGCTCGCCACTCTTCTCTCTGACTTCTCCAGCCCTTTTCTTTTGCCTGGAGTTCATCCTCCAATTGCCTTAAAAAGTGAAGAAGAATCTCTCATTTGACTCCCCTACGTTTAAGTGTCATAGCAAGAGCCAAGCTTAAAATTGTATATCTGATAGAAAAATCTATGATAATAATTTCCCGGTTTTTCTAGCGGTCTCTAGCCGGAGCACTGCTTATTTGGACAACTCACTCTCTCAAGGCCTTTCGCCTTTTGTTATGACTACTGAAAATCATCGACGTGCATGCACAAACGACAAAATACCATTAGATTACTATGGTGCCTGTTCCTCGGAAGCCGAGGAGCTCTGCAAAAGGGAAACCAATCGTTTACCTATTGATCTTTTTCTGGGCCTCGAAGGCAAGCACCAGCTCTCCATCCTCATTTATGATATCGACATCACGCCCATAACTCGAACCTAAATTTTTCATCCTACGCGTGTGATCAGCTAGAACACTGTGCAACTGGATACACTCTTCTCGTCGTCTCTCGAGCTCTTCGTGAAGCGCCTCGAATTGTCCTAAACATAAGTATGTTCGCTTCTGATTCTTCCATTTTTAAGTGCGTATTTTTAAGCATGAAAAGCCTTGAGCATCGAAAGAGATGAGGAAGCAGCATGGATCAAGCATAGTATGATTAGGTCACAGCAAAAGTGTCAAGGTATCAAAGCGGAGAGTGCACATAGACATGCGAAAGGAAAAAGCGATGGGTGATTGAGATAAACTGTCGAGATTATGTCAGTACGTGATATATTTGATTATATCCATCCAATAAAATTCGATTTCTTATGAGTACAAAAAGTATCGAACGAAAAACATTGCAGATTGCATGTAGAGAACGAAACAAAAGTGTGAAATCATAGCAGTCGATTTAACAAGATGTGAAATATTTCTTTAGCAAAGTATACTAGTAAGTTACCCATGAGATTCTGCTGAGCCGCGCCAGTGCCAGCAGAGGACACGGTCTTCCTCAGGGAAGTGAGATCCTTCTTCAACTGCGCATTCTCCATCTCGAGTTCCTGAAGCTGTATCACACAATTAAAATTATATCCATTTTATCTTATCTGTTATTTTATCTTATCGGACGAACAGTTACCCTAAACGCGTCTTGTGTCCTAGAAGTTTCCTCGGGACTATCACGCTCCAAGTCCTCGACCATCCTAATGAGCCTGCCATTCTGCTTCTCGACATCCTTCAATTTCTGCTGCAGTTTCAGCACAAGACCTATGTCAACAGGAGCGTGTGCTGGGCCATTCGTCTCCGATGGTGATTTGTTCGACTGAGGTTCGCCATCCGGTGGACTATCTGATCGATGCTGAGTCCAATCGATTGTTTCCACCCGCGAGTACGGCGTTGATGAGGAAGCCGTGGATCTCACAGAACCGTAGCCGAAGTCCTATAAAATCAATTATATCGAGTGATACCAATCAAGGCGTAAGAATTATTTCCATTGGAGGAATTGCTCTGAAATTAGTATTAGTAGAGAAATCTTACAATATTCTGATCATCTTGTGCGAGATCAGTGGGCGCAATCTGCCCGCTACCGCTGGATGCATTGCTAAGAGACCTAGAATGAGCAGGAGGATGCATAGCGAGTTTCTGTTCCAGTAGCTCTGCATGTTGTTCTAAATCGTGGAATTCCTTCAACAGCCTCTGGTAAGCTCCTCTATCCTGATCCTGATCCATCAGGAGCAAGTCCTTTTCTTGCTCCAAGCGATACTTCAAATTCTCCTCGGCACCTCGCTGGTTGGTCTTCAATTTCTCACCCGCCATTGACAGCTCCTTTCGCAGCCTCTCATTTTCTTCCTGTAGTTTCTTATTCTCGCCCTCCCTCTCTTGGGTAGACTTCTCTTTGTCCTGCATGAAAATCGGAATAAAAAGTTACAGTAGAATATCACGGATGGTAATTCTCTTTGATGGCTTCCCATTCGTACCAATAGGATATCCATTTTCTCGTCTCGTTCACTTTTCAGTAAATCCTGCATCTTCTCTAACTCTTTCTCTTTCTCTAATACAATCCCATTCAACTTCTTGTTCTCCGCGTCTACGGATTTCAGACCGTCAAGCTTGGATTTCAAGTCTATCACATCATTCTGTACATTCTTCAGGTGTTGATTCTCCTTCGCCTGAAAAAGCATACAATAATTTGCCATTGGTGAACCTCTGAAAATAAGTAACGAAGAGATGATCGATCTTACGAGTTCATTAATCTTATGTTGCAAGTTAATAATCTTCATTTCCAATCCCTTATTCAGCGACTTCACGTGTTCGACACTTCGTGCCTCGGCCTTGAGCCGACGGAAGACCCTCTTGGCTTGGTGTCTTCGGATACAAGCTTGCACAGTAACAATATCCTGAAGCTTTTGCTTGCAAGCCATCCTAACGAGATATCCCCTAGCGAATCTCTGAATGGTAGTGGCCGCGGCGTTGTCCTGCATCAACTTGAACCTTTGTCGAGCCATCATCGCCCTGCCGTAGGTCTGGATAGCGAGTATTGTGCGTTTCACTTCTAGGAACTGGCGTCTCTTTAGCCAGCCCTTCACGTGAGCTTGGATCTTGGTCGCCGCCCTTTCTTCCCGGACGGCTTGTGCTTTCCGCCGAGCGATGAATCCTCTACCATGCCTCTGGAGACCTAGAATGGCCCGCCGGATTTGCCTGTACTTGTTTCGATAGATCAAGCCCCGCACCGTTTTCTGAATGATAATGCAAGCATCTCTTTGCTTCTCAGCTCGCAACTTTTCCAGATAGGCCACTTGTCCCGCCCGGAATAAGATCTTCGTCTTGCCGAATTTAAATTTGTCCTCGTCTTTGATATACCTAGAGTGTTGGATTAGCGTTCGTTTGTTAGCCGACTTTGTCTCTCGGCAGCTTGTCGTACCTATTGATTTCTAGTATTTCTACTACTTCACCTGGCCAGAATGCGTCGACAGGTCTCTCTGAAGTCGTCCCGGCGGATGTCTTTGAATTTGCAGAGACTCCGGTACCGCAGGAAGAACTCGTTGTAGGTCCTCTGACTCGGGAAACCGGCTGCCGAGATCCTAATTGTTTCCAGGACGCCGCAAGCCCGTAACTGCTGGACAGCTCGCACAGGATTATACTCAAACGCTTCTTTCGTATCGTTTGGTTTTATGCAGCGTACGTAATGGGGGGTTGTCGCATTCAGGGTCGCCATCAACATGTTCAAGGAGTCACGGAATTGCGAGCCCACCTAAAAATATTTTAACAGGAATACTAGTCTTTGCAAGTGCAACGAATACTTCCTTCTAGGTGTACTACCGTTTTCTTATTCTGCTTGGGTGAGCTTATAGCCGGTTTCTGGGCCGACACCTTTAATCTCACATTAGGCACAACTAGTTTTGGGTCCTCGTCGGAGAATAATTTCTTCAGTAATTTGTTCTGATAATTTGGAGGAAAAGAAGTTTGATTAGAAGGATTTGACGCGAACATGATTCTTTAATCGCATCGATTTCGCACGTACTTCTCCATTTCGGAGCACATCGACTTGCTCCTCCATCACAGTATCTCTATTCTTTTCCAGGAAGCCTATGGTTTCATACTGCACTCGATCAGCGAAGTGGTGAATGAGGAAGGCGGAAGTGCCAAACCTGGGTTTCTCAAAGTGTTTCAGCTTGCCGCACTTTGCGTAAAGTTTCTCTGCCCATGAGCTATCGGAACCTTTCGGCATCTGCGTCACATTTCATTCGACTGTACTCCACACTCCACCCTCCAAATGATTCTCGATTAAAGCGACAAAATAGAAAGTGCACGGAGAGTAAAAATACATGAATACGAATGAAAAATGAAGAAGGAGAACAAAGAAAAGCTCTACTAACTCTGCACTCTTCATCCAGGAGGTCGAGAATGCCGAGTTTCGTTTCGATGAGATCGATGCAGGGCTGATTATCGTGGAAGTCAATGAAGGTCCACTCGATCTCCTCCTTCAAGTACTCCTCCTGCTCCAGCTTGAATACGTGCTGATTGAATTGCTGCTGGAGTTTCTCGTTCGCATAGTTTATACAGAACTGTTCGAACGAATTGGTCTCGAAGGTTTCGAACCCGTAGATATCCAGGACACCGATGAAACACTGGGGTTTGTTCTGCGATTGCAGGGAATTGTTCACACCCGCCACTATCCAACTAAAAAGCTCGGCATAGATGTGTTTGGCAAGGGCGTCCCTTGCCCCGCTCGCCTGCTCAACATCCATCGGTTTGAGAAAGACCTCCCTCATCGAGACGATCTTCCGGTGACAGAGCCACTTCCGCATGGCGTTGACATCAGTGCCCAAGAGTTCGGAGATCGCCAACAGATGCTTATCCGACGCCTACGGAAACGCCGTCTGTTAAAGTACCTCTTAGACCCGGGGGATACACCTTATCCCGCTAATATACTCCTCGCCATCTAGTTCTTTTTTTTCTCTCTGATTGTTCTAGAATATTTACTGAGATATGGCTCGCTTCGGTATCGCTTTCATTGTTCGCTCCTTGCGCTTCGGCGCTCCTGATCCTGACGTTCCCTAGGTGCATTATGGCTGCTAGTATACGGAGCATGTCGTCCTGCTGTCTAGACGTGAAGCCGAGCATCGTCAGCGCGTTTATCGTCTCGTCGAAGCATGCCAAATCGTCCACCCCTTCGATATTCGGATTGTTACCTTGGTTCAGATAGTGGAACTTGTTCTGATGCGCCAGATGAAGATGCGGCAGCCGCCCAGCAGCCGCGCACATCTGATAGAAGATGTGATAATTCCTTTCCTCGTGCGCCTAGCATCGTGGAAAATCCATCTCATTACAACTGGAAAACATACACTCGAGAGGCTAAACTCCTGATAGGAAGTAAACCACTTCCTACGGGCTTTCCATACCTGGAAGACCACCCTCGACTTCTCCAACAGGTACGTCCTCATACTGGCCCCGGTTATATGATAATTCTTATTGAACTGGATCTCAATAAATTTTCCAAAACGCGAGGAATTATCATTTCTGGTTGTCTTCGCGTTTCCAATTGCCTCCATAATTGGTAGGGATGCCAGGACCTTCTTTTCCACCTGTGTCTCAGTGGATGATCCTCCGACAGTGGCGAAGTAGCGCATAGTGTACTTCGCCGAAACTGTCTTCCCAGCACCGGATTCACCGGACACGATGATCGACTGATCATGACCTTCCCTAAATTATAAGTAATATTTTACTAAAGTGGAACTGAAATTATTAAGTATGTCTGCGATGAGGATTCATAATTTCTCCGACCTCTCCAACTTGGTGTAGGCCTCTTCGGCGACGGCGAATATGTGGGGCTCCAAATCGCCCATCGCCTGGCCTCTGTACGCCCATATCGTGTCATTGCCGTATATGGGCAGCTCGTTATAAGGATTGAACGCCACCAAGACGATGCCGCAGTAAGTGTAAATCGAGTGCCGTTGAAAGCGAATCTGCAGGTTGTAGAGAACAGCAGGCTCGTGTAGGAAGGACAGGGACGTCAGGTTATTCTCCCCGATAAGGATATCGGGATTCCTGAGAGGCGGTAGGTCGATATCCGATTTAATTTCGAGGGTCTTCGCTTGATTCGAATCATCCGTGTGAACCTTTAAGGTCGGTTGCTTTAATTTGTAGTCCTCCAGGAGGAGCGCACCCTCCCAGACCCTCTCCGGATGCGGCACCCATACCCTGCCACCCTGAAAAGAAGGCCGCTCTTTGATTTCTCCTTAGCAGTATTATTTCTCCTCAGAGAATCATCCGTTATCTCTTTTTCATTTAATTCTACCCTCTTTATAATAGAAACTATAACTATTATATCTACGGTTCTTTTTTTATCCTGCCTGCCTAATCAGGATAATGATTCAACTCTGTCCGCTTAATTGGCTACAGCGTGTTAATATTTCCCGAAAGGATGACCCGGTTTTTCCTTGACTAGAGGGCCAGTGAAAACCAGGTCGGCAATAGAGGCGTATCGATCTCAGGGGCGTGTACGCCAATTCGGTGCTTATTATCACGTTTCCCTTTGCAGCCGGCCTCTGTCTTTTTCTCGCACGCCTAGAGAAGTCAAGGAAGAAGAACGAAAGTCTTCATAATTCATATTTGCGAGAGAGTAGCACTCCTGACGAGTCCAAGGCGGATCGATAGGAGTATGTAACTAACGTCTTATAAAGACCCACTCGGTATGACCCCTTGAGCGACTGAGCTCGGTGCTTAGAGTCCCTGTGTCAGGGTCTCTCTCGCCTCTAGTGCGGCGAATCGCCTTTCCTCTAACGGTATTTCACGAAATTCTCTACTGACCCTGTCATACACACCCAACTCGATTTATACAGGGCACGTTTACACCCGAAATCTCTTGTTCCCGGTTCACATGAAGCAGACATTACGTGATCAGCAGGTATATGCCATGCAACGGTAAAATACTTTTTCCATGTGGACTTGACATGAGAGTTACTTGGTTCTCCGATGGTCTGTCATAGGCTATCATCGAGCAAGCATACAACAGGTTAAGGGAGCACGCGGCTAGATTTGAAATAGAGGGATCAGGCCTCGAGCTCTTTAGCTGATGTTCGCTGGATAATAGCATTAAGTTATATAAGGAGCGAGGGAAATGTCGTGGTCAGAAGTAAACTAACAAATAAGGAAATATTCGAGCCGGATAAATTGTCAGTGGGTCGTTTAATGGGTTATTTGAATTTGGGAAAGAGTGAAAAGTGACCGTGAACTCTATCTCTCTTCGTCTCGTTGAACCGTTCCTCGATGGATATTCCTGATTACGCAAGATACCGTTCGAAGGACGCTTGGTTAAAAAAAAAGTCAGAAGAGGTATAGGTGATTCATTATGGAAGACGAGCCTTTATCGTCGCTGACCACCCTCATTAAAAATGTTATACGTCATTGATCAATTAAACTCCTTTTACTTTCGAGATTCTCCATCTGTGCGATCGAAAGTTCGTTTCACTTATATCCTGATTAATATGAATAGATTTAGCGTGCACGGAACTTTATAGTGCAAGAAAAAACTATCGTGCGACACATATTGCATAACGATATTTGCTGCGAGCAAACCGTGGAGGAGGATGATGACTTGGCAAACAACAAGGCGACCGCTCTTAACTTCAACGTTCCAGCGCACAAAGTAGCGTTGTCCGCTGAGAGCCTGACTCGAAGGTGATATCGAAATTGCGTAAGCGTAAACCCCATTAGTTCGTCTCAAATTTGTTTCCTATTGATCTGTGAGATCGATTGTTTCGACGGATAGAACTCTCAGAATCGAAGAGGAATGCTGGAATGGGAATGCTTTAGGACAAGTGTTTCATGGGCTTGTAAGAATTGCAGGAAGCGATGGAGCTCGAAAGAAACTCGAGTGAAATGCGCCTCGGAGTATCGTCGAGCTGAGCAATAAGCATTTATCGTCGAATGAACTCTTAGAGGTGAGTTGGGAAAGGCGAGTAACGGTTCGGAGACTCAAGAGGAGTCCCTCGGCGATTGTAAGTCAGGCCTTGCGTGATTTCAGCTTCTAACCGTCGACATTTCAGACTATCCTGAACTACCGGCATTACTTCTCTCTAATAGGTCATTCTTAGTCTATTATAATAACTCAGTCTAAGTCAGTTGTATAAGTCAACCTTTCTTAGTGAATCCAGGATTAGTGCGACTGAACCATATTTCCCGTGGACGGAACTGCGGTTCCCAAGCTTTCTATGAGATCCACGAGCAGGGTAACATCAATTATATTCAGCCGAGTCTTACTCACGGAAGGGTGATAGGAGAAAAAGCGGAATTCCGCCGAGTTCTCACGACTGGCTAGTTTAATTGAAAGGCTATCCATACAATTGAGACTCGCCGTAGTGCTCCTGTCGTCGCACTCGAGAGCACGTGCGAAAATTGCTCTCAAACCTGGGAATCACCGGTTGGCTTTCCCTTTTTTTTTTAAGGGGAACTAATTGAATCACCGGTGCTCCTGGTTCCCGGCAATTACATCACCCTGTAATTGGTCGGCCTGTTACTTGGCAATTTGCATTGACGATCGCCGCATGTGCAAATTTCTCGTTTCGCTCGACACTATCTCTCATCTCAATCGTGTACGACGACCACTGTCGGGATGTACTTGATCATCGAATCACTTGGGATTACCGACACCCGTTGTCACGGTGCTTTCAATCAGTAGAGATAACACTCTCCGGTTGCAATTGTTTCCCTCATACGTGTGATATCATTTGTCGTTACATTTTAAAAGCTTGAAACATGTACTTCCGCACTTTTAATTAAGTTATTTCATTAATTTATTTTCATCTATTGCTTCAATCGATTGCTCTCTAATCGAATATATTTTTTCTCGTAAGAATTTCAGTAGAAAGTCGATGGCATCTCACTTTAAAATCCTATACCGACAAGGGTGAAATAGGTGGATTCTCGCTCTACCGGGCGAGCGTAGCCCTCGTCGTCACATGTTGTGTCTGAGCTTCGCCGACCCACCAGCGATCTACGGCTTCTGTCGCGTTCCACCTATCCAAGACAGCATTGTTCCAACTGCGCAACTTTATGCTAGGCTAGAAAAACTGTCCAACATGCCTACTAGCCATTTTCACTAACAAAGCGAAATCTTCGCGAGGAAGCTGTCAAAGATTCGATTTGATCGATCAAGTAAAAGCTATCGACAAGATTATCCAAATGCCCGCTGGCTAATTCTACACCTGTTGCCCCGCACAATGCTAAGCTTTCGTCAGGTGGAATTTTTCTAGTAGACTGTTGAGCTGGCACAGTAGTAAATTAGCAATCTGCGAAACTAGTACAAGAGCAATTCTGTCATTTGCCTGTCTGGCGCTGTCCTCGTTTCGACAAGTTCAAAACGACTGGCATGGAAAGAGGAAGAGCGTGTGCGGTACTCGCAATCTTATCAGCTGGAGGCCACCCGCCCGCATGAATCACTCGACGACAGAGAATCTACCAACTAAAATGAACCGAGCACGACGAGCTAGGAAGGTGATCGACTAATGAACTGTCCTGTATGAAATGCTCTACAATTGAAATGCAAAACGAGCTTCGTGCACGATTAAGCTAGTTAATGATGCACTTATGTAATAGGTTTGCCAGTATTATAGAGAAGTTTATAAGTTCTACTGATGTATGTGACATATGTAATTGGTTGAATGTCAGAGAGAGAGAGAGAGAGCTAGAATGATAGATAGTTAAATGGAGCGAACAATATGGATCTCTCGGTATAATTAGTCTGTTGTGTGTTCTTCACGTAATAGCTGGGACTGAATGTATACAAGATTAGTAGAATATCCCGGTTCTCTTCTCGGTCGCAATAAGCCTCTTTTCACAGCGATTCCGAACTGTTTGCCAATTCCAATTTGTAACCGAGAGAGTATGGTGCCTCCTTGTACTAGTCTCATACCTTGCACGCGGCGTTACGACACCTTGCGTCCTTTCACCTTTAAGAGCCGGAGCGGTCCAGCGCTACCAATCATCCGAGTAAACTTCAGAATTGAGTTCAGCAGCTAAGATCGATTGGGATATTTTCTAAGAGGGAGAGAGAGACGAGTTCTATTCCAGTATCTAAGAAAGTAAATACTGGAAGTTTATCGGGAAAAAAGTTACCATGAAGTGAGAAGAATCATCGTGAAAAAGAAGAATAGATATATTTATCGATAAAGGAATGGTCTTATCGTTTTCACGGTATATTGGTGGTATTTCGAGCGACACCGTTGCGCTCGACTACTGCAAGGAGACCAGGAATTCGTCGAGGTTCGTCATAGTCGTGGTAAGATCGATCGCTGCCTCTTTCTCTCTCTCCCACTCTATTACCCTGGAGCAGTGTGTGCAATGCGTTCGCCGTTATTGAGAGAATAATCGGGTCAAGTTTTCCGCCCACGTAAATCTTTTCGGTCCCCCCCACACGTGTGCGCCACGGCATACCTCTTGGGACGTCGACAGGTTGCCCGGTAACACACCCTTGTCAGCTACTAAAACTAAGTTGGAAAATCGTTGGAAAAATTGGAGCATTCACGAAGAACGTGAGGGATGCAATTACAGTTCAGTCTGTTCCTCGCCACTAACGCGAGGATTTTTTTTTTACCAGTGATATGGAGCGATGCACGCCAGTGATAGAAGTAGCGAATGGTCAGTGGAAAATAGAAACGAGTCTATGCAAAAGCCAAGTAAGTTAGTTAACGGGAATGTAGGGAGCGTGGGAACGCTAAGTCTGGTCCGGTGTGTCCTTGTTAAGCGGGATCGCAAATCAAAGGTGCTTCATGGGAAAGCGCTCGTAGGAATTCCAGCTTTTTTTTTTGTGCCGGACCTCGGCCAAAGGTCATGCACACCTTCGAGGCGACCACCCCGTTCGATATCCGATTTCCCTAGCGAAGTCTGCCAGCGAGGCATTCGGTTATATCAGAGTTCGCTATACCTCGAGAGAAAGTGGCTAATGAACCACGAGCAGCAGATAGAAAGAGAAAGAAGGAGAGAGGAGGGTGAACCGGGGGAGAGAAAATTATACGGGAACTAGAGAACGTTACGTCTGTCGTCGACATCTCATAGGCGGAAGTAAAGTAAGATTGTACAAAGAGACGATAACGTTGGCAATACTCGCGGATGAGAGTCGAAGTGCTCCTGTTGTCGCCAGTCACTTTTCTCGATGGCCGACCACACGTCCACCAAGTAAATCTATCTGGACATCGGAGGCAAGTAAGATCTACTATCCTGGCGAACACCAGTCTTCCACAAACGACGGGGAAGCTCGAAGCATGAAATCCGCTGGAATCCACAGAGTTGGTCTGCTAGCATGTTCCAAGAAAGCAAGGAGAACGACCTATTCCTTGGGACCTTTTGCTTGTCTCGCACGAGAGGAACGGATCTACTTGCTGCTAGGCCAGGTAGAATGTAGAATCACCCGTTCTCCGCTTGATTCCATTGCCAAGACTCGCTACAGTCACTTAAGCCATACAATTATCACGCCAAGTTACTCACTCTGGACTAAACAAGACTTTAATCGGACTGGAATCATTTCAAACCGTATTCCTTGTACGTCAGTGCACCTATGACCCTGACTTCCCAAGTTACCTTTCGTACACGGTTCTATTTTTATTGCGGCGCAATCCACCGCTGGACTTTATAGACCCGCTATAAAAGTATGTCCTCCAACTAGGTCTTGTAGAAACGTTAGACTCTAAGAGTGACCATTATGGGTCATAATTAATAGTTCATCTTCATTGTAAGAACAATAAATTGCCACGGGATAAATCTAGCGTGAAACTATGAGAAAAATTTCAGGCCAACCTCGGGCAAGCTTGGCTTCGGTTCATTTGACGAGGGGTATGAATCACTGGGCGATGGAGAGCCCATCTTAAAGGGAAAGGTATCATCTCCAGCAAAGTGTAGTTCACTGGTATGCTTCGACCCAATATCGTGCTTCATAAAGTACTACTAGTCCGAGCCAAATTACTTTTCCAGTAACTCTGGTAGGTTATTTATAGATTTTTCATGAGAATTGGAAGGTTGTTATGCGACAGTTTAAAGAGATATATTGGTACATAACATGCGTGTACATGTGGTGAAGTAGTGTAATCATGTCAGCTGGTACAAGTCTGAATTTAGGTCTCGTGGCAGACCCAGCCTCCCTGTTTATTGATCTCACTTTAGAAAAGAAATCCTAGGACCTAAAGCTAAACTATCCCTCGCCGCACCTCATAGTTACCCGCTTGCGAAATTCCTCTAGCTCTTTTAAAGTCTGTGTCAACTGGCCTCAGGGACTTCCGTGATTCCGATCTTGAGACGGATCCCAGTTAAGCTAAACACTCCCAACTCTTTTCTACTGAACACACACACCCCTTTTGATAAATAACTCGCTTCGCTATCAGATTCGAGCGATGATTACGCATGAAAAAAAGTCTGATACGTTCGCATCTCTTAGTCATCGGATTGCTATAAAATTTGTCAGACGAATGCGTTTATTTATGTGTCACGTTTGCAGGAATTACGAGCCATTGGTTTAAAGCGCGGTAGACGGCGTGTGAAAGTCGGTTCTAAGTTATATGTGTCTTAAGAACGATGATGGGAAAATGATGTTGCTTTGAAGCAACTACCAATTACTTTATTGCGTGATATAATACGGAAATACTTTTCTTGAAAGTTTTTACGTAGCCTGACAACAACTTCACCCTTAAAAACAGAAAATATCATTTGTCCTTTTGTCAATGATGATGACGCTGTAAGGTTTCCAGAAGTCCGGTCGCTGTTTACGCGAATTATTTACGCCCTGCGCAAATTGATTGCCTTCTTACCGAACGCTTCCCCTGCCCTATGAAACTGCATCACTCGCCCACCTGCTTTTCATCATGATTAACAATTTTACGTAAATTCCTTTGGCAAAAGCTATCTTGAAAAATTCTCCCACCCAGCTTATCGACGATAAACAGCAGTCTTGGTATCGAATCTGCACGAAACACGATGCGCGCAAGGTGCATGCTCGAAAGGAAGTGTGCGATCGATCTGTTGGATGCTGATACACGAATCACTCGGTCCATACCTGCCACGATCTTCTGGCAGCTGCGAGTGGTGCTCGCAAGGAGTGTTCGATATGCAAAGCAAGACGGAAATCGAAGCACCTCGTGAAATGTCGACGGAGCGTTACTCGTGCAACTAATTATAATTAACTGACTGGATCGAGGTTGGAAGCAGGTTGGGAGATATCTCGTTCGAGAGCGAGTGCGCGCTCGAGAATTCAAAAGAATGGCAGCAGAGTTGGAACTGGTGTAAATGTCGCCGGGTAAAGTCTCAGGTCAGCGGAGAGTGGTTGCTGTCGCTTTCCTGTTCTGTGTAGAGCGTCGGATTCAGCGAAGAGAGAGGCTGGGATCTTTTTACCTTAACGTATAACTCCCTGGTAGTCATCGCTGTCGGTCCAGGTGCTCTCTCACCTGGGCTCGGGTCAGGTACGCGTAAGGAGAGCTGTGCTCGCACGGCTCTCTTCACCCCGGCGACACACACTCACACACAAGCGCCACAGGCACCACCGACCGGTGAACAGATAGACACTGCGAGTGTGCCTACGGCATTTGTCGAGCGATCAGGATCGCAAGTCGCGCGCGCGCCTGCCCGCTCTTCCAGCAGTAAGAGACACTGCTCTAACGTGGAATTCCACAGTGGCTTGTTGTATACATCCCGAGGGGGGGTGTCAGGCTCACCCGAGTCCCGCTCATGGCATGTTTCTGTTTTTATTTTTATTTTTTGCCGTCGCCGCCCGCCTTTAGCCCGCCGCACACACACACACACACTCACACGCGAACGCACTCGATATATCCGCCTCCCCCGGCAATTTATCCTTCGGAGGATGGAGCCGCGCGCGCAAACCGAACCTTTCGCTTGGCAATTGGTTTTGGCGGATGACACACCGCCCAGCCTCACTGGACAATCCTTGGAATCCTTGGGGATGGAATCCTGAAGGTTTCTAAGCTTCTCGCACGCTCTGCCGTACGATGTCACCGGCAGTGGGCCAGCGGGGAACGGATTTTTGCGAAGGTCGTACCTCCACGTAAACGTCGTACGACGGCACTGCCACCAGCTGGCTCGTTATCGGGTTTAGATTCGGCGCCCCCCGCCATCGACGCTCCCGTCCAGCCACGCAACTCCTCTCGAGGACGGCGCCGCGCAAGACCGGCCTCTTTCCTCCTGCTTCAATCCACCTCTCCTATCTTTACCACCTCTCTCGCACTCCACACTGATCGAAGAACGTTCATCGCGCCATCTTCATACCTGCTCCGACAGCAACCTGCTTCTCCAGCCAATTCTACAATGGATGCTGGTACCAATCGGCAGTCCTTTGTACTACTAAATGTTTTTGTTGGTTTTTATACTACTGATTGGATAAGAATATTATTAATAGCGATGAATCGATTTGTTGTATTTCTCGAATTAAATGCAGTTTTACTCGTGCGGTAATCGAATCTTTCACTGATCTGATTTATGATCGACCGATAGTTCATCCGGCGTATTTCTTTTATTAGCTATTTGTCAAAAGTTTTTAGTCTGGAATTTTACCAGTTATATTGAAACGATATTGTATCAACAATCGCGCGTCCGAAGGTCAATACACTTTATTATTGTTTTGTAATTGCAAAGTCGTATTCGCGGTTGACAAACATGGAAGAGGCAGATAGCTGTTGTATCAATCGACTTGCTACCCTCGAATTCAAATAGCTGGCGCTCAACATCAGCCATTTGCTCGTACGATACTTTATCGGCGTTGGTGATAAGGAAATGTGGGAATTCACAGATGAGAGGTGCATCAGCTTATAATTTCAATTGATACAAAGACAATGGGAATTTCCAACTGGAATAACCATTTCACGCTTTATTATAAGTCATCTATAATTGGATAAGTTCTCAAGCTGACAATTGAAATCAGACCAATATTTACGTAGGAGTTACGTTCTGCGGCAAACTTTACAAAGCTACGAGAAGACTTTCTGTGATTAGCCTCTACAGTAACAGAATAGTTCTATCTATCATTAAGTGTAGGATGCTGCAATCGGAAGAAATCTAACATATATCAGGAGTAAGCATTGCAGTATAATATATTGGCTGTCTAGGATGGCATTCTTCCAATTGGTCCTGCAAGGGAGGCGCGCGGAAAAAGCCAGACAGAAATACGAGGACGAGAAGTTACGATCGATCGAGATCTCACACGGAGCCAAGCCGCACTATACATTGGGCCAACGTCTTCGTATGAAGAAACTGCGGTGAGATAAACGATCCACCCAGCATCCAATCTGTCGACCAACACCGCCTGCTAATCAATCTCTATGAAAGTCAGATGCAAGAGGAGGATGAGGAACTGTTGGAAGAAAATCACTTCCTGTCCGGAGAACTCTTGGTTCCACAGGAAAGCTGTGGCATTCAGAACCGATGGAACTTTTGAAAATTATATTGCCAAGAGTATATTAGGATTCTTTGGTGGTGTTTTTCTCACATACATCTTCTTCATATTTTTCGTCTTGCAATTACACTTCGGCCTATCTTCGGCTACGATACTCTGCACGGTTATTGGAATAATCCTCACAGTTGGCTTGGCCTTTTCCCTTAGAGTTAGGTGAGGTTCATCAGGATAATTTGTAGTTTTTAATTAATTTTAAGAGAAATCGTAATTTACAGATGTATAGTCTTCCTTTTACTACCACAATTCTTCTCGAAACGAGGACGCCACGCCTTAATGGCGTACGTCCTGATCCTGGCGCTGACAGGACCAGTGAAGAATATCCTGCACAATGTGGGTGTTCTCTCAGAGAGCCTGACATGCGGACAGGTGATTCGACCATGCGATTCCCTATCTCGTCTCGCTTGTGCAGGAATGACTTCGGTTAATCGATAGGAGCAATTAAAAGAAGCTGTTAAGATGGTCGTCGATCTAATCAAGCAACCGTTTTACGCGCTGCGGGAGGCGATATCAAAGGTCATCAAAGGAGTGAAGCTGGTTGTGAAGAACATTAAACGTACCCTGCTCGCTATAAAGCGACTCGTTCTCAGCATTCGTAATTAATAATTCTTTTTACACCACAATTAACTAATCAGAACTTTACTCCTTTTAATAAACTTTATGAATTTTACAGTTCGCGTTATTAAGTCGGTCTTCCAATGGCTCGGCAGTATTGTAAATATGTGCAATAAGAAATTGGGGACACCGTTCGATCGGTGCCAGAGAGTTTTCGAGGGCGCTGTAGCTGATTGCAAGGCTAAACTCGGACCCGTTTTTGGTGGGATTTGCAACCTCACTTACATAGTTGGTGCTCTTTGCTATATAGTGAAACCACTCGACTTTATTTGTATGTTGGTTTCCTATATCTCTGATACTGTGGTGGATGCTGTTAAAAGAAGTAAGCCGATTTTGCTTGTACAGCATTATCGAATATTCTCGTTTATTCGATATCTTACTACGTCGGTTCTTTTACCAAGAGATAAAGAAATTCACGGCTCACATGAAAGCAATGTTCTACGTGAAGATTAAGTTTTCCCACTCTTTCCACTTCGAGACCAATCAGAGCAAATCGTTCGAGGCAGTGTCGAAGGGTATCGTTGGGGAAATACGCGCGAAGACCAGCCAATTTCTCGAAGTGTTCGATTTCATGAGTTTCTTTGCAACTTTTTTCGTTTTCTTCATGCTTCTAAGGTAATCTAAATAATGCTTGGTTCAAGGAACTATTAAAAAGACATGAATTCGCAGGGTAATGCGTTATCGATACAAATGGTTGACCAGCGAGCGCTTTGACAATCGATACTTGACTGAGGATTTGAGAAAAATTGATTTGAGAAGAGCTCGGCAAGATAAAGAAACCGTTTTACCATTGAATCACAGAGAAAAAAATAGATACACTTCATTAACATCGATCGGTCTAATTAAATCGGAAAAGATCAAGCTAGCAAGATCGGCGGTCTTTTTGGGGATAACTACTTTCAAGATAATCGTCTTCATCTGCATAGATTACAGTTTATATTGGATCCTAAGCACCATTCAGTATCACGGACAGTTCGAAACGAAGGTGGCTGTCATTAAAAACCCATCTTCTAAGAAAATCGATTTCTAATGCGGGAATTTCGAAAACAGGTCCAAGAACCGAATGTCGTAACATTGCATGTCTCGGGTGATGGTTACTTAGCCCAACTTTATCGAAGTATCGTGAAAGCTTTCACCCCTGAAAGCAAGGAAATGGAAATCAATAGTATTCCCTGCCTTCCCGATCCCAATCATCCTAATTACGATCGATACGCTCAGATTATATTCCTAATCATTCTCTGCTGGCTTATAGTTGTGTTCGAACCATATGGTTTAAGGATCAGACAGGTAGTAATGTGTCAGTATTATCCAAACAGAGCAAAACAAAGGGCAGCTTGGTTATACAATCACATCATCAGGTAAACGGATTTTATCCTAATAAATTACTTAACTTTAACTATAATAACTACATAAAGAAATCGTAGACTGATCGAAATTTAGCAATGACTGTTCACAGGTCACGCGGTAGTTTTCTCAAATTCGCCAGGCGACAATTGAGACGGAAATTCGGATTAACCGATCCTGGAACAGTTGAAACAGTGACTCTAAAGGAAAGATTAGTCGCCCAGTGTCCAATTCTCAATTTCTGCTTTCCAACACAGCAGAAAATGTGTTTGTTATGTGGTGCGGTGGAAAGGTCCGCAAAAAATCCTCATATCAAATGCTCGACACCCGGATGCGTCGGACTGTATTGCATGGCGTGTTACGCAGACTTGCACAATTTGTGCACAATCTGTCGGAAACCAGTGGAATACGGTGATTTGTCAGATATCAGCGAGGAAATGTTAATATTCCATTTTTTATTCGCAAAGTATTTGATTTTTGTAATTTATTTATTATGTATCTTGGATTGTAATCAGAGACTCCTCTGATGACGCACGGGAACCCTTAAAGTGGACGACCAAGGTCGTACCAAGTCAATTGCCATTAAAGGATGACTGGTCATTCAAGCCTGAAATTAGTAAGGTGAAAGATATTGATGGCTTCGAAGGGGTGGTTACCGAGGGTGTGTCAGTGCCTGGGGAAAGGGTAATGGACACGATTAAGGGATTGGATATAATGAAGGAGAAATACAAAGGAATCGATGACGATACCCGTGAGACCGAATCAAGTTACAGTTATTGTAAGCAATATAATAATTACAAAAAATCGAACGATCAAAAACTATAATTAGAGAATCTTTCTTCACTAAGCTTATCAAGATGCATCGTCACCCGAGAGAGAACACGATGAGGAAAGGATTCCTTTTAAAGATGTCGAAGCACAAACTTTACGAGACGATGTGACGGTCCAAGTAAAAAAATCTATCTTAGAGTTTAATTAGAATCTCCAAGGATAACTAGGATGACTTTTCATCTAGATCTTTAATGAGCCATCTGAGGATGAAACAGATTCTAGTAGTTTGTCAGGAGAACATGAATTCCTAGAGACGGATCCCCGCAGGGAAGAGGCTGCCAAATTAAAAAGAAGACTTTGTCCTTCCTGCCAATGTAAAGTAGATAGCGATTCTTCAGCTTCGGTCATTTCGACAGAGTCCTGTTCAGAGCAAGAAATAGATAGCAACGAGGAATTGCTCCTGAAGGATTCTGGAGATAAGAGGAATCGGGGTCGAATAAGGAGCATGGCGGTCAGAATGCCATGTCTCTGCGGAAACGAGGTACAATATCCGTTGCGCCACGGATTCCTTAGATAAGAAGAATCGAGGAATGATTTTTCCAGGACAGCGAGGATGACACCGGTGAGGAGAAGATAAGAGGACAACATTCTTTCGTAGAGAGGATCGTAGGATTTTTTCAAGAAAGACAACCGGAAAGACAAGCATGCAAAATGTTGCATAGCAATAGGAGAGAACAGAATGAAACAGTGTCTTCTTCCGAAGATTGTTGTAACTCCGATGATTATATAAACAATGTTAACGTAAAAGAATCCCAGGAAAAGAGATTCGTTACTAAACAATTCCCAAGGTACAACTCCCATCTGAAGAGCAAGAAGTGAAAAACAATTTAATGTGAACTTCATACGAAGACTTTGTGGTACAGATACTTAGGGGCACCCGCGGAGGTCGCGTATTACGAAATCAGTGAGAGATGCGTGCGTGGAGCAGAGGATATCAATGCGCTCTCGGACACAATGACATCCGGTGATAGTCGGAAGCTGAGCACATGGAATATAATCAGTGATGACGCTCTTACTGTGAGTTTCACAGATATGAGAAACGCGAGAAGAAAAACAACGTCTGGTTACATGTTTTTCATATTAAAATCAATTACTAATAGCGGCCATTGACTTATCATTAGGGTACGAGTGCGTCTGCATCCGGAATGATGTACGACCAACTAGATAAAGGTGCTTCTTTACAAAGGACATTAGTATCAAGTTCTGACAGCGAATCAGACTTTAGAAATACGTCTAGTTCACAATTCGATATAAGATGCTTGTGCGAATGTGGAGTCACACAGCATCCCTTTTCATGTGATTGCTTACAACAGCATAATTTTCAAGAACACATAGATACATCGAAAAAAAGTTTAATTATCCATCAGAGTCCCGAATTAATCGAGGAACTTATGGATCACGATATGGTGAAGGAAATTCGAGAAAGGGAAAATACAACTGTGGAGAAAAGCACTCGGCAAACACAGGAAATATTTAATATACAATCGCCAGATAGAAAAGAGGACATTAAACTTTCAGGTTCGGTAAGTATTGCAATTGATTGTCTGAAATTGTTTAAATTCGTATGAATGAAAAACTGAGGGCAATGTATTGACAGTCTGAAGCATCGTCAAAAATAGTGCTTGGCGAAAGCGCGTTACCGTATCAGCAAACGGAGGCATATAAAAACGTGTTGAGTGAACTTCGAGGAAGAGCTATTCTCAGAGCGGACGGAAGACCTGGACAATTCACTTTCACGATCCCCTATACTGAAGGGATTGATAAACCCGATGATTTCACCCCGATGCATCAATTCTCAGGACTTCGGGCGAATGATGTAACCTTCGCGAGGGAATCGTCCGATATTCCTATAGAAACGTGCGACGTCTGTAAAAATTGTCGTCAAACATCTACTTCAAGTGATGACACAAAGGATTATTAAACATACTGAAATCTGACATGTAATGCGAATTCCCATAGATGTTATTGCTGTGTTCAGTCAAATAAACGATCTACTACAAATTCAGATTGTACGATTCATTACTCTTAAGCACATAACATATACACACCCTGTTAGTTTGTATAACCAAGTGAGTACCAAAATGTAAAATTCCAAAGTGAGGGAGCGAATATAAATCCAGTGGGACTTGGAGCCTCTTCTGGAAGATTTCATTATCGATGACTACCATATGCGGGGCATTGTACGTTCCAAAGCTAACAGTAATATCGTGAAGTGAAGGCAGCATCATTGGTTACCGGATCCTTTAAATATCAGAGATAAGAACAATCCAAGCAATAAATGGCCACGATAAAGATGTGGCAGTGTTACAATGCTTAATTCCGAGCAAATGGGAATTTCGTATTGTTGGTTATTAGTAATCACTATTACACAACGATAAACGTAACTGGTAGCACCAGCTGTGCTAGCACCCGAAAGAAATGTCTCCGCCACGATCTATCGTCTACAAATACTGTAATCGTGGAGTTCCCAGTCCAAGCGGAATCGTCGAGCTCAGAAGGTGCAAGATAAAGAGGCGAAAAATTAAAAGTATAGCATCGAGAGTGCGAGGCTGGCGCAAAGTGGCAACACGATGCTTCGATCCTCTAATTATAGAAGGTCAGACTTCAAACCTGGTAAACATTCGTACCATGATCTGCCCCAAGATATAAAGATCGCAAGAGAAACAAACCGACGCTGGCCGCCGGAAAAAAATATATCCAGGATTCACGAGAATCGGATCATTTATCCTGTATTCCCTCCGATACCATCCAATTCGCCCTCTACCAATAGTCCGATTTCTAAAGAACTTGAGAGGTCGATGAAAATAACCGATCGGAAAACATGTCTAGAAAAATTGGTAAATGATCAGTATAACAAAGAGAAAGAAGTATCTCCTGCAAATTTGAAAGAGATGATTGAGAGTTCGATCAAGTCTGCGATGTTGAACGTCGCTGATCAGTGTCAATTGGTATTTATGGTCCATCCGGTTGGAGAATATATAATCCTGCGTTAATAATGTAATTCGTTTTAATGTACGATTTTCAGCGAAAGAAAAGTAAAGTCGGTGACACTAAAATGGCGAAAATGGAAAGCCGTAAAGGTAGGTCGAGGCATAAAGGATTTGTTCGTAAGGAGTTGGACAAAGAATCAACGTGTTCTCGATCGAGATCCGTATATGCTAAATCGAAGGATACAAAGAGACAGTGGGAAAAGTCGTGGAAAAATGTTGATCGAGGTAAACACAGTAAAAATCGCTCGCAATCCGAGGGTACCACTGGGCGAATCACGGACAATCGTCGAATGACTGGCAACGTAAATATTTTCATTTGCTCCGAAGCCACCGATGGCAGCCAAGTAATTACTCAATTTCAAAAGTTAGAATTAACGTTAAGACTGATAGCACGTGATTGTCATAATAAAACGATCGACCTTGTATTTACGTTTGGCAGAAGGCGAGAAATAAATCAACTGATCCCCGGCTTTCCACCGAGAGCAGAGAAGAAACAAGTTTATTTTCAACAGAAACTACAGAAAGCTCAAATTTGGAAGTGGGGGAATCGTTCACCACTTTGTCTAGCAGACTCGAAAGTGGTGTGACCGACCAGAGAATCGATACTCAAAGTTCGCCGCAATACAAACAGAATGACAATACCGGAAGTGACAGTAGTAGTCCGACTTTCCCTCCAAATCCGATCGATGGTCACGGCAAATTAAATAAATCATCTAAACAGGGTAATAAAATAACGGCTGATAAAAACGAGGTCAAAGAGCCACCGGAATCCACACAATCCATCGTAAACGAAGATCGCCCCAATGCCAGGAGCCTCGGAAGATTTTATCCTGGTATTGACAGATCGGATTTGTCTTTTTTTAGCCCAAGGTTCATCACTCGCGATAATGAACGGCCCTGGACCGCTGTCTACCCTTCAAAAAATTTGCCAAATTTGGCAGCCAGTGAGCCTCCATCATTGAAATCTATGTGTGCCAATGTGAATACTGCTAATTCCCATCGAAATCAACGTAATTCTGATTGCCGTCAACACAGAGATTCTCCTCACAAATATTGTTGTAGTAGAGATAAAAAATTAGTACTAGATCGTACTAATAAGTACACGCGTCTATACTGTAAGCGAAAGGTCACGCAATGTCCTTTCCTTGCTCCAGAAAAGCGCCCTTTATTATGCACCGCTTGTAATAAATGTCCGGTGCAAGAAGACTCATGGGATTTTACTGAAAACACCGAAAATTGTTGTCGACACTCGCAGCCTCGAATATCGACAAATGTATGTAATAAAGAAGCTGTGAGTGTCGAAGGGAATGTAAAGAAAATCGAAAGATTGCCGGAGGAACATGTGACTTCTATCGTGGAATATGCGGGCGATGCGGGACGCGTCGAAACAGGCGTTATCGTCGAAGCAGAGCAGAAAAATCTGGATCATTCGAAATCAAGAACGAATGAGGAGAGACAAATTAGGAGCGATAACGAGGCGGCATCTACAATCGATAGGCTAATTGACGTGAAGAAAGCTCATAACATAGAAAAAGATGCGCTAACCAAAGTGACCGGTGTTAACGAACAGGCGATAGAAACACAGCCCATTAAAAATGACCAACTAGAAAAAGAGGAGAATAAATTAAACGAAGCTGATGACAAATTAACCAATGGAGTTCAGGTAACAAGGGAGAGCTGTGAGAAAAATGTTCAAGTACAAAAGATATCGGAATCATCGCCCCAACCTCCAAAGGTTGAAAGCCCGGCAAACAAAAGTCCTGCCAGGAGTCAAAGATTGTTAAAATTCGCTCGAATCGTCGAGCGCAACAAAGTTGCCAAGAATCCTGTGAAAACAAACCCTGAAATACCAAGACCCACAGGTAGACTATCACATAGAAAGGTTCCGCAACTTAAATTATCACCAATAACAACAGAAAAAGCTCCACAAAAGGATAGGTTAAGAATCACTGGCACTTCAGAGAAAGATCAAAAGAAAAGTGTGGGATCTCGATCAAAAATACGTGCACAAGCCATGAAAGAATCGGCGAAGAGATTTATTCGGGCAAAAAGAGGAATTCCATTGAAATCGTCTGGTTCGAAAGGAAAAAGAGGAGACATCCGGCAAAATAAGCAAGTGCAACCCCGAACGGTCGAGGGTACCAAAAATATGCACTCCAAACAAACAGTGCACGGAAGTGGTTCGCAGGCGGTTCGACCGAGATCCTTCAAGGAGCGAATCCGAGATTCGTTGCTCTGCAGGACAATGATGAAGGTAGTGAACCGGTTGAAATGCAGTAAGTGCAGGTGGAAGAATGAAACGAACAAGGGTGAGAAAGCTGAGAAGAGTTCGGAGGGCAACGGTATTACGGAAGAAGATAAAGAAGCTGCTCGTGTCCAGAAGTCCAATATGAATTCGCAAAGTCGTGTTAGGGCATCGCGGCAAGATAGGCGTCGCGTGAGATCTGTTGTTCGCAAGCCGGTTGTATCAAGGCCTGCCGATAACAAAAAGCACATAGCCGCTACGGGTTTCCCAGCGAAAAAACAGAAAACGCCGGAAGATAAGAAGGACGCGTCGAATGACGTAACAGCTCCCGATAACCTAGCCACTGTCGATCGAACGATCAAAACAGAGAAAAAAGAGGCTGACCCAAATTCACATAGACTAGCGAAGTCGAAGTTACTCATTGGCATTAGAACTAAACGAATTTCTCTCTCGACCGACCAAATACATCCGCATCCAACACCCCCGAGGCAAGTCGAGAGCGAGGAGAAACCACAGGAACCCGAGTCGAAAATCGAGGATGAGGTTTCAAAGGATAAAACAACAAAGGATCCACCTATTGTTAGAATTGAAGAGGAAATGAAAATGATGGATGATAAAGTTCCAACCAAGGATGCTGAATCCCAAGAGCCGGACTTTCATACTTTGAAATCTAGCGAGCCTTCCGAAGCAAGCCAGCCAGAGGAGTTAAAAGTTCTACGGGTCCCGGAAAAACGAGAATCTATTGTTGAGCCCAAGATGGAAATGAAACCGGCGCGGGTATCCGACGCCGCAAAGGATAAAATTGAAAGTGAGTCAGTACAAATCAGAGTTCCGCAATCAAGCGCTCCTAAGGTCGATAGCGTTGGTATACATACACCTGCGGACAGCCAAGCTCCTTCGCATACTGCTAACATTCCCGAAGAAAGCGAACATGAGGTCAAAGCATACGAAGATATATGCGATAACAGTAAATGTAGACATTATCCTAAAAGCTGTCTGAAACGATCAAAAAATCTATCTGGCGTGGGTCACCCGAGGGAATTCCAGGATTGCGTGTGCAAGATGGGGAATGTTTACTTCGCCGAGAGGAGGCCGAAGGTCGATGCCAGGTAAAATTGTCTATTATGTGCTTGAAGCGCGTGTTGCAAGAATGCAACGGCTACTGTTAATTGAACAGGTGCAACTGCGGAGGATACCACAAGAGAGAGCGCAATCACAGACACGAGAGATCCTTGAACTATGGCGATACCATCGCCAGGAGGGAAAGACACCGATACAGGACTCTAGTCTGCCTGTACTGCGACAGACCTCGAGACAAGTGCATTTGCAGGAACTCACCGCGACTCTGTGCCTGCTGTAAATTATCCGGTGACCTTTGCAACTACCAGGATCAAGAAGCATGTTATCGTCACGGAATCTCTGTCCCAAATGAACCCATCTTTCCTAAATCGAACAAAGAACTTCGCCACTTCAAAAGGGACTCTCCTAACTGCGGAACGAGTCCTGGTGAAGAATGTCGGTATCATGCGAACCAGGACTACAATAAGAATAATTCTGAATACGAAATGACTAAGGGTAAATTTTGCCAAGTTTGTGGAGAAGTTCCATGTTCCTGTGAATGTTTAATAAAAGGTAGTAATAGGAGCAAAGGTCAGACGAATCCACGCGATATTATGAATTCCGTGGCACAGACGCTTGATAGCAAAATACCCATTAGATGCAAATGCGATTACTGTTTGCCGACAAATGATTGTAAACATCACAGTTACGGTGTCCAGCAAGTGAAGGAGAGCCAACGCAAGTCAATG
This sequence comes from Ectemnius cavifrons, assembly GCA_964023945.1. Lineage (NCBI taxonomy): Eukaryota > Metazoa > Arthropoda > Insecta > Hymenoptera > Crabronidae > Ectemnius > Ectemnius cavifrons. The sequence continues at coordinate 10,741,150 of OZ030381.1, forward strand.
TGTTGTTACAGCGAAAGCTCGGTCTGCACGTAATTGAAAAATAAATGCTTTGTAGCGATTCTTCTGAACAATGGAATAAACATTGCCGGTGGGCAATAAGGGCACCGATTGATTACCGATTGTCCTATTGGTCAGACCAACAGAAACGTATGCCCGGCTTTCATACATCCAATCGGGCATTTTTTATTGCGTTCCTTGGATAATTGGAGGCCGTGCAGGTGCACTGATTCATGGCATGTACCGTGAAAGAAAAAGGAACTGGGGTACGAACGTACAGTCCGATTTAAATGTTGAAACTATCGAAAGATCGCTCGAGATCAATGGAAACTTGTAAATTTATCATCCACGATATACTTGCATAGTTTACAAAGCAGGCACGCTTACGTATCAAGTACGACATACATTGCGCGAAACTCTGTTCCTCTTATGAAAGATAATATTGTTGTTGCGTAAAATCACTGGGAATACGTAGTTCATAAAATCAGTGGCTGTTCTCATTCAATTTGCTTAACGTTCCGAAATTTACCGAAGGTGTAACTTATCTGAATGAAGTATGAGCTTCTCATATAAGGAATAAAGATACGACGCCATGGAGATTTGACTTAAGAGCTACTCGAATGTTACACCTGCAATTAAGATAGTAATGAGTCCCATAAACGAGCGTTAAAAGTCCCTTCAACTCGACCTCGATGTGTCAACATAAAGTTACTGTATCCTTGATAAAAAAAAAAAGAAAAAAGAATGAGCTACTCTGCGAATTATGGCGATTACGTTAGCGAGATACCGATAATCGTACAAAACGCACCGAGGTGGAGCTTTTTTCAGAATGCCCCCGAAAATGTACTCGTCCAGTGTTCTTTTGACGAAGCGCCGGTAGAGCCGCGTTAAGAAGCCGCCCGGAGTAGGGGGTATCTTGAGCTGCATATAAGATGCTGTTCCCCTGTTTTACTAGACCGGTACCAGCCGCAGACGGCCAAAGACTGCGTGGATATACGGATTAGTTAGTGCCAAGCGTGCAGCCATTACGACTGGACGGTAGAGAAAACCTTTTTCCTTCCCTTCGCTTTTTGCGAGGCATTGTGCGAGACCACGCGAGCGCCACACCATCGAGAAAGTCCATTCGAGTGCCTTTTACTCTCGCTGTCCCTTGCAATTCGCCTGTCGCTTTGCACCTGCCTACTGAACCGAGTGACCAACAGTGGCAAGCAAAAGTCTCTACCGATCGATCAGTTGATTTTATTGATCGGACGAAAGATCTCAGTGTTAACGAAATATGGAACTCTGCAACGAAGAAAACAGACTGGCTGGACTCTCCTGTGGAAGGTCCACTACGAGCGGTGGCTGTCGACAAGGAAAGATTTTCTCTCTTCGTGAACTCATCGACGCCCTCCACGATGCTTTCAAAACCGACCACGTGGATATCGACCATGTGCAAGATCTAATGTCCTCGTACATTAGCAATCCCGCCGAGTGGAAGAAATATGCCAAGTTCGACAGATACAGGTACAACCCCATTCTTGTAAGAGAATCCACTCAGAAGTTTTATGTGAAGCCAAAATACTTTAAAGTGAAAATCGTAGGAATTATCGTTCATGAAATTTTGATCATTTTCTAATAGTCAATCGACGTATCCCTTTTGACACAAGTATAATATTCGATAAGCCATCAAATACGTTTCGCAATGAAAGAAAAACATCACGTACATACGAACTCATGATTGACGAACGATCAAACACAACACATCGAAAGAATTAAAGATTTCTCGAGTGAATCGAACCGCGGGAAGACGTCATTGGCCGTGTCTTAAAAATTGTCCGATATCACTTGATCGAGCCCCAATCAGATTGGCTGAAATTAGTGCGCGCCTACCAAGGCAAGGGGCACGACATGGAAATTTACGGTAAATATTTTCGATACCCGGCACACCGCCTTTTGCCTTTTTCACGCGTGCAAATAGAACAGTAACAAGTGCGTGCGAGAGGAATTGTGAAATAAAATTATAATGCGCTGAAGTTCATAGTGGGTTATCGCTGATTATACGTATTTATTTCCCTCTATTGGCAAACTTTTTCTCTCGCTTTTATCGGGCGCTTTCTCATTCTTTTAACACAAATATACACTGCGAGAACAAATATGAAATGCCCATATTCTCATGAAACTATCCTTCCACCATTGCTGAAAGTCAGCCTTGGTCCCCGGAATGACCCGGAACAGTTGACTCTAACATCACCGAAAGGTGACTGATCTTACGAATCTACAAGAAAAGTGAGACCACCTGTCCAGGCGCTTCAGGTTACATGTTGACCCCATATCGAAATCGATACCAATCAATTCTTCTTCCGATTAACTGATAGAGCCGAGTAATGAGTTCGCAATCTCTGTTTATTTCTGACACCAATGTCATGGGTGATCTGTTTACCAGGAAAAGGGTATCGTTAAATCACCGCTCTTATCCACGCGACATATGCGCAAACCGTGTTATCGCTAGTTCCCGAAGAACACCTGTCCCAACTGGAAGAAAACCTCGGCTAAATTCCTTTTTTCAAGTGAATTCCCGTTAGCCAGTCGTGCGAACAACCGGGAGCATCACTTGTACATAGAGCATACGTTGAATCGTAGCGCTCGCCTTGTACACGTTGGCCACTCGTCGTGGGAGAACGATAACACAGAGGGTTCGAGAATTGTTCGAGGCGATCGTTAATGAGGCGCGTGGCGATAATAAACGCGGTAAATTAATCGATCGGCCACATTCAATGTAATGTTTACGCCTTCGATTATGAGCGTCCCGACAAATAGTTTGTAATAATGACTGCTTTTTCATTCAAGTATCTTTCATTAATAAGAAAGAGCGAACCATTGAAAAGCGTAGCTAGTTCTCTCTCACGTCTCTCTTGTATTACTCTCGTTTCGCATTCTGTGCCGAGATTTACAGTAACATAGTATCTGCGATTCTTTGTGAAAAGACTTTATCTAGCACGTTCTCGTACTGGCAGATGGCAGGGCAAAGAGGAATTAACCGAATAGAGCCGGTATCGATAACCAGAGCGATGGAAACGTAGTGTGGCATTGCTATACGCAATTCCTGGTAACATGACCGATATTTACCAGACTGCCAGCGCGAAAGTGTGGAAACTATAGCGCGTGTCTCTAAGCAAGACTTTTACGCAAAGTAGAACGAAGTCGAACTAGAAGTCGCGGCACTCAGTGAGTAATACAACGACGTGCCCGAGAACCTTCGACTATTATGCGCTCTCCGGGCATCGTTTACTTTGATACATCAATTGCAATCTGACACTATGCAAATGAGGAAAATCCCTTTCACTCATTTATCTTCTGGTGTACCGGGATTCTCGGAATTTCTTCGCACTCAATTCTCCAGCCGACCAGTCAGAATTCAAGGAAAACATCCGAGCTAACAGAGGAATTTCCTTCGTGATGGTAACGATTACGGACAATTTCCGGAAAATCGCCGGTCATGTTCTTACTGAAGATCTGTATCACTCGGAAAGATCGGCATACGGTGAACGGTGCCGGTTTCGTGGAGACTTTCATGTATTCAACTTCAACGCGTCCCCTTCTCCAGTTTCTTGGCATTCTGTGCGAGCCTACTCGTTGATATTTCTTTTCCACCTCAACGCGAGCCGCTTGATTACTGGTTACCCCCACTCTGGTTCGGAGCGTATGTGCCGCGTTACAAATAAGAGGCACTTAAAATTTAATGACTCGCTCCTTGCGACCAGGTACACGAGGAATCTGGTGGACGAGGGAAATGGAAGGTTTAACCTGATGGTGCTCTGCTGGGGCGAAGGACACGGCTCGGCCATTCACGACCATGCAAACGCCCACTGTGTTATGAAGATCCTTCAAGGCGAACTGTGCGAGGTACGCAATGAAATAAAACTAATTCTAAATTCAAAATTCTATATTGATTCAAATAATCGAACTAAAGAATTTTTTTACTAATTTGTAGACGAGATACGCGTGGCCCGAAGAGCAAAAAGATCAGGAGCCTGTTGAAGACCAGGAAGGACTTAAAGAATTGCAGAGGTGTACCATTGGATTGAACGATATATGTTATATTAATGGTACGATTTCAGGACTACACACTGATATGTGTTTTTCTATATTACTATAATAAATAATCTGTTTAGATTCCTTGGGATTACATCGTGTTGAGAACCCGAGTGCGGTGAACCCGGCGGTCTCGTTGCACCTTTATTCTCCCCCGTTCTCGTCGTGTTCAGTTTTCAACAAGCAGACCGGACAGCGGTCTTCGTGTAATGTTACATTCTGGTCGAAATTCGGAGAGAGAAGGAACAGGGTAAAATTCTTATTAATAGCTAGAAATTAATTATTCCTATTAAGATGATTCTAACTGACTGTTATGCTCCTCAGGAAATCCAAGAGGCGAGGCGTCCCGAGGACAATTAAGCAAAAGAAGCTGCAATGCTTGGAAGAATATTATGCTTGGTGCATCCGGCCACATACATATATGTCTGATTTAGTGGTCGTGCATGTTCGAAATTAACCCTTACAAGTATATCAAACACTTTGTATCGTCGCTACCCGTTAAGTACTTAAATTTTATTTATACGAAACGTGTGTGTATATGTATGTATATTTACGCTTGTGCAACCAGCCACGCTCTCGTCGATGGTTTCCCGCATATTTTTTTATGTATACGTATAGAGTTTGTTGACAATACGATAGTAGAGAGAAAGGGCGATGCATGTATAAAGATTGTTATCGAAAACACAAGGAAAGGCCATCTTGAATCATTAATTTTGTCTAATTCTGATAGTTTTTGCCGTGTTTTCCATACTTCCCGATATTCTCCGGGGCTGTAATTTGGCGGGGAATGTTTTTTTGCATCAAGGAAGAAGTGGTATAAATTCCAAAGCCCTAGCTCAAAATTCATTTTTTCGCAATTTTTTTAAGGTGTACCCCTTCTAAAATTTTCGATTTTTCGAAGGTTCTCGGACTTTGCTGAACGCTTGATAAATCGATTGTTTAAGTATCAAAACGGATAGAAAACATGAAACCAGTGGCAGAAATGCCGGAATTGTATCGAAAACACGACAAGAGAGATTCCTGAATAATCAACTTCGTCTGACTCTAGCGGCTTTTCCATGTTTTCACGTCTTCCCGACATTCCCCGGGGCTGAAATTTGGTGGGGAATGTTTTTTTGCATCAAGGAAGAAGTGATATAAATTCTAGAGCCCTAGCTCAAAATTCATTTTTTCGCAAATTTTTTAAGGCATACCCCTTCAAAAATTTTCGATTTTTCGAAGGTTCTCGGACTTTGGCGAACGCTTGATAAATCGATTGTTTGAGTATCAAAACGGATAGAAAACATGAAACCAGTGGCAGAAATGCCGGAATTGTATCGAAAACACGACAAGAGAGATTCCTGAATAATCAACTTCGTCTAATTCTGACGGTTTCCCCACGTTTTCAAGTCTTCCCGACATTCCCCGGGGCTGAAATTTGGTGGGGAATGTTTTTTTGCATCAAGGAAGAAGTGATATAAATTCCAGAGCCCTAGCTCAAAATTCATTTTTTCGCAAATTTTTTAAGGTGTACCCCTTCTAAAATTTTCGATTTTTCGAAGGTTCTCGGACTTTGATGAACGCTTGATAAATCGATTGTTTAAGTATGAAAACGGATAGGAAACATGGAACCAGTGGCCAAAGTGCCGGAATTGTACCCAAAACACTTGGAAAACCAATCCTGAATAATCAACTTCGTCTAATTCTGTCGGTTTTTCATGTCTTCCCGACATTTTCCGGGGCTGAAATTTGATGGGGAATATTTTCTTGCGTCAAGAAAGAAGTGATATAAATTCCAGAGTCCTAGCTTAAAATTTATTTTTTCGCAAATTTTTAAATTTTTCGACAAAATTTAGTCCGCCGTAGTATGCGAAGCGAAGTTAACAATTCCTTCGGCCAGCGGTTGACTTTTGAATGCTATACTGATACAACTACGTTAAAGCCCGGCAACACGACAACCGGTGAACGATCTATTTTTTCTCGTCTGTCGCACTTCCGACATATGAACGGAATATACGTGATGGTACTAGTTAAATTGCTGCGGAGAGTATGAGGAAATGATTTAATCACGCGCAGGTTTCGGCAAAGGGTACGAGTACTTTCCAAACAAGCCTGCATTTTTTTATGAGGCCATGGCATCGCCACCCGTCCACGTGCAACGAGTTAAAAGACTCTATAAGACTATTTTGAGGTTACACCGTGGTCTACCTACTGAGATTCAAGTACTGGGAAATGAATACGTGCGTGATGAGTTTCGCAGACACAAGAACTGCAATGAAGCCGAGGCTGCAATTTTTCTGAGCGAATGGGCTGTAAGTCAATTTCGAGAATTGTTCGTGTTCCTCCCACAGAATCTCTAGGTTATGCATTGATCACTGAACTAGCCCACAGTCCAGTGGCATTGCCTCACATTCTATACTTTAGATTCGAGATGAAAGGAACTTTTTTATTAGAAATGGGGTGGATGATTCCTGATGATTCTTATTTGTAGGATTATACTCTGTCAGTTGCCGAGCAACTGGGTTTAAGAGGTCCGCACACTGCTAAGCCACTTGGTAAAGACTTGAACGAAGAGGATTTCAACAAGTTTAGAGACGAGCAAGTCTGTCAGCTGTATGAACTCATGGTGGCTGCTACTGGCAAGCCAGAGGACAAAAAGGATAAGACGTAGTAAACAGAATTAGGACTACGAGGATAGATTTTTCAGTAATCACTGCGCAGAGATCTGGACTATGGTTGTGGCACGGGTCGAGTCAAATATTTCTCCCATTCTTCTTAAGATTGTACATACAAATGCTATTGTTATCACACACTTGTTGATAAATGTAATATGTACGTAATGTATTAATGAAGTTGTCAAAGTCAATAGATAAATAAAGCACTTTAAATAGAATATATTGGAAATTCGCAAGATAGCTGTCCAGGTTTTTTACAAGGTGAGAATAGTTTATGAGGGGCGCTTTAAATTCCAACATGCGATATCGTAATAGCATTTTAATTTTCAATATTGCGTAAACTGAAGCACAAGCGGAACAGTCGTGGGCACTGGAAGCACTTTGGGTGTAAAACACTGTACATCCGTTATGAGTGCTCACTGTTAGATTAATAACCGTTCACTTGTGTTCGTTCTCTTCATTTCAAAACCGCATTTCCGAATTATAGCTATTATCGAACGAACTCCAATTGGTGGCTTGCGTTTTCGTAGTAGATTAGGTTACGAACGACTATCAACGTTTATCTCGTATACAAAAAGATCGAGGAAGTATTCAACGGGATCTCGAAGCGCTGATCGAATTCAATCGGTAGCAACAATGACTTGGAGGGACGCTGCTTCTTTGGTACTAGCTGCCCGCAACGCGCAGCATTTGACAAAACATTTGCCTTCAGCTGTAAGTAGATATTTATCGATTTATCACTAACACGAGGCACTAAAGTGATCCACGTTGATTTTTGTATACCACATCGTGCCGTTCACTATCGCGTATTTCTGAATAGCGCTCGAAACTTCGTTCCATGAATAATTAATTTTCAATGCACCAAATGGAAGTTCGTCTTGTCGTTATTCTATTTTCTATTGACTTTACAACTGGGCCAAGGTCGGTGAACGATTGCGGGGCACGACCTTTCTTAGGCATATAGCTTGACGAAATTATAATATCGTCGGAGAATATTTATAAAGATTAAAGATAGGCTCATATTTGGTACAAAGACGAAGTTGAATCCTTTCTTACAGTGTAACTACAAGTTGCTATGTCTCAGACGGAATCAGACGATGAAATTCATGCCGGGTTCCTACGTGTTCCCAGGTGGTACAACAGATTCGGCCGATGCCGACTTGAAATGGAAGCATTTGTTCTCTAACTTCGGTTTCAGCTCTGATAGCTTCGCCGCTCTTTTACCTAATGCTGCAAGGCGCCCCGGTATTTTTGATACAGAACCTAATGCTCTGCCCAAGGAAGTCTCGTTACGTATCACGGCGATACGCGAGACTTTCGAGGAATGCGGGGTTTTGCTATGCAAGCAAAGTAAAGACACCGGGGAAAATGCGAAGTGGGCATCGCATCTTGTCGGTGAGACTTAGGATATTTAGGAGGACGAAAAAATTTGGTAGCAATAATAAATGGGTGGAACATTGAAGTTCCAGAGGAAAAACTTCGGGAATGGCGAACGAAAGTGCACGAGGATGCTAAACATTTTTACATAATGTGCGAGGAGTTAAAGTGCTATCCTGATTTGTGGTCGCTCCACGAGTGGAGTAATTGGATGACACCGACTACTTTTAAAAGACGTTTCGATACCGCTTTCTTTATGGCTTGCATGTCCTCTATACCGCACGCCTTACACGATATTTCCGAAGTGGACGAGCTAAGAGTAAACTAGCCTATTTCACGCAAAAACCGTGCTTCGATTCATTTGGCATTAATTGCTCCCTTTTAATCTAGTGGGATGTGCCGAAGAACCTTTTGCGAGATATACCACTCCCAATACCGCAATTGCATGAGATATTGCAAATTGCAAAGTTCGATTCCGTCGAAGATGTACTAAAGATCGCCGTGGAACGTAGTAAATTGGGATCACAGAGAATCCTGCCCGTAAATATCACTGCATGCTTTAGATTCTAGACATACCTGCTGTGCGTTGATTAAAACAGGATGTATTCATCTGCGTTAGGTGACAGTAAAGGCGAACGACGGAGTGGTGACTGTGCTACCCAGTGATTCCTTGTACCCCGAAGAAGTGAGTTTGATCGAACCTCAAATAATCGATAAGTCGGCCATGAGTATAGTCGAACTTCGCGCTAGTCTCCGGCAAAAAAGCGAGCGGAATCTTGTATTTCTTCCAAAAGAATCCGATTGGTGATAGAGAATTGTGAGAACGTGGATGATTACCTCTCTCTGGAGGAATACGAACTTACAAGTGGACAGTTGAATAACAAATTATGAAATCTTCCTTCCCCAATCTCAACTAAGGGAGTCCTGTAACCCCCTTTATTGCACAGGTAAAACTGGGTAGAACTTAACAGCAGTTGGTAAGGAAGAGCTTGTTGGAAACGTACCCTTACCCAGTGATCCACACTTTAGGTTAGGTTTATTGAACCAATCATTGGTAGACTCGGCGACTACCTTCTCATGATTTTACGAATAAAATGTTGAATTTATATAACAATTTATCATTATTTCATGTCTTAGAATTACACATTTTGGGTGTTGATTATGTGAATCGTTCCACACGGTTTCCAATGATTTCCATGTAATGTCAGAGTGGCGTGCAGGTGTGCACAGATTTGCGCGGGCTCGCTGTTCCAATGGGAGTGAATGGGAGCACAGTTGCGACTTGTTTTGATGATCGGTGAATTTAATAATAACTGAGTGAAATATTCGCTAAATATGGAATACACAAAGAGACGGCGTTACACGATCAACACCCAAGTGAGTGATCTCGAAAAGGTTTATCCTCATGACTTACAAATGTATGTATTACCGCCGGGCGGTGAAATCCAACTGACAGAATTCCAAGCGTTGGGTCTTGATCGTCTGAAATGTAAGTTTAACAGATTGCTACATTCTGGTTAATCTTTCTGGTAGAATTTGAGTCTAACATTGTTCGTAGTGCTCCGTCAAGTAGAAGCCAATGCGGCAAGGACTGATTTTAAAAGCTTGCCAGAGCGTAAGACGCACTTGGAGAGTGCTCTGATAAAGGATGGCCTGAAATATTTTGCCAAGCTCTTGCAAGCCAATGGTGTTAAAGCGGACTTAAAGGAACCAGACCTGCTGGCCAGGAAGAAAGATCATATATCTCATTTTGTTGCAAGATTATCCTGTGCTCATGATCCGGATCGTATCACTTGGTTTATGAATCAGGAGGCAGAGTTCTTCAAGTTGAGGTTTAGCTCGTTGCACAAAGATGGGATAGAAAGTTTACTTAAGATGTATAAAATCAAGTGCCAACAAGTAGGTCTATACATTATATGTTAGATAGATTGGAATGTATTTGCCACAAATGCATTGAGTACATCTTACTTCCTAAGATCAGCCAAGAAGAAAAGGATGATTTGAGGGAGCAACTACGTGTTTCCACGCCAAAAATAGCTACTGTCGATACCACTGAATTTTACAAAGTACCCTTTAGGAAAGTATTTGATTTAGTTAGGAGCCGTAAGGCATTTCTCATGGATGGCCAGGCGTATATATCACAAGCCGGCTTAGGCTCTTTATTTGTCAATTATTTTAAACAAATTTTAACAAAGGGACTGGCGGTATGATGTTTTTGTTTTTTATTTTCTATTCTGTTTTCTTCTTTTTTGTCTCTCACAACAAATCAATATATGATGGACTTTTAATACAGACAGCACTGTCAAACCTCGAGAATATCAATGATGACGAACGGCTGACGTCGTTTTTGTTCGCATTGCCATCCTCGTTTTCTGGTATGACCCGTGTAGTCTGGTCTACCAGTGAAACACCCATCGAGAAATTAGATGAGGTAATACAATTATAGGATTAGCTGGTAGAATGATTATCTGTAACTCCATATGATTTTTAGTTATCGCGAACATCTTATCCTTTATGCATGAGAATGTTACACGATGCATTGAGGACGAATCACCATCTTAGGCATAGCGGTCGTATACAATATGGTCTATTCCTGAAGGGGATTGGTGTATCCCTAGAAGACTCAATGAAGTTCTGGCGGAGCGAGTTCACAAAGAAAATAGATGTGGCCAAGTTCGATAAGGAACATGCATATACTATCAGACACAATTATGGTAAAGAGGGTCGGCAAACAAATTATACCCCTCTAGGGTGTGTAAAGATTATACAGTCCTCGGTGGGCCCCGGAGAATATCATGGATGCCCGTTTAAACATATGGATACTGAGACACTTAAAATGAGACTGGTGCAATATGGGGTGCCACTTATCAGTAAGAGTTGATTGTTCTTTTTTCCTAAATGATATGACTTCATTGATCACAGCTTAGAATTATTAATGTAGATGCCACCGAGATAAGTAGTTTCTCCAAAGAGGGTAACTACGGGAATGCATGTTCGAAATATTTCGAAATAGCCCACAAGCAATTACCTGAGAGGCCGATCATTCACCCGAATTCGTACTTCGCAATGAGTCGTACACTTCTAACTAAAGATACTAACGGTAGTGTATTAAAATCACTGACACTCTCCTTTCAATATATGCGTCATCTTAACTATATAATTGCTTCGGAATCCAGAGCCAGAGAGTGTGGATAGACTTTCGCAAAATGTAAAAATGAGTGATCAAGGGTTCGGTACACCTAGGCGCATGGACAGAATGAGTACTCCATCCTCAAGATTTAGCAACACACCTTCCGACAGATTTAGTCCTTCGACTAGGGAAAGAAGTATAGGAACGCCTCCACGGAAGCCAGACAGGCAAACCCTCACACCAGTCAGAAGATTGGTGAAGAATACACCGATAAAAACTGAGGGACCATTAAATGATGATCAGATCGCTGAATTAATGGATGACGACTACTGAGCCGCAGTCGGCATCGGAACAGTAGTTCATCTGCATTTGTGTAATTTTTTTATTGAAACCATCAATCATATTAATAAATAAATCTCTGTGATTCGCAATCCTGCGCATACTAACTTCCTCACTGTTCTGTACATCGGATTCTAGGCATAACTATTGGCCTTCTTCAGCGCAGTCTTCGGTAAGAAATTTCTGGTAACGTCGCGTATCATGGATTCCACGAGATTATCGAGATCGTACTTGTGTTGCCAGCCCCAGTCGCGCCTCGCCTCACTGTCATCAAATACTTGCGGCCAACTTTCAGCTAGAAGAATCATTTTTTACAGTTATTTTATACTTCGTGCTATACTAATTGGAATTCTAAATTAACTATGCTCAACAGAAATCTACGAACCAATATACTGTCGACCATCCGGCTTGTACGAGATCTGTAAGTCTGGTACGTGCTTCCTGAGTTCGTTGAACAGCTCTTCAGGTGTGAAGCTCATGGCAGTGACATTGTAGACTCGCGTATGCAAATGTTCGTTCGGTGTCGTGAGGAATTGGAAGAGTGCTGCCAGGCAGTCCTCGATGTACATCATCGGAAGCCTTGTGTGCGGTTCAAGGTAGCACTCGTACTTCTTGGTAACCAACCCCTCGTGAAAGACTGCTACTGCGTAGTCTGCAACAGGGCACACGGTCATGCTAGTTCACCGTTAGTTCTAGATTCACCATTTACGCATCAGGAGCTAAGGGAAACGCAAAAACGATCTCATGCTTCGTGATCAAGAACCTCCAGCGCGTAATTCCCTCCCACTCTCCCCTCCTCATCGGTGCAGCCCTTGAGAATGCGATGATTTACCGAGCATTATACACTTAGTATAATCGAGAACCAAGCGTGCTCTACTTCCCGAGGAAAACAGGGAATTTCATTGCAAATTTCTGTCGATTATTTTCGTCGCTCGATCTTATTATTGTGATGAATAGAACAATTCGTCAGGCGATGCGTACCTGTCGTGCCTCCCCCAGGAGGATCGCAACTGATCACGCCGGGGAATCGCAGGCTCCTAAAGTCTAGGCCGAATTTGTGGTAGTAATATTCTCCTAGTAGCTCGGCGTGGACCTTGCTCACACCGTATATTGTCCTTGGTCTCTGAATGGTTACGTTCGGTGTGGGGTTCCTCGGTGAATCAGGACCAAATACACCGATGGTCGATGGGATGAATATTCGTAGATTATACTGTCTGGCTAGCTCGAGGACATTGTGCATACCTAGTATGGGGAAAAAATGAATAAATTGCGGTGGTATGGTCGATCTTAATAAGAATGTATCTGGGTCTCATTTGGGATCGGGCCGAAAATGGCTAGAGGCGGGACCACTTTCACCGCTGGACTTTCTTTCGCCAAGGCGACAACTCCAATTATACTCGTAGTTACGAAGCCACTCATTTGCGCGCGACATTCCTTTTCACTCGTTTTTGCTTTTATTAAGGAAACATTCGCCCTATTAATTAGGGACTGATGACAGGAAATGTGAGGAGGGTTCATTACCTTCTATGTTCACCCTCACTGCGAGAGGAACGTTCTGTTCGCCGACGGCGCTTAAAACAGCGCTGAAGTGAATGAGCCAGTCGATCCTGTAATCGACGATGATCTTCTGCAATCCTTTGAAGTCGAGAATATCGGCGAATAAAAAGGGCCCGCTCGCCAGACTGTCTTCCGAGGGTTTCGTGATATCGGAGAGGATCACATTTTCCTCGCCGTAATTCTTCCGGAGGAACTTGGCGCACTCGGTACCCAGTTGGCCTAGACCGCCTATGAAGTAGACATGGATAGAGATATCCAGGAGAGCACGATAGAAAAAACATCTTGTCTGACCGACAGCGGCGCAAACAATTCTCAAGAATGGCAAAACAAGCCTGTTGCATCGCGTGATTTCACTGCGATTGTTATTCGCCTTGAGCTAGCTCATCGCGCCATATGCGTTTCGGACTATATCCAATTAAATCTGACAAAACCACTAATTTTTGTCTATTTAGACACACCTCGAATATTTACTAATTATTAATTCTATTTACCTGTTATAAGTATCCTGGGCGGCCTGTCGAAGAAATCGGGCCGGAAGTCCCTGCGCAAGGGGTTGCGCGCCGCATGAAAATCCCTGGCGGTTGTCCTGGCGACTTGCCGGGAGATTCGTAAGAGGCTCTTGTACCACATCCTTGTTGATACGAGGTTCTTCAGAGAAAAGTAGGATGCTGTCTATCCTCTAAAAAAATCCGCTAGAAATTGCCACGAAAGGTGGCGAGATCTAGCCGATGATCTTGCAGTTTCCAAGTGTCCAATGGTACGAGAGTCGAACGAAACGTTGAAAAGTAAAGCAGTCTCCTGCTGGAGACGATATCTTGGATAGGCTGGCTCGTGACTTGGTAGGACACACAGGTCTACGCGTGCGAATGATCGAACCTTTCTCGTCCCCGGTCCGATAAACAACTGGTGGAGGCTCGCACAATTACGCGATGTTATATTACCGTTCATTCTGAAAACCAGTTCGAACACAGACGCGCGCTCACAGGCACGTGTTTGTGTGCCGCGTACAGAAGCAGGACCTTCAACTTAGTGATCGATCCCCCCGATAACACACACGTGCTGCATGTATCCAGCCGTAACAATGACATCTGTTTCATTTGTTGGCGCTGCATCTAAAATGATCTTACCCTTGATTTCGATTATCGATGACCACCCGCAAAGATGTCATCTCCAGGGGGAACTGGCGTTGGAAAGAAATGCCTCGGTAATCATCTGGTTATTGCATAGTCGTTGAATGGTCCAGCAGATATTTGACCCGGTTACATAAAAGTGTGTCCGATAACGCGGCAATTATTTCATTAGTTCATCGTTTGGCGGGGTCAATTGATTTATTTCGAGGGATTCAAAATTTTGGTAGATCTTTCGGTGGCGTGATTCTTTCATATTTATGACGTCAGGTACCTCTATACGCTGAGTAAATACCGGTTTTCTTTCACAACAACTAAAACGAGCCTCTCGTGGTCCCATGAGCTATGCCTTCGATCGAAATCCTAGACGCGACGGGGGCTTGGCCGGCCTCCTAGCCAATAGAGAATTGCCAACTCGCTCGTACGATTCTTAAACCGGTTATTGCCAAATATTTCCACTAGCCAACCGATCAATTTTCAGGAACTCGAGAGATCCGTTCAACTCTAGATGCATCCGGCTAGGAACGCTCTCGTGCCAAGTGTTTTCGAGCGAACTCACGTTGCCGGCCTTATCTGACATTTAAATAGCGTTATGCTATTCATCTGGAAACCGAGTGACCGTCACTCTGCTCTTGACTATTTTAGAAATAAATCATGCCAGACTTTAAACGATCTTGCATGGACACAGGGATGCCGTTGCTAACCAGACGATGTTGTTTGGATAGCAAAAAACCGCCCAAGAGAAAAAGGTCGAACGCTTGTCTCACCTGATCCGTTCACCACCAAACAATTCTGTTGTCGACTCAATCGATTTCTTAATCGCAAGATTTGTTTTCCTTATCTGAGTTTGTTGTCAGGACGGGGACAAGGGTAGCAATTAACGCGATCGCTCGAAATGTTTGACGTAAGGAATTATTAGTAGTGCAACGCGTATATGTCTTCTATTATCGACCAGCCACCACAACTAGGTCAATATTTCATGCAACGACCGCAATATCAACGAATGCTGGTCAATAATTCGAGATAGTGTTTCTGTTTATGCGCTATGTTATCCTCGAGTCGAGTTCCCTTCTTGAAAGCTAATGAAGTCCAAAGTCACCGGGACGAGAGTTAATCAACCCCCTGCGTACTTCAGCTTACTCTTCATGGAAGGGTTTTAAAACCTTTCAGCATTTCTATGCTCCCAACGACCCTTTCCCTGCGCCCGCCGGGTGGGAAATGAAAACGGTCGGTACTTGCTTTTATTTCAAGCATAAGTGGAAAGGGAAGAGTATCCTGGAAGCGTGTCTTCACGCTAGCTGGACACAGCACTTCGCAATCCTCTTTTCGTGCCACTCTGCCATCGCCTACCACCACAAGCCAACGCAGTAGTCGATCTTCTCCCCTCGACATTGTTCGGTAGTAGGGCCTTTATATGAAACTACTTGGGTGCAGTTAGTTAGTCTCGCCCGTGACCGGTGCACCTGGTGAACAGAGAGTTTTTATCGACAGCGGCGTGGAAAGCGCACTGCACACGCAGTTCTCCAGTGCTTGCGCGTGAAATAGTATTGGTGCGAACTCGCTGAGCGACTGCTGCAAGAGTCATCCCGATTGCAAGACTTGCTTGGGGAAATCTGTTGGGTACCGGGCGTCCAGGGTAACAAGGTTCCGGGTCTCGTGGAATCGGAAAGTAAGTTACTTGCCTCTAATCATTCATGACCCTCTGCACTTGTTCTATTTGAGAATTCACTTGCTGAAGAATGGAATGACGAAATAACTGGGTGACTTGCCACGCGCTCCCCGGCATTTCCCGCTTGACGTCTTTCCCCGGGATGCTGTGCATTCTGTATCTCGATAATAGTGATCGGCAAAAATAGTGCATCGCTCGTGCTCTCTGCTTTGCCACTTACCAGCTTTATCGCGTGTACGTGCGTCTGCACACATGTCGGTGAGGTGCATGACCCTATCGCCAGGTTGCATAATCATATGCAGTCGCGCTCGGCGGAGTCTCCGAAAGAAAGGGGCTTCTTAGAATCACCGGATTATCTAGGAAGCACTTTCACTGGAATCCACCATCGACCCTTTTCCCTCATTTACCTGACGCACCCGCAGGTAGAAAGAGCCGTGTGAGTGAGTTCCAAGTTGATTATGCGAGTAAATGATCGCTTACAACGCAAAGTTACGTCAGTGCGAAATCCAGTTCGCCAGAGTCTATTTGTCTGTAAACCATTCAAAGCATCCGGTTGTCCACTAAAGTTGCATTCCGAGACTAAGTAATTCGAAACGGATCCGAAAGGGCGCGTAATACTATTGAATAATGAGGAACAATAGGATTTGCTAATTTCCATCAATTTGAATTCATAGTGCAAGCGATGATTGTCGCGTCTTAATGATGGACTAAAGTATCGTATCGTATCGAGCTCTTCATGTTCCACTGGCTTTCCAGGGCGCACGATTGTTTGGACTTACGGAAGGAGTGTTATGAAACACGCGGTTCACCCATGACGATATCCTTTTGAGAGTTCCTTTCTGTCAGCTTTATCGAACTGTCTTTCAAAAGGATGTTCTGCTTCCGTATGTCAATCCCTTTTGGGACAACTCATCCCTATGTAGCAAACACAGGTTTCTATTAACCAAGGCACTCACTGTGCCTCCACCGATCTTAGATAGCAATTCCGTCACGCTTTTCGTTCTGTGTTTCCTAACGAATCGAGAATTTGGTAAGTCGTTGGTGACGAAGGTGTGGGGACAATTTCTGTGTCCATCTTAGACACCTTCTTCGTTCTAGGCTCTAGGCGAGAGCAATTATTACGGAGGACGATTGTCCTAGCGGTCTGCTTAGGTTTTCTTACGGTACGCAGCATCAATTTTGTCGTGTGCGACCGTGACGCGTACTCAGCGCGCTAACATACGCGCGTGTCTCTTTCGAGAGAGGCCAACGTCTACGAGCAATCACCATACAATCACCATACAATCGCTGTACCCGAGGGCTGCCACCTAAGGTGCCGGTAACTCCCTCCGCACAATTGCAACACTATCGCTCCCTTCGAGCAGCAAGCAATTCTTTCCCTTCTGCTGCCGGTTGCATATTTCACCTTGGCTAACTTAACTAGGATGTAATTGGCCGTTCAAGTCCTTGGCGAACGTTGTGAAATGCTCGCTCGAGTTTCTGTGCAGTAAATAAGCCTCGAGTAACTCTCAGGGGACTTTTGCAGAAAATGCGAGACAGGAATTCGGTGCCTTAGACCGAGCAAATGCACGATGGCTCGGCCACCGAAAGGTGGACACCCACTGTTATTAGTTAGTTGGTGCATAGTACTTTCGAGCATCGTTGGTACTAATGCCCAACATAATCCGGATTACGGATGCCCTCCTCAGGAGAGGATCCTACCGTGTAGATGTTCCACACGCGATATGGAAGTTCAGATATGGCAAGTACCACAAAAACTTTGATCAATTGATCGAGGAAATATAAAGGAATAATGGGGAAAATGTAACAGGTGTAGTCACAGTGAGCTGCCGAAAGTACTGGAGGGTCTGAAGGCAGTGGGCCACTTCTTGGATCGACCGGTGGATGAATTGATACTTGAGAACAACAACTTGCCTAGTTTACCTGGGAAAGTGTTTGCCACCCTTCGTGTTCTACGTTTAATGTTGCGAAACAATAGGCTTGAGAGAGTATCTTCTGGGTGGTTGGAAGGACTCCATGATTCTCTGTTGGAGCTCTTTGTGGTGGAGCCTGATCTGAGGTCACTGCCGGTGGATAGTTTGGAGAATTTACAAGGACTTGAAGCTGTGACTTTACAGAGTCGGGTGATGAAGAGGCTACCTAGATTTTCGGGATTGCCAAAGTTAAGATACCTGCAGATCAATTCGCCAGCCCTGTTGGAGCTGGCGCCAAGGAACTTTTGGGGTCTTTCCAGCCTCGAGCAACTACACGTCTTTGGAAGCCCTCATTTGGTCCGCTTGGAAGCTGGCTTCCTGCGTGCTCTACCGCGATTGGAACTGATCAATATCACCGACTGCGCTCTACATTGGATCCATCCACGATCGATGATAGATTTACCGGAACTAAAGGAAGTCGCGTTCGTTGGTAATTCAATCACGGATGCTGGGATGGTCGGTCGAGCTTGCATGGACCTACCATCTCTTTCAGTGATAAGACTCGATAGGAATCGCATCAATCGTCTCGCCGAAGCATCCTTCGTCGATCTTCCCGTTCTCTCGCGTCTATACTTATCCCGAAACCACATCACGGAGATTTTCGCCGGCGCCTTTCAACGGGTGCCGGCTCTTAAGAGCCTCGATTTCAATCACAACATGATACACCGGATACATCCGGAGTTTTTCCCTCGACGGCCGGGCAACGTCCTCGAGGAGATCTGGCTGATAAACAACGATATTAGCCACGTGGCTGAGTTGAGGTCTGTGTTGGATGCGTTGCCAAGATTGAAGTTCTTGGACGCCAGTTACAATCAGCTGGAGGAAATACCCTTCGGCGCACTGAGAGGCCATCTCATTCTTGAGAGGCTGCATCTCAATCACAATAGACTGGCTTTCTTACAAAGAGAAACCTTCACTGCGATGCCAGCACTTAGGGAACTCAGGTTGAAGAATAATTCTCTGACGAATCTACTGGAAGCACCTTTTTGGAACTTGCCGGCGCTCAAGGTACGCCATGGAAACTGGGTGTGATGATTCACAAAGACTAATGGATATGATTGATTTATAATTGTTGTAGGGATTGGATCTATCACAGAATTATTTTCGACATGTCGAACCTCGACTCCTGGCGAATCTGCCAAGTCTGAGACGACTGGATATGAGCGAGAATGAGATTGGTCTGTTGGAACCCGAGTCGTTCCTTGGAACACCTGCTCTCGAACACATTAATATATCACACAATGCACTATCCGTTGTGCATCCTTTGCTATTCAGGCACTTGACGAATTTATACGAAGTGGACATCGGAAGGAATCGTATGCTGGAGGTTGTTCCCGGACTTCCGAGAAACATAGAACATCTTCATATGGCGATGAATCGTATTGTTTCTCTTCCCACTTTGGCATCACAGGATCTCGCTCTTCCAATGCTGAGATCTTTAGATATCAGTGCCAATGGGATCGAAAGAGTTCTGCCAGGTGTCTTCACCGATTTATCAAACTTGAGGAAGTTGAATCTCGGTTACAACTCCCTCAGGATCTTAGAGGATGGTGTGTTCAATGGACTTTCTAGGCTGGAGCAATTAGATTTGAAGTACAATCGTCTTGTAACAATCCATGGGAGATGTCTGAGGCCACTGAGATCATTAATGGATCTAAGTCTCCGAGGAAATAGACTGGAAGTGTTAAGACCCGATGTCTTCCAGGAGAACACGAGACTTCAAAGGATAGACTTGAGCAGGAACAACCTGGCCCAAATACCGCACTCGACGTTCACCAGTACGAGGTGAGTGCTCAGTTACTGTATGATGAAACTCATTAAAGACCAACCTGCCAGAACGATTGGCAGCGGGGAATTTTCTTCTCCCCCTGATCTTGCACACTCGGACGCCCGTAGAAAAGCGGTTTCACTTGTGGTTGGCTGGTTGCGTCACCAAGCAAATTGGTACCTAGAAAGTTCTCGGTGCTCGCGTTAATGTCCCTTGTCTCGGTGCCATCGCGATGGCACCAGCCTACCGTGCTCCGTAATTTTTACGGTGTGTTGCTTGTAGGAGAATTTACTCCTAATTTCAATTCTCGCCCTATCCTGTCCAACTAGTCATGTTGACACGATTGTTTAGTTTAATCGATGGGGAGGTGTGGACCGATTAGATTTTCTTACGACACCTGTTTGGCCGGAAATGACTATTACTCTTTGAGCGAGTGGATGACTGAAGGAAGGGATGCTCGATGCCCATTGTTAATTGCAGGGACCTTCGTGAGTTGTACGCGTCGCACAACACTTTGACCGAGTTACCCGGATCGCTGCACGGCTTAACGGCTCTTCAGGTCCTCGACTTGAGCTTCAACAAGCTGAACATCCTGTCGCCCGACACGCTGAGCAGCCTCTCGGCCCTCCTCGAACTCAAACTTGTTCGGAACCGTATAAGGGAGCTCCGCGAGGGCGCTTTCAACGGCTTGCCAAGACTGACACTCATCGATCTGGAGAACAATGATCTTAGAGTGATCGAAAGGAATGCTATCAGAGCACTACCCGAACTTCAAGCAATTCGCCTTGGAAAGAATAGGTTGCAGGTACTGTGAGAAATTAGAAAATCATCCTGAATCACTCTTGCGCGAAAGAAATGATAACTTTCAATCATCGATAATATTCAGATCGTACCGAGCGGTGCTTTCTCCGAACTACCGCTTCTCCAGAGCGCGGAACTCCAGGAAAACCGTATCCAGGAAATAGCTAGCAATGCGTTCATTAACGTGCCGCACCTTCTCTTCCTCAACCTAAGCCACAATCATCTGCCAGCACTGGAATACGTCGGTCTGGAGAGCCTTCGCTCATTGGAAGTGTTGGATCTTAGTGACAATCGACTCTCCAGGGTATCCAGTGATAGTTTGGCTTCAATGGAGTGGTTGGTAGAATTAAAGGTGAGATCTGCATTCACCTACTTGCCGCTTGGAAGATTGAAAAGGGAATCGAGTATGTACGCTGGTAGAGTTGGAGGAGGTAAGCGCCTCGCTCTAATGGGGATAATACTTTCTCGTCGAGAGTGAAACTTCTGCCATGAAGCGTGGTGCGAGGCCGCTCGTTATGCTAGGGGAGCAATTATTCGTGTACACGGCCGCATCGTTAATTAAGTAGATAGCGCGTGCCCGGCCACTTTACATGCTGCTTTTCCACTTTGCTCGCAGATGGACAACAATCGGATTTGCGCCATCCACGGCTCGCCTTTCGACGAAATGCCGAGGCTCCGGGTACTCAGCTTGAGGAGCAACCGGATGGCATCCGTTTCCGAGGGTGCATTCAAGAGATTAAGATCGAACATTGCGATCTTAGATATCGATGGTACTGTGGCTCGTTTACAGTATTATCAGTACTCATTCTACTTCACTTTATCTGATTCAACTCTGCTGAACTTTATACTACAATGCCAATTAGCCCTTGACAATAGGGAGTGACCCTTTGAAAGTGTCAAGCAATTAGGAGTTAGAGTAATGTAATTTAGGGGCTCGGGACTGACTTGTGTTTGCATTTGAAAGGCAATCCGCTCTCCTGTTCCTGTGGGATGCTCTGGTTAAGGGGATGGCTGCAGCAAGCTTCCACCGAAGGCCCAAGGTGTGCGGATGGATCTTTGTTCAAGGAAATTAGACTGTCACGGCAGGATTGTCAACGAGAAAGGCAAATCGACCCGATACATCCTGGCTGCGAAGCTGAGATAATCAACACTGCGAATGCTCCTGCCTCGTCAGGTAAATCAGGATATTCATAAAGTGATTCTCAAAAGAGATTCTCACTGGAAACCTCATGGATTTTCAATAGTGTTCGGCGTGACGGAAATGGTACCACTTTGGATGAACTTGAAGGACTTATCGACGCGAAAGCCCTCGGAAGAACTTGACTATTACGAGTATCCTGACTATTCGCAGGATAATCGAACAGGTGTCTCGAATACCACGAGCGCTCCCTTGCAAACCACTCCTCAACCAACCCAAAATGTCAATGTGATCCAACCGCCTGAGGGTGGGAAAAATTTCAGTGAGAAGAATAATAGCATACCGGGAAAGAAGAACAGTCAGATGCCGCCGTCGCCCAGCAGCTCGGGCTTCACGTTTTTCGGGGTGCCGTTGCCCAATCTGAATTTCAATCTCTGGGGAAACTCGGGGAGAAAGGCTGAAAGGAAAGAGTACTCATCGGGTAGACCGGGTAGGGGACGTTACAGGAATTTCCCTCCGACCGAACCCGAGATCCACAGGGGAGGGTTTGTACCTTTGCCACGAGGACAGGGTGGATTCCTGCCGATTACTGATCCTAGACAAATTTATGAGAGACAAATTAAGAACGAGACAATGAAAAACGCTGGTGGGAGCAATGGTACTATTAATGAGGATCGAAAGAGATGGAAGAATGGTAACGGCACTGTTGTGAAGATCGAGAAGACCTTCCCGAAATTCAACCGGTCGCGTGTTGCCTTCAGGGAGAGGGAGGAGTTGTCTACGTCGGCGAATAGTCATAACATGACTTCCCGAAGATCTCCGTCTACGGACAGAAGAAACATGTAAGGGATAATGCAGATGATATTCGAAGATTCTTAGGATCCGTAGATTATGCCGGCTTTCCTTTTGCAGTACTGGCACTTCGCCAAACATGACGAAAAAGGCTGAGACCACGATTCCACCGGATGAACCGGTGCAAGAAGCTGACGAAACGACTGTGCCGAGCGAAATTTATGACGACACTTTGGAAATGGATGAGGGGGAGAAGAGGCCACAAGATAGGAAGTCCCAAGAAATGGCGAGTAAATTTGTCTGGACGACACCTAAGTCGTCATCCTTGGATGCTGCAAATACTGTGAGCGAGTCGAATCCAAGAGATCTTTTGAAGTCGAAGGAAAAAAATTCGTTCTGGAGCGCTGAACCGATGGAGGTCCAAAAAGCATCTGTAACGCCTGGAACTATTACCGATCGGCGTAACTCACTGGCTGGTAAGTGTGCATTGATACAAATGTTGATGTTGACACAGTCCAGTACGCAGGTATGATAACATTGCAGATGACTCACATCCGGTAGAAACCGATGGACCGACCCCGCATTTCCTAGCATCGATGATAGCGTCTGGAGAGAACCAGAAAGATAATCAAAGTAATGTATTGCAAGGTTCTCGAGAAAGTGATGCATCTGCTCTATCAGCATTACTGGTACCTGGCGGTCAGATTTCCTTTACGAATTCAAGACCCCTCGGCAGATCGACCATCACCAAAGTACCTTCTCCACATTTCGGACAGTCAGTCGATCACGATGAAAGTCAGGAAGGTCAAAGACCTGTTAGTGATGCCGCACACAGGACGACGGAATCTTTGATTGAAATGAAAGGATCGCTTGGCGAGGATACTTCAGGTGAGAGCGCGAAAGTGATGGAGGATAGCTCCTTCAACTGGTACTTCCAGCACTACAATGACACTTATCTGGAACCGTATGTCGGAATTATATATGGTTCTGGTGCGGAGAAGAACTGCATGTTAGGGCAATTGGTAATATCTGTTTGTGTACTAACACAATCGGCCGTGCGGATCCTATTACTTTGACCCTCGAAATGGATTACGTTCAATGGTACAAATGACACATGTAGAATAAAAGAGGAGGACACAATACTATTTATCGTTTTCTTCTTTTTATTAATAACGCTGTACCTGTTATATTTATGAAATGCCTTGAATTCTCTAGAAAATACAATATGTATACGGCTTAAAACGTGCGAGGCGGCGCCGATATAGGCCGAGGAATTCGGTCTAACGCGAGCCGTCAGGTATTATCAGAAAATACTTGAGCTGATTATGCCGGCAAGCCTTCGGTGGTGATCGAAGTGTTATTTCCACGAGGCCCGATCGAAAACATCAATAAATATGACTGGCCCGTCACAAAAACTCGATTGCTTTCTGGTAAAAAAAAAATCTAAAGAACCCGTATTGCACTCCACGAAGTTAACCAAATTTCTTTGAGAAACTCGGCCTATGCTTTGCAACAACCATTAAAAAAAGTTGTAGAGTGCATGCGAACGAGTTGCGAATGAATTCGCTGTCGCATCGACGATGAAACGGTTCAAGGATTAAGAGCCTCGATGGAGAGTGTTAGTTTCAAATAGGGTATTTATTCATTGACTCTTAGACTTGGCCTTCTCCTTCTCATCTTTCTTCTCCTCTTCCTTCTTCTCATCCTTTTTTGCTTCTTTCTTATCTGTCTCCTTCTTCTCAGCGTCGCGATTCGTCAATTTATTGTTGATTAAGTTATGTAGCGCTACAATTGACCTGACAAGAGCTGCCAAATAAACGACCAGCATCTGATCGTTGGTTTTAACATACAGCGAATCGACGAAGTTGCTTTGCGTCATGTCTGGCAATAAATTAAAAATATCCTGTAGCTGATAAACGATTTGATGATTGATTGGTAACTTCCCACTTCCGACCTGAAAGAAACAAGTTCCCCATTCGTAATCAGTGTCATCTATTAACCATATGAAATCAGCATGTACGATGTACCTGAAGCAAATAGTCCCTAATTTCTTTGAGTTGTTCATGAAGGCCCTTTAAACCTAATAGTTGATTTGTGATCCTCTGACTGAGTGTACCAACAGTGGTATCCTTGATATCTCTTAACAAGTGTTCCACACCCACTTCCTCTGCCTCCTCAGCACCAATCTCGCTGGGTATGTGTTCAAAAGTTTTGGATGTTGGTGATCCATCCTACAAACAAAAATCCCCATAAACAAAGAGAATAATTATGAATTCTAAATAAAGATGTAGCAATCGATGCTTACATCATGAACCTCCTCTACTACTTGATATGCTTCTGTTGGAAGACCGAGATCTTTGGGCTTTGCGTCGATGATCACTAAGACTGAATTGGGGCAGTATCTTCTGATAAGCTCGTTGATAGCCACATCATTTTGATGAAGTTTTGGCCCAGTGTGATACCAGCCTACGACTATCTCGCGAGCTAAAACAATACATGATTTATTAGAAAATCCTGAAGGTGTTTGCATCAAGCATTGTTAAAACACACTTGCCATTAACTTTTTTGAACATTCCATACATATTCTCGAGGTAGTCGTGGTCGAGGAACCAGACCGATTTGTCCTTGTCATCCTCATCGAAGGGAACTGAAAGAATTGACGTATTATCACCCTGCTCGATACACCGTTTGTTTACATGACGCGGTAGAATGGGGGAAGTACGCAAGGCATGATAACTACGAAACAATTCTATGCTAGATAGCATAATTGTTCGATGTTAACAAAGGAATTCGAAGAAGTTGAGCTACATTCATATCCAAAGAGGATAATTCTGAGTGTCACTGCACAGTATGCTAACCTGCAAAACTGTTGGACACGTCGAGTACGCCCTTTGCCCGCCAACATCCCAATAGCACGCCGACCACGCGTTTCTGATTGCCAATCTTTCCCATACGATTGAAATGATCCACCACGCTCAATAAAACGAGCGGGTGAACCACAACCTTTGTCGTTACAACCTCTTGACTCGGCATTTTTGGAGCAGTTGCCTTTTCGTACTGAACCTAACTGAAGTTAGTTGCGGCAACACCAACTTTGAATATTTGGCATTGGAGATGGAACATCTACATAAGAACAGCGTCTACACTGCGCACTCTATTGGTCAAGTTTGGTTTTCGAACAGTCGGTAATAAAGGGAACGTTCTTAGGAAATTCGCTGTTACCCAACCGTTCTCTCTATCGTATAGATGTCACTGTATATCTAGTCTGTAATTAAATATTAATCAGTTTCTCGTTCGATCTTTTCAAATTTA
Organism: Ectemnius cavifrons; assembly: GCA_964023945.1. Classification (NCBI taxonomy): domain Eukaryota; kingdom Metazoa; phylum Arthropoda; class Insecta; order Hymenoptera; family Crabronidae; genus Ectemnius; species Ectemnius cavifrons. The sequence goes on from OZ030381.1 coordinate 10,766,858, forward strand.
CACACTCAAATTTGTGCGAATCTTTTTAAGTTTCCTTAACTTCTTTGTATTCTTCGAAATTCAATATTTTATTGTGTTGTATCTCAGATTTAGGAAGATTACATCGTATTTTTTTTATTAAAGAAATTAAGTTGAGATGAGCTATCATCGGGCTTTACAAGTGCCATAAGAGGGGCATAACATAGGTGACAGTCGAGTGCACATCCACAGGCCGGAAGTCGAGCACACAGAGGACCGGGGTCGGAAGTGATTCCGGTGGCCGAACACTCCGATGGCATTGTTATCGTGCCTGCCGTGTAATAATTGTCACTGGGTAGGCCGATAACGATGCGATGAACGCCAGTCAATATCTTTGCCGAAGGATACAGGAGCATTAACAGAAGCTTTACTCTTGGCGATACGGTGTTGATTCAGTAACTACTGACGCTCTGTAACCGTAACTTCGTTCCGAGCCTAGCTATATGTAGATTGAAACTGAATTGTGGTAAAAGTCTTTGTCACGCGATGTAAAAGAAATGGGCGCGATGTTTCCGCGCCGATTTACGCGGCTTCTGCAAAATTCATGGAAATAAAGGCTGTCTGAAATTTGCAAAAACGTTTGTTCCCCAACCGTCAGGCGTCTGTTCATCCGTGTATGTGTGTGTGTGTGTGTGTTACGTGTTCGGCAAACTGCAGTGCAGCGCAATCTTTGTCACGAGCTGAATTCGCAGGTTTAATTGTTTCTCGCCTGCCGTATTTCATTGAGCGCTTTCACCATAGAAAAAAGGTGACTGACTCCAATTAGGGATTTTTCTTTTCGTGTTAGTGATAATTATACAATTTCAAGAAATGTATATATTCCAGTAGAGTGTCTCAAAAGCCGAGGGGGCGAAGTCACCGGTTGCAACCTGACAGAGACACTCGCAAGGAATTCGTCGAGAAAGCGGAATGCGCATTCCCCGGGGAATTCCTTTCAGCATTTCGAAACCATTTTCAAGACCATCCCTGGCCGGCACCTCGCCAGCAAAAGCGTCGTGATTTTAACGTGCCGCCTCCTATTAAGCCGCGCAAAATCGATTTCACTTCCTAGAAATAATCTTTACACTAAAGATTACAAAATTAGCAATCATTCTCAAAGGAGAATGGGTTGCGCACCATCGAGCGAACGATCTTCCAGAAGAGGCGCTTGCCGATTAATGTCGATCAAGCTCACGTTTACTAAAGAACAACTCGACAATTTAAACGGATACTTCCGAAATATGGTCGACGCCACTGATTCACCAAATGGTAAATGTTGTCAATGTCGGATCGATGCAACGAGAAGAAAATAGTTTTACACGCGGAACGAAATGCGTTTTCTCATAGATGCGGTGAATGAAAGGGCAATGGAAGGCAGGGTGGAGAGATTGGTGCAGCGGCTGATACTGGGCGCGGCTGATCTCGACCGGAGATTTTCATCTATGTTCCTCGTCTCTCTGAATGAGCCTCGCCGTATAAAGGTAAAGAGATTGAGGCTTCCAGCTTCGAAGGACTAAATTGGCCTAGTAATAACTTTGCCAAGCAAGACTATGAGCTTTAATTTCATCCCGCGAGACAACCGAGTCTACGTTTTAATTCCTTACCTTCATCTTCTCTCTTTCGGCTGCAGCAGCAGCAGCAGCAAATGAAATTCGAATACCTTCTGCGAATCGATGCACTGTCGGTGCCAGCTGTAAATGCCGACTGTGGGAGCATTGTCACTGTCGAGGAGGATGAGTCTGTGCCAGGATTCGTACGGTTAAAGGTCCACGGGGAATCTTGGCAGGAATACGTGGATATCGGAGGCAGGCTCAGGAGAGATCTCGTAAAAGCCAAATTAGCGACTTTACTGGCCACGACCATTAAGCAAGGTACTATACATATACGCTTCCTCTTTCACCGCTCTTTCGCCCCCTTTCTCATGGATAAATCTCCAAATTTGCATTTCGCCGGTTGCCTTCACCCCTTACTGGTGCGCCACTGGCAAAGTGGATTTCCAGGCCTGGTATTTGCACGAGGAAGCGGAATAAAATGTCAAAGGGGGGGTGGAACGTGCCTTCAACCGAATGAGGAGAGAAGAGGGCGCGAGAGATAGTTGGTAATTTCATTTGCAGAAGCACCGAGTCAATCAGACGGGAAGAAGTGTACCACCACGCCGGGTCAAGTAGTCGACGCTGAGGTCCTCGATAGGATACTCAAGCAGCCCGATTACACTCGAGTCTTTTACGGATCCGGTATGATATGAGATTGTAATACTCACTCGCTTCCCTGAGAGTACCTAGCTTCGCTCTGAAATTCGTTATCGTTCTTCCTATCGTAAGGCTGTTGCTCCAATTTGCAACGCTTGCAGCAAACCTGCACTTCTCGCTTTCCTTACCACGACTTTACGTGTGTATATGTGTGTCGGTGTGCACTGGTGCGGGTGTCGTTTTAAGTAACCGATGCGGAAGGGAAGCCAGTATTTCAATATTCCGGCTGTCCTATAAATCAGGGGCAAAACGCCCCGGCGAAGTTACTTAACAACGACCGACCGGGATTTGGCATAACGAGCCTGGGTGCTCACTGCACTCGGTTTCTGTGTGACTGCATTAAGCCAACCACCATAAATCAGTCGCCTCAAACACTAATTTGCCTGGCTCTTTCACCAAGACGAAACTTTAATCACTTGGAGATTGTTACTTCCCGTATAATTTGACGGAAAATTGAGGGCTCGCAATTCGACGTAGTGGACGAAATACTTTTTAGCGAATTCGGATGGTCCATTACCGGAGCCGAGAAGACAACGGATCGCCCTGATAGAGGACGCAGCTGGAATTCTCCTGAGGATCGGCTTGGAGGGTTGCAAGACGCGCGAGATCGAAGTCAGGTTATTAATTGGCATTGGTCTGCCTTCTTGGTCCACTCTGGCAGATTACCCGCGGAGAGTGCCTCTCTATCACTGCGACGCTCTGCTTCATTACAGCATCCCGCAGAGTGTGAGTATACCAATCAAGCACGTCTATGTAATACAATCCAAATATAAAGAATAGTTCATTTAAATACAACCCCTTTGAAATACAATGAAATATATACGAAAAGAAAGTTTCAAACAAGTTTCGTTGACTACAAAAAAGTGTTAATTGGCACTAGAAGCCAACGAAGCTGAAGTACCAGTCGGGGTTCGCAACACGCGATTTTCAGAGCACCGAACGCCAAAAAGTCAAGTTTATTGACTTCCGCCTTACGCATGCGTTGATACAATTAGAGCATTGATTGCCGGCATCCTGGCGCGGCGCTGGCTGCGTGCGAGTAATTAATAATAATGCCAATTTGGCTCTCGCAGTGGGACGAAATATTAATACCAGCCTTCCAGTGGTAACGACTCCAACGGTCCACCACTGCACCATCCTGAAACCTGAGAACGAAAGATAGTCTCTCTCTCCCTCTATCTCATTTGCTCTCCTTCAGCCGTTCGTTCTTCTGCTGGGAGCGGCAGAGCGTTTATTAAACCGCGGCACAAAAGCTCGCGTTGCTTGCGGATAATTCTTGAAAGCGCGTAATTACGAGCGCGCCATTTGTAATGGGCCCTTTGTAATCCCCATTAGATTGCTTTGCCTCGCTTTGTCCTGGGCGATGATCCTCTGGCATCCCTCTTTCTATCTTCCCCTCTCTCTTTCTCTCTTTTGCATACTCTCTCACTCGCCATATACGAATACTGTCTCGGAGCGAGCGAGTTCAATCTGCAATTAAGTGTGGCAAATATTGTTTTTCCAGTAATTGAGACACATGGCTTTTTGTTGTTTGAAACAATAATACGGCGATTCGCAGTACCATATAGTATCAGCCCTTCATCCACGGACCCTCTGTTCCTCCTGGTTCTGCCAATGCATATTCACGAGTGAAACGTGCACACATGCATGTGCACGGCACTCGCGACAGTGTAAACAAAACGAGGGAGCGCACATGTTTTCGCATCGATATGCGGCGCTTCGAGCATTAATCTAGCATAGGTGCCAAACAGAGTAAATGCTTTGTCGCCTGCCTGATGATTGCCACCTCTTCGAAACGCTTCGAAATATAGTCTCGGTTCGCTTTAAGCCTGATTCACGCGATATCCACCATCCAATCACGTTGATGTTCGAGAGAGAAATGATTACATTGTACTAAGCGGGAATATTTAAGTTTGGAAGTCAGGTTTTGCTAGCATTCGAGTGACAAAGCAAACCTGAGTGCAGGAGAGTGTGAATCAGGCTTTAGGCGGCTCGTGTAGGAGTGATTCGCTCGAGGTGTTTCTACCGCACCTGATTCCAGGGCATGTACGCTGTCGCTGGTGGAGCGTACATCGGCGCACGCTGCGAGAACCGAGCGACCCTCTGGAGAATACGTGTCCCAGCAGCTGAGAAAATTATGAATCAACATTACGCTGACAATAGTGTTCCTGGCCTAACCGATTCTATCCTCATGGAGATTTTGGACCAACTACGCGATGGTCGACTGCGAGGTCTGCCCAAGAAGTGCAAGGTATCGGACCTTAATTCTTCATTCTTTTTGTCTGGACTCGTAACTATCAGATCGTGGTATTTTACATTCGGCTGACTTCGGAAAACTCTTACGAAAATTCCGGTATTATATGTTCAAAGGATTTTTTCATAAACCCTGGTTTTTATTTGTTGGAAGTTTTGAAAAATTAAATTAAACCGCGGAATTCTACCATGCCCGTTTAGTTGAAAGTGACCTTTTAATATCGCGGCGTTCCATACAGTAAAGCACAACGAACAACATACTTTCTAATAATTTCCACGGTTATTCCCCCGGCGCTATTCATCGCGATAAAGGCGCATCAGCTGGGCGGGAATATGTAATGAGAAAAGTTGAATCGATTTTGTAAAATTTCCCACACACACACAAACACAGAGTGTGCGATCCCTCGGTGCGGGCGGGTTGCAAACATACGGGTGGGAAGTTTGCATTCAAGAAATGAGGATCGAACTATGCCAGATTTTTCAAAGTGCTCGAAGATTGAGTTTTCCTGGCGAGTGAGCTAGACTTTCACAAAGGCTCTCTCTCGCGTTCGGAAATGAATTCTCCCAAGCTAGGTAGATGCATCTCGTGCATTCTAATATCTCGAGCGATAATATACACCGTTGGTTCTGGTACGATCAGGATAGCCGGAGGAGCTTTTCAGCGCATTCCACGGAGCGTCTGCGTGTGGTTTCACGGCACATCCTGCGAACCATTCACCGATGGTCCTTGGAAAGAGCTGGTCCCGATCCCTTGACGACCTGGGCGCCCGAATCTCTGGCGCGTCACGTCCTATTAGCGCTGGACGAGTTAGTCAGGGCGTTGAGGTGCCAAAACCTGAGGTGTTACTTTCATCCCCGATGCAACGTGATGCTGCAATGTGCCAGAGGTAGCTTTATTTCTATATAAAAAAAAAGAAACCCTCTCTCCAATGGACAGGTCCTTCGTTCTTTCTCTCGCTATCTCAAACAGTTGATCGGCTTGATTTTTTTATGTAGTTTATTAAAATCACTTGGAGCATAAGACTCGTATGTCCTCCGCCTACTATCGCTTTTATTTCGTCGCGTTGCTTTGTAAATCACCACCGGTTGCCATGGCAATTCTTAATTGGTAACGATAACGAGTCATGCCATTATCGAGGAAGCGGAATTTATCGTTCGGTCATTTACATGCATCGGTGAGCCCGATGCCCGGATATGATGGTCGGTACTCGGCGCATCGCCCTGGGATCTTTAACGGATTGAGTTTCAGGGTTCACGCCTCTCTTTACATTATATACTCGGCTAGTCAATTTTTCCCTTCCTGGACCAATCGAGTCGGATGTTGACTATTCGCTTGTAAATATCAATTGTTTCTGTATCGGACTGTAATAACTAGAGAATTTGTTTAACACAATTTATTTAACGATCGAGAATGTTTGAAAAGCCACCGGAAGCTATTTTTGCTCGGCAGTCGTGGAGGGAGAATCGAAACAAACCCGATGATCAATGCATACGAGAGGGCAGGAGAGGTTCACGCCTATCGTGACGTTTTTCCATTGTCGAGGTGGAGCACTGCATCACGAGGACTCGTATGCGTGTGACGCACGAGTGCTCGAGTCCTACCTAATGGCTCTTCATCAGCATTCGTCCACCATGAAGCCGAGGCCGCCGACACCGCTCGGCGTTATGGAGGGTGAGCTTATTGTCAAATGGCGTGGTGTTATGGCTTCTCTGCCGAGAGGCACCATGGCTGCGGATTACGGCTATAGTCGGAAGCAACTCGAGTACCTCGACATCCTCCTCCAGGAGGCATTGCGTGCTAAAGACTCCTTGCTTCAGGTATCGACGTCATTGGAAACACCTTTGTTCAGGATATGCTTTGTTACGACTTATACGAACTACACAATTTCCAGGATCACGTGGACGAGTATTCCTGTCTGAATTACCCTGAATTGTCTTACAACGTTAGTGAACAAGTGGAGAATCTAGTGTATCTTGTACGACTGCTTCTACACCAAGCACGAGATCAAGTTTATCTTGCCAAGGACAGAAGAGTGCAAACGCATCATCGCACGAAATTATTTAAAAAGTGCAGTCATTATAATACAACTAGTCATTTCGATGATTCGGTTGATTCATTGGTAGATCTTATCAGAAAGGACACCGAGACAGCCAATATGGATCTAGAGAGGCAGCCGCTCCTGGCGAGGATGCTTTTACACTGGCTGTACTTCGGTAGGAAGCCGATCCTTTTCTTATGCTGATCGATGCGATTGTGCTCTCGGCGTTATTTAAATTCGGTTGCTGTCGAATGTTCCTTCCAGGCCTGGAGAACGACAAGAAAATCCTCGAACCGTTTCTGCGCCCGTATCTCAATAGTCTCTTCAATGGACTCCACGAATATTGCTATTATGCAGATTCCTGGAAGGATAGGCGGGAGACTTGCATCGCGGAGATGCGCTCGTTAGTGAAATTTTGCAAATTGGTGGCGACCCAGAAAGTGTCACCAGCTGTTGGGATCGTCGACTTCATGTCAGATGGCTGGCGTTGGGCGGAGAGTTTGATCAGGATGATCGAGCGCTCATCGAATTCTCTAAGATTGATCTTCTTAGTTGATGGGAGAATAATGAAATATAACTTGACATTCGCCGAGAACAAAAGCCTTAGTGCGTTCTCCACCTGGAGCAAAGCTAGGAGTGTTGGTAATATAATGCGCAAACGTAGATCGACGTATTATCGATACAACCAACAAGACTCTCCTGATGATGATAATGGTAAGTACGATTTGAGGTCGATTTAAGGTCGATTTCGTGACGTCCGTGACCTGTCAGTGTCACACTCGTGTGGTTTCCTAATCTTCTGGATATTGAAGCCGACCGGTTCGAGTTAGGTTTCGACCTCCGTCTCTCCCAATTTCAAGTTGAACCATGGCAAAAGTCAAACTCGGTCGAAGTAAGGCTCGCCAGATAACAGTCTATAAATCTCTATCGAACGACGTTACTGAAAATGGAAGAGGAAACGGAGAAGTCTTCCTTCGAACGTAGAGCAAAAATCCTTGTACCAATTTTGCGGAGAAGTACGCGCATTTTATCGGAACGCAATTAAGTTGGCGTCGGTCTGCACAATGCAAAGGTCACCCATATCGTATATTGGAATTCTCCACCGTGCCAAGGAGACATTTTTTCCATTCATCTTGAAGTGGCCGAGCTTCCAGTTTGCGAGTGGATCGCGCACAGCTTCCGAATATTTACTGGCATCCGGGGAACGTGATTTCAATTAATTCCCGGAGAGCGAACTTTGCCGCTTGTCCATGAGAGCTACTTAGCGCGCGCGCGACAAGTTCCTCCTAAGTAGGAGTAAGCCGCCTGGAGCTTATTGGACGATACTTACCTTCGCCTCTTAACACTTGATTTACCACTTTACTATCCAATGTCATTACCCGTCCCACCATAATTCATTTCCATAGATAATCCAACTAATAAAGAAACAAGTCTTCTTCCATGAATTTTCTTTCGACAATTAACAAACGTAGATTAAAATTGAATAATTCTTCGAAACACATTTCTATCCTCTTTCAATAATGATTCATTTGAATTAATAACTGGAGGTATTAAATAGAGTATGTCGTCGAGAGATGGAAGGCGAAAGACTTTTGTTGAATTTCTCTCTGGAATAATTTGGTGGGAATAAATGTGGTTGGAGAGGTCAGATGGTGGTTGGTAAGGGGTGGCAACTTCTCTATATCGCCGAGGGTACATTCCACTAAGCAGGGGCGACCGCGCGGAAGAAACAAAGATTTATGTTGGGCGGCAGTACACGATATCATCCTCTATGGACATAAAACTCGGGCTAGGAGCTTGCGGCAATAGATCAAGCCCCAGCTGCCGAAACAGGAGCTTGGGCAAGCGCGCTTCTGCCCTTTAAATCAATGTCAACCGATGGTGACATAGGCAAATTTCTAGTCAATATCGAGAGTCCGCTACCTAGCTGAATCCGGAGCTTTGGGACACGTGTATCCACCGTGCTTATGTGTACATGAAAAATCAATATTTTCAGTAGGTAGTCCAGGCCACGCAGAGTTGAGGAACCTCAGCCCTTTGACGTATGTGGCTTCGATGGGCAGAGCTAACCTACGACTACGTGCTCCCGGTGATCTCATCTCGGCCATGATCTCTCTCAGCAAGTTCAGGGTGAGTTGGACAACTCTAGCCTTTGTGAACTTGTCAGTTCGTCCAGACTCCTCTGCACTCATTTTCGTATTTATCATCAGCACCAAAGATTCACTGCTTTTTTACTCTGTCTCTTGATATTTCTCTTTGCCTGTTGTGCCCTCTGACTCTCTTCCCTTTAAATACCGAGGGCCAGCTAATTCTCTCAGTGGATGCGGTACACATCTAGTCAGGCGAGTAGGGATTTCTTGGCGCCCTAGTAATTCCCGGATAGCAATCCTGCATCTGGTTGTCCATCAACGGGGAAGTGTTAAAGTGGTGATTAGTTAAAGAGGGATTATTGTTATTGTTAACAAGTTTCTATAAGAAACTAACTTTCTTTCCCTTACGAAAATCTATCCAGTCATGCATTCATCGTAATATCATTATTATGAAATGTTCGTTGTACCGTATCATTCTTGGCACAATGAATTAAGTATAGTTGGCACGTCTGGGACCAATTTTATTCAGAAACTGTGCATTTCCAAGCGACGGCGATTCATAGCCAGAGGAGAATTTCAATAAACAGAGATGCGAGAGTTGTGTAGCAAGCTTTCACGATACGCGCGACATATTTCTGGCATTAAATTAGCACGGTTGGGTGGTTGTATTAATTTTTCAAGGAGCGCTATACACGGTAGAATGGAGGAATGGGAAGTCCAATTCTCAAGGCAAAGACTTGACGATGTTACGAGCTTCTCTAGCAGACATTCGCGTTTGAAATTCTGCTCCTCCAATAAAACTAAGTGAGGATCATCGCTAGGGTGAAAGTTTCGGAAGACGTATGGAGTCCGACGGGGCTTCCGCTTTTTCTTGCATTTTCCAGCGGCTGGATTGAATATCGGTTTAATACTTCTGAAACTCCCGCTCAGCAGAGAGAGGAATTATGAAGTGAAATCTCGGCGCGCCGTGGGAACGTGAAATCGGACGGTGCAGCTACTTCAAAGGATATATACGTGGCACCTGCGGTAACGAGCCCAGGAAAATGTTTCACCAACGAGAGACTTCTCTCTCACACACGCCGAGATTTTTTGTGATCGCAAAGAGCGACGGTTTGGATACATTCAACGAAAGATTTAATTCATCTCGGCTGATTTGAAGCTTGGTTTTAAGTCTTAGTAGATTTACATCGCACAATAGTATAATAATAATACTTGTATACTTTTATTCGCTACTTTTGTACACCTGGCGCTCGCTCATCAATGTATTAAAGTTGAGAAGAGGCTGATTAATTATCGAGAAACTTTCGTTCGATATTGCCGGCTCAATTTTCCTCGGGTTTCCCGAGGGCTTCGAATATCAGTCGATTAATCCGCGTTAATTAGACGGGGAAAACTTTCTGTTAGGGTGGTGAGAAATAAATGGACGGAATAGGTATTCGCTAGGGCGACGGAGCCGACGACAGGACACGATCCTGCACTTACGAAGGCTGAAACTTTTTTACGGGCCGAGGACGACGTTAGCAATAGCATTATGTAGAGCTGCTTCTAGGAGGCTCCCTGACGGTTCGAAAGATTTCATCGGGGATCAAAGGAACTGGTCGAAAGGTTAGCGAGTCTCTGGGGAACCTTAAAGGTATCAACAGGATCGACGAAGCCGAAGGGTAGAGTTAAACCAGACCTAATAGGTGTCACGGAGCTGCCTTGAGATTGCTCGGATGTTCGCCAATCCCTTCGCCTTGATATCTCTGGACTATCTTCACCGAAATATTCCAATAGGCATTTCGGGATTCAAGTTTCCCCGAATAACCTTCCTCTATGAGATCTCTACCTTCTCTCTCTAAAATAAATGTTCGCTCTTTCGAGTCTTGTCTCGTGTCTCTGGAATTTGACTATGCTCTGCCTCCAAATATCATTCGTACACTTTTTCCACTGCAGCAACTTCTTCTGGCCTCTTTTTTTTTTTTTAAGGGATGTTACGTGCGCTCGTTTAAGGACATAGTCGCATCAGCGTTGACTGTTCGGTTAAATTTTCTTCGCAACTTTGTAGCTTGAAAAGTGAGGTGATGTTTACGTTCGTCAAATGCGAACTGAATGCGACGACTGAAGTGTGGTTTTAAACTTTCAAACGTCTTCCGTTTCTTTCGATCGAGTGGAGCATTGTACCCAGGGCGACACTACAAGATAAACGAATGGAGGTGATGCTCGGTACTTATCCGATTAACGTTCCTATCCTTCAAGCCACCGGCATCCGGAGCTATTGGAGCTTCGGTAAAACGAATGGCGTTCATTTCTCCTATTGTCCACGTCTGCCCGACGAGAGTTCGCTTGTAAGAGAGACGAGTGTGTCTCTCGGATGGTTTTCAAAGTTTGTGGATAGTCGTACTCCCTTCGAGTGGTGGTTTTGCACTTGCAACTACTAAACGAAGATATTAGGAAAACTATGTCGAGCCTGCTTTTTCTTTCATAATGGGTGGATTATCCGATCAATAGAACTTCTCTTTTTGCACTGCAACATTGTGACAAATTCTCTTTTGTGCTATCTTCTAGATGATATCTCAGATCCGCATTGAGTGTAAGTACGGAACGCCTGCGAAGAGTTTGTCTCACTGTCTCGAGGCAACAATTGATTTCACGGAATTGCCACGACACCGTTCCATCCGTATTTTCGTTTTCCATCACTTGCAGTTTAGCCACAGTGCGAAAGGAGAACAGGCAAAACTACTTTAAAGTCGAGCCACGTTTCCACCTCTCGTGGATGCGCCGGTATTTCCTTGTACACCACTATAATCTCCACGCATACTATCACATTGGAAATTGATGGATACAAAGGGCCAAGACTCACAGGCACCAAATACGTAAATGAAATTAAATTCCGATCACTTGCCTGGGTGAATTGAAATTTAATATACGTGTCCTCTGAAACACTGCAATACCATCGTTGCGGTACGTTGGACATTTCACGAAATTACATTAATATGAGCAGGAACACAAGGGAAAAGCGATGCATCCCATTTTACAGAGATCAAAAATTCAATTCTCTTTCTGTGTCGCATTTTGTATTGGTCTTAATGAAACTGCTCCTTGTAACAATCCAGCGAAACTTCTATTATTACTAACGAAGCGAGCGAGTCGTGAAAATGATTGCTACGGGTTGCGTTGAAATGTGTGCAGGCTGCAGTGGAGGTTCGATAAAGCGCTGCACCCGAAGTGATTTCCCCCCGGTCATATTTTCCAGTAATTTCGCACGGGAATCGCTCGGCGAGTCGAGACATAAAAGTATATCGGGCCAGGATAAAGGGAGATCCTGGCTGGTGATTGCAGGGGTGCCCAGACTGGATGTATGTATCAGGAGACGCGAGGGCGAAGCCAGTCGACTAAAAAGGGAAAAGCTGGACATGTATTTACTTTGCCGAAGTGCCCTCGCGCGGCACTCCTGCCGGAAAGCTCTTGGCTCTCTCTCCTGTGCTCTCGCTTCCTCTCGCACTCGCACTCGCTAACTGTCTCCGTGTGCCAACTAACTTTCCACTTAAAGTGCGACCGCTCGATTCCCCGGCAAGCACCTATCCCCCCCAAACCACCCCCCGCACTTCATCCCAACCCACCCTCTACAGTCCTTATGGAAAATACGTTTTGTGCTTCGAAACTAACTTAAGCCGCGCGCGAGTACACCGAGAGAGATAGCAGCTCGCTTTTGCCTTGCTTTTGCTTCTCCGCCTTTACTTTAAAACGCCGCCTGTCTCACGAATGCGCCAAAGGTGCGGCGAGAACACCTTCGCTCAACTTCTACTGGATAGCAATGTTCACCCTGCTACCGGAAACTTTCCCACCAGATTCTCCAGGAAGTCGCGGCGATCTTGCCCCGTGAGGAGAGACTTGCTATGTTGGATATGATACATCGAGCGGCCAAGGAAAGCGCACGTAGGATGCCGAAAAGTGAAACATTCTCCTCTTCCCCGAAGCAGACGTACACTCCAAGGTGGGATCTTGTTTTTGGAGAGTTAACTTTATGGATTGATTTAAAATTGGAACGTGGGAAATTCTTGTTGCAGAGTGGAATCCGACCTTCTCGATTCACCCTTGCGTTTGTCGCCTGATATTAATCGGGGTTGCATTATAGCCGAGAGGCAAAAGCAGTTGGAGCGAGAGTTACAAGGGATGCAAGACACTTTGAGAAGCAATGTCTTTCCTAAGGCGCGTTCTTCGCTCTGGGATTCGAATTCTCTTTCCTCGTGGACTTCCTCTGATTCGTCGATAGGAACAATCCCATTCAAACGACATCGTGTGCCGATTTGGGAGGCTATCAGGAGTAAGAGAGCTCCGAATCTGTAATGATTTCGTTGCAGAGTCCAGCGAAATAAGATGACGATTGATCCCAGGATCACCAATGAGAGACGGTACTCTTACGGAAAGGAACGCAAGGAACAAACTCGGTGAGATGATAAGTCGGGAGGAGTCACCGAACTGGAGCATCACCAAGAATCGTCGCCACCCGGTGGAATCATTGTCCAAGGACGACGATAGATTGCCATCCTGGGAAACTCTGGAGTCCGCCTTGAACGAGCAGCTGTGCAGCTTTCGACTACCCAGCAGTCCAGAAACAGATCGAATAGTGGACGAGACTTATTTGCATACCATCACTGGTGCAAAGTGATTCTCTATGTTAAAACAAGCCGCAAATCAATAATTTCTGTACATTACATCGCATTCATAATGAAATAAATTACCAAATAATTTCCTATTAATAATTCGAAACTTGTAGAGTGAACGTGCAAAATTCGGGCGAACCGAGGCGGAAGGGGATGAAAGCTGGTTGAAATTTCAACCGGGAAGTTTGGGGGAAACGTGTATGCATATTGTGCCACCTCGGGAATATACTTAGGCACATTTGGCAGCGAGTGCTCCTATGTGCACTTAATACGAGCACGAGTATATCGATTCCAAGTGCACATTCCCCTTACAACATCTCCCTTGATAGTGTTCACTCCGACTTAACCCTGGAGAATACTCCAAACGTCTCGAGAAATTCGCAAATGAATCTCTCACTTTGACTGCCACCCCTCTTAACCCTCTTCATCCCCTCTTTCTGTCACTCTGTGTTTATCCATTTTCTTGATAAAGCCGAGCAGCAAACTAATTACGCATACTCTCGCTACTGCAGTCGACAATTCTCTGCTTTGGAGAAGCTACTCTCTGCTCGTCTCTGTGAAACAAGTGCATGATTATAGTGACACACCAGAGAACAAGCTCACCGAGTGCCGAAAAGCCTGACAAAGAAACGGGATGGCCTAGTTAAAAATTAGAGCTGTGTCTATTAAAGTTTCGCGTTCATTTAGTTTGTTTTAACTTAATCTAGAATCTCGCTCGTTAACTAATGGATATGTCGGCTTCTTTTAAAATCGACTGGAGGGCACATTAATGTCTACAGGTTTCTGGCAAATTCGACGGAAGTGTGGGATTCCCCAACAACGCTCTACTCCACTTTTCCTGGCCCATCATCAATCTTTACTAGCTGCGGCTACTCCGTGACCGTACATTTTTATTAAGGATCACACTGAGTTTGCCCCCTGTGAGAAGGAAGAGCCGCTTCTTACTCGGTGAGAAAAATTGCGAAGAAATTGTGCGCGAACAGGGCGTTCTCTCTCTTTCTCTCACTCTTTCTCTCAACTTTTAGCCTTCATGCTTCAGGGAAAAAATAAAGTCCATTGCTTGCCCATCCGTTTACCCAGTGTTTCCCGTCGACTCTGATACTCTAGGAGAGAAAAAGCTGGGAGGTTCCTCTCGATTATTAAAGAAGATAGTGTTGCCTTGTTAAAGCGGCGAAGAATCCTGCTTTAACCGCTTCGATTAGCAGTGAGCTACAGTCGGCGAAGGAAAACCAGTGGTAAAAAGATAGGAAGCTTTCTTCGCTCGAATGACGACTGCGCGAGGCGGATGCGAGCGATACCGCGGTAAGGAAGCCTTCGGAAAAAGAAGGAACTTTGTTTTCGTCGAGGGAGGCTTCCAGCGTACGAATCAATAAAATTGATAGCGATGTCCGGTGAATGGCTTTTTGCGACAGTTCTGAGTAAACTTTCAGGGCGTGCGTGCGAGTAAGCGAGAGAGCGAGTATGTTGAAGAGAGTGGGTCAAGTTCGACGAACACGTAGCAACTAGATCGACGTAGGAGGTAACCAATGTATATTAAGTCACCTTCACCCCCAAGGTAGTCGATAAATCCCTATAGTTCGTGCACCGAAATTCTAGCTCCAAAATTCTATTGGACCATTCTCCAAGACCGGAACTTTCCGATCGGTTTTCCCTGATAACTCGCGACAACCCCCCAAACCCCTTTCACCCTCGGTTTCCGTTCGCCTTAGGAAGCGCGAATTCGAGAAATTCGGTAAATGAATGTAATTGGATGTACGAATGCCAATGGCCCTTGGTGCACCGCTGACTTCTACGTGCCTTTGGCTGGTAGGCAGTTAAAAAGACAGGGACGCGGAAGGCTGGCAATTAAAATAGTTCGAAGCATCGGGATCGTTCACCTTCCAACAAGGCCTTCGCGCACCCTGATTCCATTTCCATAATTACTGCACTCTCCTCCACTCTTCCGCCGCCCCTCCCCTCTTGAAATCCCACTCACCGTAACATTCTCAATATTCATTCTAAGCGTCCGGCTGAGAATAATTAGGCCGTGCCAAGTGCCGATCATCATTCTCGTGTCGGACGATATCGAAGGTGCAGTACTTGTTCGAAACAAGGCCGTTCATTGATCTCCACCCGCTTGCAGCTTCTACTGTTCTGTTTTGATGGCCAAGCCGAGTTTCACCCCTTTACGCTCGAGGCGGCCCGTTTGTTTATGGCACGATTAACACGTTAAGAGTGCGAGACTGCGAACGGTCACCCCCTGATCTCGGATATTTATGGAGGACTGTATAGTATCGGGAGCGACGTTCGGTCTAGTATCATGCTTGCTAATCTACTTTATCTACTTTACTCATACTTAAAGAATTCGCTTGCGTGTCACTCTCTTCATCAGACATCAATTACTATGAGGAAAATACCAACGTCTATCGGATGATCCGGTTGAAATCGATGGTATTATATGGATCATTAGGATGCGTCGAAATTAAAAGGGTCCAAAGCTGAGTTTGGCTTTCGAGCAATCACTCGTCTACCCGGAAATGAATAGGTCTCGCCGGTGATTAGGAAAGCTAGGAATAGCGAAGTAAGCTGTGCAATGTTAAAAGGAGTGCGACAAAAGGCTTCGACGGAGGACTAGAAGCGGCAGCATCGTTAGCTCGTCGCCTAGGCAGTCGTCGTCCTCGTCGTTGTCCTGGAGAGGAGAGAAAGTATGAAGGGACGAGGGCTGGAGTTCGGTTGGCCGGGCTGCTTCCGTGTATTCCGGGGGTGGTTTCAGTGGTGCGCGCGCGCACCAGGGATTGCGCCGTGCTTTCATCTCAGTTTCGCAGCCTCCCTTCCGCGGTCCGCATCAGCTCTGTCCTCGCTGCCGCTGCTGCAGAGGTGTGTCATTTTAACGTCGCGTTCTCTCCATACGGCGCAATCAGCATTCTCGTGGTAACCCGATAAAACGAACACGCACTCGTCAATGATATCGTTGGCCTGATCACTGCTATCGGATCCTGTCGGATGCTGGGATCTCACTCGGTAGAATCGGCCATAGACTCGGCGGAGATATCGCGCGGCTAAAGTGGAATCGCTCGATGCAGCATGCGGTTCGATGCGGATTGACCTCGGAGTATACTATCGAACGGGAGATCATCCAGTCCCGTAGCTCGGATGTACAATGCTCTGCGATGCGGTGGTCCCGACGCGTGTAACTTGGTAAGATTCTCATCTTCCTCTTCTCTGACATCCATTTCATCCCCTTTCGTTTGGTATCATGTAGTCCTTTCAAGAGAATTTCAAAGAGAAATGGTTTCCAGGAGAAATAGATCTCTCGCAAATAGAAATACATCTCTTGAGAGTGCGAGTCATGACCGTCGGACTGGATAAAGTTTCCTCTCTCGATTTTCGTTGAAACCAAGGACACCGAGCCCTTGTTGTCTTACAAGTTCGAGATGCAAAACGCTTGTATCTCTCGTGACGTGCTGTATATGCAGATCGTGTCAAACTTATACTTGAAATCATGGTACAACTTTAGAATGAGTTGCTCGGCTGGCTTCAACTACTTTATCATTCAGCAGTTTCTTTCTCAAGAACGTACTCTTTTCTCTTCATCCTTATAGTGTATTTCCACACTGAATTACCGAGTTCTCGTATACAAAAATGAATATCTTTAATGCATTCGATTTTCGTTGGACTCAAAGAGAACATTTTCATCGTTCGATACCAAGGATATTCGACAAGGGCGTATTATGGAAAGAGGCCGGGTTATTGTGCAATTCGACGTAATTGATTGTCCAAGGGATTCAGAAATACTCCTTCCGTCGGCTGATTTTTCATGTCGCTCATTCTCAGTGAATGGGCTTTGGGGGATGGAAACTGGACCGGCCTTCTCCGCGATCCAAAATCATTTATTAAAGCTGACCAGTCTGAAGGTCCGAGATTTATGGCTGCCTTTCACCCCAGCTCTTATATCCCAAACCCGTGTAACAGTTTCGCTCCATCCGTCCGATGCACGGAAGCAATCTCTCAAGTTTCTCTCAAGTTTCAAGTCGCGCAGCCTCGCCTCGGGAAGCTGGTCCACTAGAGAGATTCTCGAGTCCCGGGATAAAAGCCGATTATTTGGTAAACATCGTATAATGGATGCTCGAAAAGTCTTCGAAGCCAACCAAACTAATTTACTAGTTGTCTATATTGTTGCTGCACTCAATTCGAACGAAGTCGAGTTCTTCGAGGAGAACACTGGAATTATTTCAACGCTAGTCGTTCATCCGCCGGTGATAAATCTCAGCGTGAATGGGGGATGGTTTTCGGGAGCGTCGTTCGCCGGTGTATCGGCGTGATATCGATTTCATCGCAGGGGACTCACAGACGGGGCGATCGGCTGTACTTGTAATTAGTAGCCGGTTGCCGAGAGACAATTGAATTTAGGTAGTTGGTCGAAGGAGGGTGTGTACACGCAAGTCGAATATGCCATTCCACCTTGGCTGGAAACCGTATACACACAAAAGTAGGACACAAGTGCCTAGTAAAGTTATGCAATCTAATAGGAGAATAATTCTCTCCGGTGAACTTGCGAATAGCACCACTCGTATCGGCGAGACAGTGAAATACATGCAAATGCAAGCACTCGCTTTGCGAGTCCGCTCTTTTTCCTTATTACCGTCTTTCCACTAGCATAGAATTTTACCCCGGCGTAGAAAACTCGCCGCATGCTAAAGAGTAGCTGGTACAATGCTGGCTCTGCCGAATTTCACTGTTTCACTAGCGAAGCTAGAACCCGAGGTGAGTTTTCTCCTCACAACAATGTGTTAATTAGGGATTTAGCCACGCGTACTTTTCATTCGCTGGCTTCCTTCTACCATTTCCAGCGAATAGCAATTTGGTGGCATTTTGACATTTATTTCTCTCTGCGATGCCGGCGGCCGGCACAACCCTCGCCGTTACCATTAGCCCCCTTTTTTTTTCACGCACCAGAATTTCGCCAGGCTAAATTCGTGTAACAGGCAGCAGGAAGCGAGAATTGGGGTGGTTGGGAGGTGTTGCCAGCGTCGATATTCGCGGGACTAATGACTGCGGGAAATGAAATTTGCTGGAAAATATAAATGAGCATTTATCTTCGTCCGCAGCGCTCTGGCTCGGCAAGAGGTAGACGAGCGAGTTAGCTGGGAAGAGAATATAAACGAGGCTACTATACATCTAGCCCGGGCTACTCTCATCCCGTACTACTACCCGGGGGGCAGCGGTGGTTCCTGCCAGAATTGAACTTGTTCGAAATCCTGATAAATTCTCGAGTGTTAACGCGGCCACGTGCAGTTGCCTTCCCTGCGCAGCCCGATTACCTCTGAATATTTCAGCCGTCAATTTCACCCGCTCTGACCCCCGGCTCCATTTGCCGACGAATTCGGGCGCATCGATGCCGAGTGATTCTCGCAAAGACTGCGCTCGACCGGCGAATAATTCGGCCGGTAATCGCTCGGTTCGATGAACACCGAACGACAGACCAATCTGGCTTTTCCTGGAATCCCCGGAGCAACGGGGATGCTCCGCTTACCGAATTTCCACGCAGCTCGAGCGTGAAATCCCCACTCACCGGTATAATACAACAAAATGCAACAACAACGCCGTCAATGGTAATAAAGGATGATATTCCAGTGCCGCATTGCGCGAAAGTTTTCCATGGCTTCCGCTGGTTATTCTCTATCAGAGAGCTCACACTGGCCGCACTTTTTGATCTTTGGAGAGTCGAAAGACCTCCTTGTTTTTCAATCTTTCTCCTGTCATTTCGCATCCCCTAAGCTTTTGCTTTTCAAAGCGATTCTTACCAACAGCAGATTGCGACTACTCGTAATAAATTGTTTAAATCAATCGCTATCACTTTACACCCTCTGCCATTATCCTTCCTCCGAAATACTTTCCTCAGGCTTGAGCCAGGAAATTGGGGTCTTAGAGAATCCATTTGACGGAGACTATGACTGATCCTCTGCTCTGGAAATTGGCAAGGCTGAAATTTCTCCAGTGACCTTGTTTACGAGAGTGTTTACAGAAGACATAAACCGATAGTTAACAGATGTTAATCTTTTAATGAGGGAGATACAGAAGATTTGCTCTGGCTTGTCTAAGGTTAGAAGGATGTTCTCAATGGCAAGTGGTCAAGGAATTATCGAACACTTGATTTAACTCGAAGTCAACGGTTGCTGCTTGTGCGAACGGGATGAGAAGCATGGACGAGTTACGGCGGCTTGTACTCGAGAATAAGTACTCCTTGACCTGTACTTCCGCTCTATCATCACTCAGAGCATCAAGAGCAGCGATGCCTTTGCGGCGCTCCTCCCTTGCGGACAGTCTGCTGTTCGCTCAGACCTACTCAGGAGAATCCACATTCCCCGGTGCGGCAGACTCGAGTTTGCACGAATTCAGGAAATAAAGCTTTCTTCGGCTGAATTCAGCTTGATTGATTCGGCATCACCGAGCGAACGAAGATAATGAGATTATTGATTCGAGCATCTCACAAGGTGTCGCATCTACTCTCGCTTGGAAGGCGTAGGACTGAGTGGGAAGGATGCGCAGACTAGTTTTTAAATTTATGGATGGTTGCATCGGGTGCGAGAAAACTCTGGTTGAAAAGGAAGTTTGAATGAGAAGAAGTATTAGTTACATCGAAGTGGCAGCAGTCGTTGCAGTCAGCAGTTTGACTTAACTGGAACAAGCGTTCCGAGCACCCCTTGACCCTCCCCATCCACTTTACCGGTCCACGATCACTCTCGCGAGGGCTCGTTCCGTGTTTAACGTACTCTCATCCCTTTTCTTTTTGGAGCGGTCCCTTGTTGGACCGTCGTTAATCGCTCTGGCAAGCGCGCGCCCCGGCAAAATGACATTTCCGGCCAGGATATAGAAAAATCGCCTCGTGTGAAAAAGGGACATGCGAACTTGCGTTCCATCTTCTACTTTTATGTTATACAGGCTTCCCTTGTACAAAGAAATCCACATTGTTCCAGGGTGTCGAAGAAGAGGAGAGTACAGAAATTTGTCGACGAAATACTCTCTCGCAGCAGCCCTCTCTTCTTCTCTCTCAGTTGCTCGCAGTTTATGAGAGAAATACGCGCTCCGCTTTAATTCTCTGGCATAAAGGCTGCGCGCGATAAACCAACGGCAATTTACGAGGCGGCGACGATTTATTTTCACGGTTTTTAATGCTGCCGGCGCGCGCCGGTGAAAAAATGTTACTCGCTCTGGACCAACCAGAAAGGCAGCACCTCTGAATACGCGAGCGCGACGCCAATGATGCTTCTGAATGATACACGAGCAAGTGGAATTCTATAATTCAGCGTACCAAGAGACAAATGAATCTTTTGTACGCGAGTGAAAGAGCGCTCTAGATTCCAAGATTTACGGTTGAGCGAAAGATAGAAAGGTTATCAGGGAGAGCTCTCGACTCCCTTTTGCGCTCCCTGCTGTCTCTCCAAGACGGCTGCGACATCCTACTTACCCCGTTCCATCGACGCTTCAACTTCTTAGGTGGAGGCCGAGCAATTTTTTTCTCTTTTCCCGCGCGCCAGTTTCATCATCCTGTACCCATCCGCCTTGAGTCGCCAGTCCGTCATTAATGTGTAGAATAACGGGTCCTAAAGGGTCGGCAACGATTCAGGAATGAGCGCTCTCGAGGAAAACGCTCATTTAAAGTTGGAGCCTTATGCCTTGCGTAATTGCGGACCACCCGGTCGCCACGCCGGCTTCACTGCTTCTGATTTCCACCCTCGTAATTTTCTATTGCCTTTTGACGCGTTCCGACTGTACACTTCTCTAATAATTGAGACGGCTGCCGCCGACCCAGCCTTTTCTCCCTGTACTTGTGTATACATAAGTAGGTCCAGCCGGGTCTGACCGAGCGTCGGATTCACCTACTTAAGCCGTTGCTCCCTCATTATCCAGTGTCATCGCTCGATGCCGATGAGGTGCGGCTACTGGCACAGCCCTAAATACACCTCAGGCTTTTGCCGTACATAGCACTTTTCTCGCTCGGCTAAACTCTACCCTGAAACGAGCATCGCCTGTCCCCCTTTATACCGCTGCCCTAGTCCCTCTCTCCTTCTCCCTCCCTCTTTAATTGTCCTCCTCTCACTCTCCCAGCACATTTACCCTCGGCGATGCAGATGCAGTGGATTCCACTGCGGCAGCGTGCACTTTGCGGCCACCGAGAACACTAGACAAACTGCCCTGCTACGCTCCACTATGCCACGCGATGATATACATACCCATACAAACCTGCCCTTCCTCTGCTATCTTCCATTCGGCCTAGTCAGCCATTCTCTCGTCCAAACTACAGTCCAACTTGTGACAGATATTCCTTATAACTCGACACCCATTCATATGTGTCAGTTGATGTTGATATTAGTCTCTGAATGCATGTTTTGCCTAATTGGAACGCTAGTTAGGAGAGCAATCGAGTAAAGCTAACTCAATCGAAACTATTAAAGGGTGCGACCTTCCATCGTGATTCCATGGAGATTTTGATTAAACTGGGCCACGTAGATTCTCGAGTGACTTCTGTACCTTGGGCAGAACAGCCTGAGAAGTTTCGGGACGAAGTCAACCACGCGGATCCGGACGCTCTTTTAATCCACCACCCCCTACCGTCACTGCTAAGTCAGGAGAGTTGCCTGGAAGTTTTGGGTTCCGAGCTGTCTGTCGGTGGAAGGTTGCAACGTGTTACCCGGAAGTTCTCGGCTGGGCGTCGCCGGAACCGGAGTAATCTGGGAGGACTCGCTGCTTCGTGGGCTTTTTAAGGGAGGCGCGTTTCAATGGACGGCTATCAGACTGTTCAACGGACGTAAACGGCTTTAGGAATTCTATTAGTGCCAGCGGCACAGAGATAGTATTGAAACAGCCTCACCGAAGGCTGGTGTCGAGAAGATTTATCTTTCAGGTTTTAGTTCTGCTCGATCAGAGATACATAACATCCCTAACGTTTCTTTACCAAACGAGTGAAAGATTTACGGAAAATTTCGTAAGCCTCATTGTTCGACCACGCGATGCTGCTCTGGATTCGGTAGGCGGTCTTAGTACGTCGATCCCGGTGTACAAAAGGGGACGATGGACGATATCGAACGACTCGACGGTAACGAACGACTACGTTTCCTTCAAAAGCTCTCTATTGGAATTGAGTGGGTTAATGAAGCTTGGCGAATTTCCCAATAGAGCTACATTCAACCCCCATGTTCCCTGGGCACGTGCAACTCGTCATTCTCAGAATACCGAACTCGAAACCTCAATCATTTAGGTTCCTTCGCGAGAGTAGGCTTCCGGCACAACGAACACCAATTACTTCCATTTTGTTAGGAATGAAAGCCTGTGTGAAACTATGTAATAATGAGTAGTTATAATTATAATAGCTTTCATATTTCTCTTCAAGAAACCTAAGATTTCTCAGTTGCTCTATGTTAATTGATCTGAAATAATAATCTCAATAATTGGAGTATTCAGAACCGAGAATATTGCTAGAAATTAATCAAGAACCACTGAGCAGAGAATCCTAGACATATATCTCGAGTCTGATGTTTCGAAGGCAGGCCATTAAACATGGATAGCCTTGCAGGGATTTAGCTCGATCATTGTTTAGCTTGCCTAGTGAACTAACTAATTTGTGGCTGAACTTACAAGCTATGTATTAGTATTACACTGGCTTGTAAAAGACTGCCACCTTTAGTATGGGGTTCAGGGTTAAGGGGATGCTCCAACGGTGAAAGTGAATCTCTGTCAACTGGAAGCATGGACCACCTCTCGGACAAATTCCCGGTCTTTGGCATGGATTGCTCGATAGACCATGTTTAATTATAGCTCACGAAACAGAGAACTTCTTAGCATCTCCAAAGAAGTAATGAAAATTTGAATAATGCGAATGGGATGTCCTGATTAAATTATAGTAAAATGTAGACATAGTACATCTGCAGTTTTTCTTGTTGAAATGTCGTGGTGAATTTTCATATTAGAAAGGCCAAGAGGTAGAAAAAGCCAAGGACGTGCTGCGAGAAAGTGATCGATCTGGCGTGGAATGGACCACGAGAATGAATCTGGTATGTGAAAAACAGTGGGCTTCTCAGCGGCCCGATAATTCCAAGGACGAACGAACACTCCCTTGCCGAGGGAGCCGGATAAAATGTATTTCTCTGGAATTTATACAGGCCAACTTCTCGGAGAGCTATTCCAATAAAACTCTTGGTAATCTTGTCGCGAGCATATCTGCCGTGTCTATCGTATTCTGATATCCCAGCGAGGCCCATCGCGTTCTTGTCTCACCATCGGTAACTTCACAGAGCTACATTCCATCGTCCTCGACATCACCCTCATACTTTAGATCGCCCTTTTCGTCCTCTTCCTCTCACGTTCACCCTTCACCACGAAAATACAGACTGACTCGCAGGCAGATGGAAAATAGTGCCTTCTTTCCACTCCCAGTGGAGTCGCGGCATCTCATTTCCCTAGGAAAAGCGTTACCCGATATGTCTCTTTTTGCCGTGGCAGATTTTTGTCCGAGCTTTTCTTTCCTTTCTCTCTAGGTAATATACATGAATACCTTGAGAATATCTATGTGCCTGCCTTTTTCCCATAAAAGCTTTATTGCTTTCTCCTAGCGATTGTCGCACGAAGCCACGGCCGGATTTCGATGGGGCTGACCTGGATAGCAGGCAGAGTAACGAGAGGATTTTCCAAGTATCACTCATGAAAGCCGCTTTCTACCCCTTTCTTTTTTGCCGAGGCTGATATCGCGAGAACAAACTGGCTAATGGTATACGCATCGCTCGCGTGACCTGGCCTAATTAGGCTGGGTCGAAAACACACTAGACTATTCTAGAGCTCTGCTGAATGCTTGCTGATGTTCGGGGGGCGAGCAGCCTCTTTTTTCTCGCATTAGCCGGCGGCCGCGTCAGCACTGGAATATGCATTAACGCGATACCTCGATACATAAATTCTCCAAGCTAGTAAACACTTGGCTCGCTCTTTCATCCAACCGGACTATGAATCATGAGTTCCGGACCGACAGAATTCGACAGGATCGTGCAAGCACGCATGCACCACTCGAACCGCTTCGCCAGAGAGATCCTGCGGGCGTGATATTCTCCTGTGGAGAATTTCTCGACGCAGTAAGGTCGTGCCGGTGTAGCTCTCGGTGAATGTGTTCCCGTGGAATATGCTCCGCACGTAAAACACGATGCCCGAGATAAATTCCTGGAGAAAGAACATAGCGATCGAGCAGGATCGATCGAGTACTCTCTCGGCTTCTATGGGGATGAGAATACTGCCGAGCGATCTTCCAGTGACCTGGTGCTGGCATTAAAGCTAAGTTATTGTCCAATATTGATCCATTTATATATTATCCCGTGCACTCATGCGTGAATTTTGTTTATTTTTTTGCAAGTCATAAATACTTGTACTTCTTTTTATTCAAATATGTATCGAGTGAGAAAGACGACGAGGATTATGATATTAGAGATTCAGAGTGGATAGGATTGAGTTACTTTGCTAGGTGGCTTTTTCAGTAGGATTCGAGGAAGATTAGCTCGTCATTTGGATAGAGGGTATACTGGTTTGCTGTCTGCAAAGCCTTCCCGGAGGCTAGACGACGAGTCGTTTGTTCAAAGCTGACTTTCCCTATCCTGTAGAATCCAGATTCCTTTGCCTTCACGGCATTCCTTTCGGCCGTACGTCGGACTACACCATTACTCAAGATTCTTACAACCATACCATACGCAAGCACGCCTATCAACATGTGTTTCATTCACCATAAAAGTCAACTAACTAATGATACGCGTTAGTTCTTCCATAAAGTCGCGGGTCAACAATACTTTGAAATGGAGCCAGTTCGATTAGCAATGAAAATGAAACTTTGACAGTAGTACTTTGTGAACGTGGCGAGATCAATTAATAGGTAAGATGACGTATCGCTCCCAATTCAGCCGTTCAATTTACAACGCTGAATTTAGTATCAGTAAGGGCGAAAGCTTTATCCCCGAATGTCCATTATAGCTTATATTGGCCGGACTTTTTGAACGACAGTATTTATGGAATTTCGAATCGACCCAGTTCGGCTTGCCGACAGGAAATTCATCAGATTAATTAATTAATAAGTCGCGCGGATAAGCACGATATATTTATCGCGGTCGTTGCTAGTGTGTATATGACGGTGAATTTATTAAATGCGGTAGAGTAGCGGGCAAACCATTCCGAAAAGGTATGCAGTGCGAGGATCGATCAGCGTCATCTAGCACGGAAAAACATTTTTCACCGGAGAGAAAATACGAGCTCCTTGGTGTCGGCCGACATCAGCTTCAGGCTCCAGACGCCGAATAATCACTTCTTGTTTGTCATCCAGTGGAATAGGAAGCCCCGTTTATTGCAGCAACCTCGCCGTAATTAATTACGGAAGCTAGCGTGATCGTATCCCCTTGCTCTCTGGCATTGGGAGCACGCCCGTTCTCTCTCTCTCTCGTATGTCGACTCAATTAATGGTGACGCATGCCTGGCGTGCTTCTAATCACTTCAGTAGTCAAGGCTTGACATGCAAAATATCCTCGTGCAAAGTTGAACGACACGTACGAAAGCAGTAGAGATTCTTCGGAGTTTGATGTGATTTCACCTGAAATATTAATCGCTCGTATCTTAAGCGGAAAGGTTAAAAGGGGAAGACTAATGGAATTGGAATGAACAATAGGACGTTGTAGATAAGACGATATTCGGCCTCAACTTTTCATGTCCCATAGTGCTCTCGCACACAACCTAACACCGCGGCGCTGCCTCCGGAAGTTGGGAAGTTAAGCTGATGCTCTCGCACTCCCGGAGAGATACGTGCGGTTCCAGCCTAGATCCTTCTCGGAGCTGTTCAGCCCGGGATGGAAATTCTCATTAAAAGCCTGGTGTAAGCGTAGCATCGTCGCCCCACGTGAACTTGCCGTCTCGCAAATCCGGCGCTGATTACTCACAGCACAGTGGAGCGCTTCGTTAGCCTCCTGCGACGAAATCTCGGCGAAATTCTTGCCCCATTCATACCACCCTGTTCTGCTGACAAACATTTCTTTCTTACTTTCTGTATACCGGAAATTTCGTATATTTAGAGATGTTTTGCCATTGTTCTATGAATTATTTATTTTAATGGATTATAAGTCAAAATAGAAATCAACATCTGCGAATGGTAGAGTAAATAAACTAGTCACAACAAAGTTTTACGAAAGCGAGTGACTTAACTACGACTGGCATTTCTCGAAACATTCAGTGCCCACTAATTTCACCGTTATTATAACCATCTAGTGCGAACAACTGATTGCGATTATTGTTGAGTGAGTACTTTGCCGGGACGATTACGTACCGAGTTGGACGTAGCCGATTAAACAGTACAATGCTGCCAGGGGTGACATTGGAGGGTGGTGTATTGTCAGGATCCCCTGTAATAGTCGCAGGAGGCTCCTCCATGTAGCCCTCTTGACACCGGTACAATGCACTATGCCAATTAATGCCCTGCCCGAATTACCAGTGATTCTCATTAACCATTGACTCCGAGTATATCGAGCAATGCCGATTACACGCTATTAAGCTTCGCATCTTTCGATCATGAATTAATCACTGATCGAAGTAAAGCCGAGCAGTGATTTCTACAGGCGCATTCATCGCTGCTTCCATTTTCCATAGTTGAAAAATATGTGCCAGCGTTTAATCAAGGTACTTCGATATTCAGGTCAGTCAGTGAATACTCACTCGGTTGGAAAGCTTACCTTTCGAAGCGTGCGCGTACCTGAACAGGCATAAATACATTATGAAATTACGTTGGCCGAATAATTAGCCTGCGAGTTAGTATTCCGAGAGAACAGTGCCTTAACTAGAGGCCGAGTTTAATTATCGGCCTCGTATCCATGTTGAGGGACGCTAATGTGACGGTGGCGAGCCGGTATACCTTGAAATTGGCTACCTGTCGACGACGGGGAATCCGAACTCCATCCATTACTAATCAAGCGCACTTGCTGTTCCTACGGGATATCGGGGACTCCCAGTAATCAGTCACACTTGACGTGGTTGTCGTCTCCGATGACGAGACGCGTGACCCGGCAACGACCTGGTGAGTACCGGCTGAATCAAGGAGCCTAGGTTAAAAGAGTGACGCGGTCGGAGAAGGCGATGTCGAGTAGATATAAAGATCCGAGTGGAAAAAAAAAGTTGAGAGGAGAGTGTACTTGGTAGGGAAAGAGGGCCATCTCGTAGAACTCGAGTGGAATCAGTCGGAAAGGGCAGCACTCGCTTGGATCGTCTCTGTGTTAAGCGAGGGAGAGGAAGCTCCGAGATGATGAAGCAACGTTAAATGAGCGTAAGAAAGATTTCTCCGGGTTTGTATGGCCCGCTTAGCGCCGGTAACGACCGACACGATTGCCGTCCTATGAAAAAGCTCAAGCTTTACGGGATACGCCTAACCGAGTTCACCAGCTGGTGGTTAGAACCTCGCGGATTCAGCAGTTTCACTAAGACCTTCACATCGTAACGCACACAAGTAATTTTACTGCGCTCGATAAGCTCTTCATCCTCCCAACCAACCCCACCCCCCGAAACTCTCGCGTCCACCTTCAGGCGAGATGAAATTGCAAGGATAATTGAACAGCGACGGGTTGGTGGCTTTTTCTGTTACAGAGTCGGTTGTTCCCTGGTGTGGCGAGCAGCGAGAATGAGCGACATTCACTTCGTCGCTAATAAACAGGAGGAGGACCGCCCTGTAAAATTGGAGCGAGTTGCCAGTTCTCCGACTCGGCGTCCCTCTCGACGACGGTGGTAGTGCGCGACCCCGAAATAGAGCGTGCCCGTCTCTCACCCTTCCGCAGAGAATTTGCAACGCTTCACCGAACTTAATCTAGCTGGGCTGGCAGAGAGCAACGGAACTCGCGCGAAACACACCACCTCCAGCGAGTAAGCAAGAATCACGAAGAACAAGCTGCTGTTTCCGCTGTGAAAGCCGCAGGTTCGAGCCAGCGTGTTTCCAGCAACCCTGCTGCGAATACGAATGCGATACTCGGTCCTCTTCACGAAACAAGCCCCTCGGCTTCTAACGGTAGATTCTTCCGCCGGAAGTTCTTACTCTTTCCAATATTACTTGCAACCGGTAAGCGAAAGTGTTACCGGTTCATTGCTCCTCATGACATCGACCCATCAGATTACAAAGTCATTTCTTCCCAAGTCTTTTATTATCCCTTTGAGACACAATTGAGAAAAGTAAATCGCTAGTGAAAGTAACAGGTTTCACAGTGTTATCACTGTGACAGTAAGTTGATCGCGTTAAATCAAATCCAATTCGATTCGATCCTTCGTGCATTTCATCGTCCCAACTGCTAGACTTCCGGCGGAGCATCGACTTTCTATGAATATGCGATTGGTGCTCGCAGGGACCGAAAGAACTTTGCCGTGAATTCGGCCAGTGACTCCCTTTTCCGGGGTTAGTGGGGAAGGGGCGATCGAGGTACAACTGTGAGTGACAAGCGGGGGGAGTGCGAGAGTTTCGACGAGCAATATCCGTCGAGGGGTTTCGAGTGAATCGATGTCCCGGAACTAGGGCTGTCCTCTAAGCCCTGAATTATTGCGGCGCCACGGATGTCCGAGTGAGGCTGCTGTCGCACCCTGAAGAGCGAAGGGGTGGGACGCGAAGAGCAGAGACGAGAAGAGTGGACCGAGTTAAAAGCTCGAGATGCAAGCGCAAGAGGAAGTGAGCGAGACAGCAATGTCGACGATTACAAGCGTCCTGAACGCGACGGGTTTGACCAGCTCGACGGGAACCGCGATGAATTTCACCTCGACGATGTCGGCGTCGACACCAACGGCATCAGCTGGTGCGCCGGTCGCGGCTGCGATTAGCGCGGCCACACCGACTAATCCGTCCACCATGGCGACGGCTGCTGCCGCCCTCACAACCACCACCGCCAAGCCCGATCATCATGCCTACAATGCCACTGGCCACGTCGAGCACGATGAGCTTGACCACAGTAAGTATACTGTTATTAGAAGACTCGATCAAGTCTCGCCATATAGTAGTGTTATTTATCACGAAAGCTCTAAGTTTGATAGTTGATAATAAAATGAATCATTGGTCGAGTTAGCAACAATGTTTCTATTGGCACAATGCCAAAGTTTTGATCCACTGCTTCCTCAAAGGTTGAGTGTCTCTGCTTTGGAGGGTGAGTCGTGGCTGACTAGTGGCTGGCTCGTACTACTTACTCGGCAGCTATTCGCACTCGGTTTCGAAAAGGCAAACTTCCAGAATTTTCTTCAAGGCAGCGATCGGTTTCAACGCCCACAAGGCAATTTCTATCTCGTAGAGAACCTCTATATTCGTGGACTAGCGTACATTGGCTCGTGATGGCTCGCTTTCGGCCTTAAGCTGTTTACTGCGCTCCTTCGAATTGGCTGTGAGACCGAACCCCGGAGGTCAAAGCTCCTTTCCCGACATCTAAATGTATATGCCACCAGTCAAGGCGTTTCATTCCCTCGTCGGCTAAGGGATTTCAGGGAATCGGGTTAAACCTGGATCTTTTTCTATTGGTATGAGTGATTCAATGCGGTCCTTATTTTTTTCTCTTAATCCGAAGGAAAGTTCAAAATTAATAGGATCATTATAGGATGCTTTTGAAATAGTTCGTTTAATGGATTAAATGATAGGTATGAACGTGGAAGCGCTTTAGTTTGACTATTAATTGAAATCACTCGGTTTAATTTCACCGATGCGAGTCTCAGTAATCGTTTCAGAGAAGGATCGGTTCAGGATTAACGCCGATGGATATCTCCCATCTTCGAACAGGGCAGATTCGTGCGATGTTCCGGGTGGATGATGGCCGCGTAATTTCCGTGTTTCTGTTCGATCAAAGGGTGGCTGGATACCGGTCCAGTTGCGCGACCCTCGTTCTGCTCGGTGCAAAGCTTCCCTCGTCTTTTGTCCTCGCCGAAAGCGCCGCGCTCTGACACCACCGGAATACTGATCGCGCGATACTGTGGTCTACCGAATTCTGATCGATACTATCCGTACACTCCCGCCATCCCAATGCACCCACCCAGTTCAGGCTTCCAATCGAGCCTTTTTTTCTCTGCCTCCCAACGATTCTTACCATCGCAGCATTTGATTCTTTTCAGAGGAAAATATTACTCCGATCGATAATGAAAATGCACTCGATATCAACTAGGAACGCAGTAACTCTTCCAATCAGAGAAATAGCTCGAACGAGAGACATTCATTTCCCTCGAATTTGCCACGTTCAATATTAAAGTACTCTGAAAGACAAATGTATCGTCCAATGATTTTCAAGATGAATGCCATCGCATTTGCCAAGGCTCGTCCTCTTTAAGGATTCATATCAACTTGCCCTACGGGTATTTAACTACGGCTCATAAATTTTCTATTAGCTTAATAACTTCGAGCTCTCGTATTCCTGGGCTTTGAGTGGAGGTTCGATCTATTTTTAAATATTTACGGGAGCCCGTTTCACGGTATCGGGCTCGCTGCCAAAAGAGCAAGTATCCGGGAGTGTGTCTACCGTTTTAAAGAGGCACCTGCCCTTCCGTATGGCAAGATCTTTATCTCGAAATTTGTGGAAATGTGCGCCCGCACTTGAGAAAGCCTGTAACGAAAACTTAGCGAAGGGAAATTATTGCCGGGAGAGTTAAACGTTGTCGATATACCGAAGCTCTAATGCATTTATTGGCGCTAGGAAAGCGTAACACCGCGAATTCCAATGTAATCCAGTTAGATTCGTCGAGCAATCGATGCAGAAAATGTACGACTCAGAAGTAAGAAGGAAAGAAGCGAGAAATACTAGTTGTACTTGAAGCTTTCTCAAGTTTCAGGAAAAAGCCTCTCGTATTTCGCGAGTTTTCTGCATAACTTAGAAAAAGAAGCTCGTGGCTGAGTCCTGTCTCTTTGTGAATGGCACTTTGAGCAAGGTGTTTCTTCCACCTTGTCAAGATAATACTTCGTATCTCTGACTTCCACCTAGCGTTATGACTTTCCATAGAGCAATCCTCACGAACACTATTTCCCTGTGACTCTGGTAATACCCACTTTTTCCCACTGTGATGTGTACCAGCTAATTCGAACTAAGCGCTTTTTCTAACACTCTAAACATCAAAGTCATAGGAAAATGATATAATTAAAACAGTATTTAATATGAAAAGATTTATTTTGAACCAGAACATTTCCGGGTTCAGCGATTACCCGTTTAATATCATGTCGAGATCGGACTAATTGCACAGGAGTTCCGGGCACAGAGCGAGAAGTACGAATTAACATTTCGGTGGGAAGCAGGAATACTGGCAGGTGTTGTTATTATACCGTATTCGTACTCGACCGAGAACTCGGGAGACATTAGTACCGCGTTGCTTTGATAAGGGCGACCGAAGCATGCTGGAATAATATTCGCACATATTTCGCAGGCATACTAGCTGGCTTCTCGGATATCCAGACCGTTTTCCTGGCGTGCATCTCAACGTTGCTGCCGCTGATCGTCGCCCTGGGAATAGCCTTTGGCGTTAGGTAAGCTAAATATAATTACCAACCTAAGCTAAATGCATATCTTTTTATTCAACTTTTTCTCGGCTTATGATGTTTGCTGAGACTAATCATACATAGTTAGCAAGTATGTGGCTAGAAAATTTACCCGATTATAATGAACAAGTATACACTTTTGTATACTTGTGGTCATTTTCATGACTTATACCATTTCTTATGAAGAAAACGAGCCTCTCGAAGCCCACAATCATGAACCTTCAAGAATATCTCCGTAACAGGCACGATACAAACTGTTCAAACAATTATTTCGCATGATTAGATCGATATCAATACTTGATTAGCAGTCCATTGTGAAAAAAAACTAGTCGACCTAGGCAGGCAAATTAACGCACGCGTACTTACCGGAGTAGAAATCCCCTGAGCTCTTTATTCCGAGTGTTAGATCGACGAATGACAACGGTGATGAGTGTATCAGAAGGTTTACTGGTGAATTTCCGCATGTCGTGACGCCGATTTTTGGCGTCATTGACGCTAGCAATCTGGGTTTCCCGATTTGCATAGGCACACAACGCCGCAACAAGTCCCAGTAGAACGAGCCGCCGATATCAGACCGAGTATTAAAAGTCGTGGGCACTTTTCCTTTCGCTATACACTTGGTAGGAGTGTCGTGCCACAGAGCCACCTGGCCGAATAAGGAACTTTAACAAGAAGAAAGGACAATGAGGATACCATTTGTCGCGAGTGTAGTGCTGCTTGTCCTGCTTGCTCAAGTGTGCTTGGTGACGCCCTTCGAATGGCCGCAGTTCATTCGGGATTTTGGCAAACCGAAGACTACCACCCCTCGGCCGCCGGAGTTCTCACCAAAGGTCGAGATTGATAAATTAACTCTGATAAAGAACATGTTTCTTTTGGCTGCCAAGTTCAACATAAAGGAGTACTTCGACCGCGAGGTGCTCAAGGGTATCGTACGTAATAGCTTTGTACCCACAGTTCCGGGTGAGTAATAAGGAATTTGCTGAGATACGCAATTCCAGGCGAGTGATCCTTAATGCAGAATGAACGGATTCGCCTACAGGAACATTGTGGTGCGGCCACGGTGACATAGCAATGCGAATCGACATGCTTGGAAGGAAAAACGCCACTGATTCCTGCTGCAGGGCGCATGATCTTTGTGACGACATTATGAGAGGAGATACCAGCAAACACGGTCTTACGAATACCGCCGCGGTTACTAGGTAATCTTTAACGAATCAGAATTCCATCTACTGGAGAAACCATTTCAAGGAGGAAAGTACTCTACGATCCTTTCCCACCTTGATAGATTGCATTGCGAGTGCGACGCTGCATTCTACCACTGCCTGAAAGACGTGGAGGGAGATGACACTGCCAAGCTAGTCGGTGAGATGTTCTTCAATGTAATAAGAACGCCCTGCTACAAAGAGGAATACCCAGTAATCGGTTGCGTCAGGTAAAAACGTCACTGGCATATAATTAAATATCTTGCAGCTGTGTTGCTTGACTTTATATATGACGCACCAAACGAATTCCAGGCGATCGCCCAAATACAAGAAGTGTGTTGGATACAGACTAGACAAATACGGGAGGAAGAAGTACCAGTGGTTTGATAATCCTGAGTTCTAGGGCACGCGCTACCGTAGCGTATATACCGATATACCTGATACGACTGTGTAATGAAGGCGACGTCTGTATTATTTATTCCTTGTATGCTGTTGTACTTTTTCTACGACCAGCGAATGAACTGCCGACAAAGAGAACAATATATTTCTAAGTAAATCATCCTGTCTGTTTCCTATGCGCCTTGAACACTTAATACTAATATTCCGTTCACGTATTCGTAGTAGAACTTCGTGTTTCCCTTTTCAGACAATTACATCGTCGATTCTCGTTAATTTCTAACATAGCCAATTTGGAATAGCTTCTCTTTGTGCTGTTGTCAGTAGATTGGCATTTCGCGCGGCATTCATGCTGTGGCAAATAATAGAAGCGAGTGCGGGATCTAAGTGGACAAAGAGCCAGAGACCCGTTAAGCCCGCGCGAATGGGCTAACGGGATCGAAGCAACAGTGCGCATGCCTTACACCAGGAGATCAAGGGGACACCGGTCGAAGCTTCTTCTGCGAGGAAACCAGATGCTCGACATTGATTAATGAGCCAATTAAATGTGCCATGCGAACTGCGTAAGAATGAATTGTCGTTGCTCGGACCGGACGTTCCAGTATTAACACTTTATTCCAGACATATTAATTACAGATCATCCGTTCTGATAAATAGAAAATTAAAATCAAATCCGATACTTGTAATAATCATGTGGAATAATAATTGCTGATTATTCTCTTGTCTGTTATACGAAAGTTCGATAAAGTTATTCGTACCTTTATTGCTCGAGCGGAACGATGGTTGTTATTCGAAAAGTTTCTGGAGCAGTTCGATTTTTATTTGCGGCACTGGCACTCGGTGGTCCAGTAGCTCTCAACACCCTCTCCTGAAAGGGGGTGAAAGCGGGATGCTTGAAAATGCGGTGGCGTTATTACTGGCGCGCGAGCGGAAAGGTCGGTAATCCGGCGTTATTGCTGAGAATGCAGCGAATGCTGGTTTCCTCGAAAGAGGATTACCCCGGACAATTCGAGCGGTGAGGGGGAACAATTTATCTGAGGGTTGTTCGGTGGCCTCTTCCCGAATATATCCAGGTTACTCCTGCCACCGCCGTTACCACCGAGGCACGCGACTTAGGACGGAATTATTTGCGTACTCCATCGCAGCGCCGAGATTTCCTGCTTAAATAATTGCCGAGCTCGTTCTATGGGTCCCGTGGCAGCAGCCCTTCCAGTACAGCCAAGAACCACCTAGCTAGCTTTACCTACGTTCCAGGAATCCCTTGCACACTGGCTCACGTCGGCGCACACGGGAATTACTACTAATTAAAACGGCGCGCTCCCTGTTACACATTCATTAAGAACCCCGGGATGCGAGATCGTTTCGTTTTTAACTATTTCAATTCTCCAGCCAGTCGTATTCCCTATGGAAACACTTCGCCGGCTCTTTTTCTTGCTGTGCTGCTTTAGCCACCGGGTACTCTTTTTAGTTCCCCCGACAAGGCATTCCCTGGCTCTACGATTCAAATTAAGAAATTAACGCATTATTTAACGTAGCTTTTGTTTTCTGTTCTAGGCACGTGTGGAGGAAGTATCGAAGCAGGAGGGATAGCTCGAGCGGACTACCTTGGTACAGAGGAGTCTGTTCTCGTGACAATACTTCCGATTCGTTGCATCATCGTCCGCACATGGGAAGCACTACCATTCAACCCGCGACGAGAATCCTATCCGCTCAGGATGTAAGTCGTATTATTCGATATTTCTGTTTTCCATTATTAAAAATCATTTCCAATTCAACAACGATAATGAAATCAATTGACCAATCCGGCTCGGTCAGTTGCAATTAAAAGTATCTGACTCTCGGCCACTCGGGCAAATATGTATTCGGCGTAGGTTATTTGCGTCGGGTCTGTCGGAAATCAATTTCGCCCGCGGGTAATTCGCTTCGATTCCTACTAATTTCGAGGAAGCGCAGCGGCTCGCGTTGAATAAATAAAACCTCGCCGAGTCCGATGCAGCAAGCCGGTACGGATGGATCGACGTTTTGAGAAGCGTGTGTGCTGGATGTTTTCATGCCCCAGTTATTGAGGGAGACGACGACATACTGCGTGTATCCAGCAGGCGACATAGCTCATCTCTTTTGCAGGATTCATCAGTGGAGACCAGCTGCAAGCACCAACGGTGTTCTGATATTAATTTTGCTTATTTATCAGAGCAGTTTCACGCGGTTTCATTTTGATAAGCGAGTGTTTCGCAGTAGCAAAAGAGTAAGGCGAACTTTATGATATAACACGTTCTATGTTGTTCGTGGCTCGAAATTCAGCGGTGCTTTCAGCCTCCATGACAATTCTCTCAACAGCTCGTTCTCTCCACACGTGGAGAGGGAAAAAAGACGAAGGCTAGTAAAACCCTCTCAGCCGTTTGTGGTTGAATCCTCGACTCTGTGAGTGCATCTCCTAGCTAGTTGCAATGTCGAGTTCTTAATCTCCGACACAGTCGGATTTCACGAATCAAAATCCACCCGGAGAGCTGGTGGGATTATTCTCGCGCGGAGGGAAACTCGAGGCTTTATCGCCCCGACACTTTTCCGAACGCTGATCCTCGTGGCGGATGGACGCGTGGATGAAATGGGACCTCTGGTATGCCAGGGCGTCCTGGGGGAACAAAAAATGATAGGACCCGCATCAGATCGCTTGTTCAGGGTGTGCTCTGACACAAATACCATCGGAGGTTTACACTATTTTTCCATTATGTCGAATTACCGGACCGAAATGATTTACAAGCTTGTTTCCGCTCGAATAAATCCCACGAGAGATCGTTTGGAACATGTTTACCGGCCGTTAGGTAAGAATTTCAGTCTCTCCTTTGCCATAAACGCATGATGGGAAACGCCGTTATTCGCAATTTCATCTTGCAAGATGCGAAGTCAATGTGCAGAGTAGCACTCGGCAGCGCCTGACTACCGATGCCCGTATCTACAGGCGAGTAGTATAGGACTTCGGTAGCCAGGCGTACGTTTCATCGAATATACGCCTCTCTCTATTGGCAAAACCATAAGTTTCCGCAGTGAAAATCGTTCGATACACTATGCTGCGAGAGGTAGCCTTGAAAAGGGGCGGCATGTGAAATTGGAGGAAGCCGATCGGATTGGAACGCGGTGCTGTTGGAAACTGGACAAGCCAGATTGAAGAGAAGGTATCCATCGAATGCAGCTGACACACCAGGTAGTCGGCAGATCCCATCGAACGTCGGTCGATCCTATATATTGAAACCAACGGAACACGTAGCCAGAAACCTAGGTCGCCGCATTCGACGCCGGGCATTCGGTTTTTAACCTGCAGCGCGCCGCTTGGTTGCACGGTGTGCAAGTGGAGCCCACCGCAAACGGCTCTACTGCTGGCGGTGCACCGACTTCAAGCCAAACAATGTGGGTCAAACAAGTGCCGGGCTATGCCTCCGTCCGGTTGACTCGCCCCAGCAACTGCTAAATTTTATTGCCCCGCTCTGCCCTTTACGACAATTCCCTCCTGCCCCCGTTACGGCTCCGCTCATAGCCAGAGTTACTCCGGAGAAAGATAATGACAGTATATGAGACGCGCACCGATGCATCTCGAAAGTTCTTAGTCAGACTTTACTGATTCTAATCGAATATATACTTCATCGACTATTTCTTCAAAGTTTTTATATTTAAACGATATATTCCTTCTTATTTTAATAAACGTTGCTTTTACGTAGTATTATATCAGCCAGCGTAATTCTGCACACTTTGATTATTACGTAAGTAATTTTAATGAACGTGCTGATATTACAATAGTGGCGGGGTCAACAAAAGCGTGGATAAATAGACTCAGGGTTTTCGCCCGTATAAATTATCCCTGAGAACCAAACAGGAAGCGGCGGAAACATTTTATCAAACGTTGCATCTCGGTGGTGCGATGCACCGATGCGGGCATCGCAAATACGAAGACGATGTTAGTAGCAGTTGGCGTCTGAAAATACCACGAACAACGTTGTCGCCTGGTTTGCGATGGCTGCTGGCGAGCGGCAGTGACCTGATTCCAATTTCACGCGTACATCCGATCGCGGTCAGTGCGCTTAGAGGCGGATTTTTATCGAGCCTCTTTCCCAACGACACCTCAATCTCCTTACATTTCACCTGGTCCTTGTCAAGCAGCTTCTTCGCTACCTTCTTGCAATGGAAGTTGAAAATACACGAAGGTCCCATTCGAAGGAAAGGCAAGAATGACGGTGGTTTGGAATGGTAGAAGGGATTTCAAAGCAAGTGGAGTGTAAGGGGGTAGAAAGAAATGCATTTATTGACAATACATGGTCTCGCCAGTGGAATAATACCGCAATCGAGTCTGGGTCAAGGAGAGCATAGACCGCTTGGTGTCGCAGTCGACAATGAGAGCATCGTGGTCCATGCAAGCTGCTGCTGCTGCTGCTCTCTCATCATCTTTTTCTTTCTCATACACTGTTCTCGCGCGTCCGTCTCTTCCGCCACGTCGTCGTTGCTTTCTCCGGGCAGCGTGCGAGCGAGCGAAATTCACGTTTTGTGTTAGCGCTCGCACTTCTTGCCCGCTTTACGAGCAGCAGACGCGCTCGTGCATACGCGCGTATGTATATCCACGTGCATACACAGCCGAATGAACAACGGCAACTGCCGCAGGCTGTCGGTGGAAAAAAAAAAAGAAAGAAGAAGAAGAAGCGAGCGACGCTACCTAAGCGGCATCTCGCTTAAACGAGAACAGTACCTCGACGTGCTTTTTCGAAGCCGAACTCAAATTACTCCTGATGCGCACCGTAACAAAAACCCTACGGAATACCAGACACATAGTATGTACATATGTACGTAGATGTCGTTGTCACTTCCGGGGAATCGAGATTTTCAGTATCAACTGTTTCATTCTCCAGAGATCTTTAGTCTGTGCCTGCTGATTTTCTTTTTTTGTTATTGCAGTCTGTCAATGAAAGTTAGTTGCACTCTCGCATTGATAATAGATGCTTTCGTTTGATTGGAAATTTATGCTTGTATGTAGACAAAGATAAGCAGACTGCTGAAATTGGCAGTTGCGCGATCGCAGCTTGGCTGCCAGTTGATTAAACAGCAAGAGCACTTGGGTAATTAAGAAAGCGCGGCCTACTACGATATGATGCAACGCTTACTGTATGACGTTATTGTACTCGTTTCCGCGCGACATTTGTACGCTTTCCTTATAACGCTCGGAGCATCGCCAGCTGAATTACGCAAGCGAGTACCAAGCGCATCTAAACTTCGTTCGTCCGCTGAAGAGCGTCATCGTTTGTCTCGGAGCTGGAGCCCGAGGAGAATCATAAAAGTGAGGGAGTACCAAGACGTTGGCCGATATCTCTTTCTATCTTTTAACGAGGGAGATACATCTCGTGGTTGCTTGAGCGGAGGCAGGATCTTCTGCCGTTGGGAGTTCTATATTCTTCGAGGCGGAAGGACAGTCTGTGCCCGATTCCTGCCACGCCGCGACCACAAAAGTTCGCTGACAGTAAAGCACTTTGTCCGCCCCTTTGCCACCGTTTGCCCGCCCAACTGAAGCCCTCAGGGCAGAAGGGCACCCGTCCCATAGGCGTAGTCTTACGAACAACTTGAATCCACGTTCCTTCATCGGTCCAATTCTCCTCGCACCAGAACATTCCTCTTCTTCTTCTGCTCCGTTCCTTCCATGGCCGACGATGCCAGGAAGCCTACAGGTAGAGAGTGCCCGACTATTTGCCGAGAAGCGAGTTCACCGAGACGAAAGGAAAGCCGGGAATGCACCAGCGAGTTTCGAGCGATGGGCCCTTTACGCTTGCTCACTATCTCTCTCTCTCGCGCGCGCGCGCGCGCCACCGAACGAATCAGCGGAGGAACCTTCGCTCAAAGAGCCGTGCAAATTGCGGCAAACGAGAGCGTGACGGTGCATTTGCCCACCGCAAATCCGTAATAGCAGCTGCTCCCTTCGCGATCCTTACGCCAGGGAGTATAGAAAGTCAAGAGTCGAGCGGAATGCTGAAGAACGCGCGATTATCTAGCTGGGATTAGAAGCCATGCACACCGAATGGTGATTCCTTCGATTCTTTCCACCCAGTTACATCGAACCATCGCTCGACTTTTACATCGTGCTGCATTCTACTAACTGTTTTTGTCATGCAAATCCACCCTCTGCATTTCCGCCAACCGATCAGCCGCATGTTCACGTGCCTGCTGGTTTGACCTGGCTGGCTTCACATGCTTCAGGCTATTTCTAATTTGAATTAGAACGACCGCATCGAGTGTGCGGTCTATGGCCACGTTCAATTCATAGCATCGAAATTCTATCTCGTATTTACTGGCGCTTTTGTGCCAGTCGCTCGACTCCAATTATTCCGGAATAGCAAGCCCAATAATCTACATAGCTAATTTAATAGCTGATAATGCTCTTCGACTGCATGCCAGTTATCGTTAGTTTCGTCAGTATGATCCTGCTTGTTTTACTGGATTATTAATGTCCGAATAAAACAAGATTTCTTGATTATGATGAAGAGCAGCTAGCATCAGTCGTTGGTTGATTTTGCCAGGTTCGTACGTATACCGTTAAGAACTCATCTCGTTCTTGTACCTGTCGGCTTTGCCTTCAACGATCGATCCACCTACCAAACTTCAAGTTGGAACGTACTTCCTCCCACTCACCGCAGCCTCAAACTTCCTTTTCACCAGTGCTACCAACGTCGAGGAATCACGATTCCAACACACACGAAAGGGTTTCCCGGATGTTAAACGAACGCAGCCATTCCCGAAGAGCTGCGATTCGCTTCTGCGAACGAACGCGTTTAACAGAGCACCGACTACGAGTCGGATAATCAAAGAGACTCTCTTCAATATGCCGACGTAAAGCGGTGGACTTTCGCGCGAGCTGTTTCCGCCATCGTAAAGGGAATACCCTGTGCGTGTGTGTTTTCACCAAGAGGAAAGTGGAAATCACCCCGGAGATCGCTCGTAAAGCCAGAGTTGCATTAACGCCCTCGAAATCCCCGCGAGAGCTACATTGGATCGAACATATACGGACTGTAACATTTCTTAACAACACATCCATCAGACGTCGCCCTGGGAACGTGGGAACCATCATGGAATTCCTCTTAATTCGAGCCTTTCGATCTTAATGTTTAATTGCAAGGTAATACGTGTTCCGATTCGAAAGCAGAACCTTTCTTCAATGGATTCGACTATGTAATCTCACTTGGGAAGTCCAGATGAAATTCTCGTTGATACGAATAGAGCTCCCATTTTCACCCGTGGGAGGGAGGGGGGGGGGGCAGCTATTAACGTTCTATTCGGTGCTCTAATCGTACGAAAACCCAGCTTTTCTCCTTGCGGCTTTAACGCGGCAGGTGAGAGCGGCTGGCATCCCTTTCAACGAGTAATAGAGCCAAGGGGAATGAAGATCTGCGGTACGTTCGGTGCGCCACTAAACGATGAAAGATCCTGCTGTAATCGAGGATGGTGATACTGTTTCGAGCGGTAGGAGGCGCGCTGCGCAACGCGGCGCGATGGTCTGGTGCGGCTGTTGGCCTAAATGCTCGGTTTTCTGGCAGTGCCTTACCTGTGTCCATATATCAAGTGATAAAGGGTAATATACTGGAATCCCACGGTATTCGGGCGACCGTTTATGTGTACATACGAACCGACGCCGGCAGCGAGTTCCCTCGCCTATGTAACCACCACCCACTCGAACCCTTCCCATCTCCAAGCGCTTGCCTTTCACCCCCTTTACACTCCCGAGCCCTTCCCACCCTTTACCCTGCTTCTCGCTTTATTGTTATTAGCCTGGCCACCGCTCTACCCTGAGTGCTTTCCCCTTTGTATTGTTTCCGGAAAGGCCGCCAACCCGCGCGGTAATATCGCAAATTCGCCCAATTAGCCGTGCGAAGCTTTAACCTTTCTCGCCGATGAAAGAGTCCCTCGAACGATTAACCAACACGTGTGATTCGTCGGACTCGAGAGCACTCGCGATAGAATTCAGCCAGATAACGTAATAGGGAGTCCAAGTGCCAAGAGCATTTTATTCAGAATGAGATATTGAAATTAGGTGTGTTGTGGGTTTTGAATTGGTACTTTAATCTTTGAAATAACGAGAAGATATAATTTTGGAATGTTTGATGTTGTTTAATTCCTGGATCAGGAATTCGGATGATGTCGCAAGATATGCCCGAGAGAGGCGTTGTAGATTGCCTCCTTGTTTATCGTGATTCTTTCGGT
Organism: Ectemnius cavifrons; assembly: GCA_964023945.1. Classification (NCBI taxonomy): domain Eukaryota; kingdom Metazoa; phylum Arthropoda; class Insecta; order Hymenoptera; family Crabronidae; genus Ectemnius; species Ectemnius cavifrons. Next base: position 10,808,470 of record OZ030381.1, read on the forward strand.
GCTCGGAGCCAAGAAGGCGAGACAGCATCTTACACGGGGAGGAAGATTCACTCCACTGTTTACACTTTTGTTGATCTTACAGAGAGATAAAACAAATCACTTTTACTTTTGCTTGAAGTATTTGAATAGATTTTTAATCCTTGAACATTTAATAATATCACTGTGAAATTATCTTCTTGATAATACTTTCACTACTCGTACTTTTTCTTCAACCGAGCGTCAAAGAGTTTTAATCACTAATAATTTGATGGTGCGACAATCTCCGGGAAGAGCAGACGAGGGTTGGTGATAACTGTTGACACTCTCCCGGAATTGCACAGCCGCAATCCACGGCGGTGCCGTGTAAGTGGTTGTGTTACGAAGTGCATGTGAGCTACGTGTAGAACATACGCGAGATACGAGACACACGTGCCGGTTATGCCAACAATGCTTGCACGAGGGCGATCCAATTTTCCACGTGCTCTTGGCGCGGCAAATCGACACGTTCGCGAGTGGCTTTGCTCTGCTGTTCTTTGGGATTTCCAACAGCGGCTGAATGAGATTTTGGCCCGAGGATGGATACTCTACTCGATTTCAAGTAATTTCGTGGAAACTCCTGGATTAGGCTGTAAGCGTTTCAGAGAAGAGAAAGAGGAAGGCCGATGAACGAGGGAAGTTTCGAGAAGTCAGACAAAGTTGAGTTTGAAAGCAGCAATGGACGTCGTGTTTGATCTCGGAGCGGTCGGGCAATATTGACCGTGCAGGATGCGTCAGTTACGATCAAATAGCACGTTTGGCTTTCGAGAGGAATAAGGGAATAACGACCTCTCGGGTCAGAGCTCCGCTCTCGAGGCAGAGCCTTCAGACGAAGGCAAGTCAAATAATCGGCTCGCTGGATACTCCTAACCGAGATCGAGCGATGGCTGCACCAGACGAGAGAGAACGCTCGAAAGAGAGACGAGGATCAAGATTCTCCGGAATGCTTTATTCGTTGCTCGAACGAAAAGAGAGGCGACAATTCGTGGATTCGCTTGCGATGCTGTCACCATAAGCAGCCGAGATTTAGATAGCACGGAGAGGAGGCTGTGCGACGAGGCTAGCAGCCTCCCATCTTGCAAGCGGAAAGCTCGCCTGTATAATAAATTGCCCGTCAATCGAACTCAACGTACGCGGCTTTCGGCCCTTGAAATTATAATATCCCGATGAAAAAGCTAACCCGATAAATCATTCTATCAAAGTGCCTAAACTGTTAAACACGTTGATATAATCGAATCGTAAATCTTTTGGATAAGTACAAACACTACGTCTACCGGGACGAACTAATTCCTTTTACTGATATTGTGGAGGAAAAGGGAGAATTTCTTGAGTCACGCGCAGATATTTCCTTTGGATAAGGTTTTTACTATCGTGAATCATCGAGTTTGACCGGGCGTCACGAGTCCTCAAGTCTGACACTTTTCCACCTGATTTTCCTCGATGATTTTCGTCTCTCTCTCTTTTTTTTTCTTGATACGTGCCACTTATTGTATGAGGAGACGGACCTGGACGGATTCAATTTCCTGCCAGAGTGCCAGCGAGTGGCCTGCCAGTGCAAAGTTCTACCTTCCTGCTGCAATGGTATGTGCACCGAGCGCGAATGCGTTTCTGGCTTCGTCTCGAAGGCTTTAATTGAATTTCGACGAAAGTCGAGTTTTCACACGGCGGCGAAAGAAATAGTCGAAATTCCGAAGAACGAATCACGATTGAACGTATGGATGCCGATGACACGTCGGCTGGATGAACGGTTGCGCGAAGTTCGAGATCGAGCCTCTTCTAATTGACTTCGATCTTGAGACAGGCCGATCCAATAATGCCCTCTTCAGCAGCAGCAATTGCACCGATTGTCCAGGCGCCTGTGATTCTTCGTGGAGCAGGAATCGCTCGATTTGGCGATTGTGTGTGCCGAATAAAGGACAATGCCGCACAGCAGGAGGGAGTAGGAGTCGGCAACCAGGCGATAACGAATAATCCTCCGCTCTAATTAAGCGAATGGAGCAGGCGTTGGTCGGATTCCCAGCACATCCACCAGGCGAAATGTGCCGATCGGTTTTCCAGCGGGTCTTTTCCATTCCCATCGAGGGAATTGACCGATTCGATCGGCGCACCGTAATTCCGCTCGAGTTTTTCCACGCACGCCCGAGGAAAGCAACGAAAGAGAGAGGCTAATAGACAAGGAGAGAGTGAAAGGGATGATGGGCCAACACGTCCGTCAGTAGGTTTGCCACACAGTGAATTTTCCGCGCGAATTTTCCGACACGACCTGCACGATGGTGCGAGGCAGAATCGCGCTGGCGAGCGTGTTCCGCTCCGGCTCGAGGCTGCACTCGATTTTCCAGGCTTCTCCCCGCTCTTAGGCAATAGTCGAGCTATTTTCCGGCAATAGCCAAGCACGCTGCTTGTCTATGTTAGCCGCTAGACGCCCGCGTAGCACTCGGTGGTGGGGGTTTCAGCGCGTCCTCTTAAAGCTTCTCGCTTTTTTCAAAAGCGCCGCGTTCAGCCCCACCATCGGCCGGACAAGGCTCCCACCATCGCCGATTGCACCTCGTTCCTCGATCCATCGGACCCACTCTATCCTATTCACTCCCTCTTAGTTCCAATGGCATTAGCCTTCTCTCCCTCTCTTGAGACTTGCATCGGCCACCGCTCATTTACGTCGCGGTTTATGCACCTCGCCTCTCCTACCTCTTGCACTCCCTCGCTCCTACTCTTGACTCTAGAAACTTGCCCTCTCCCTCACGCGATCGCTTTGCCACTTCTCCTCTTCCTTACTCTCTCACTTCCCTCTACCCTGTCTATTCTACGCCTGCATCCGTGTTTCCCTCTCCTCTCTAGCTCTTTTCCAAAGCGATCCGCTCCGAACCGCTCCGGCGAACGGCTGTGCAGCAACGCCTTACTCGATCCATCTACCTCCTGCACTTTCCCAGATTTGAAGGCAAACCTGCCACCGACACATTACTGTTATTACAGACTCGATCTAAACATCCTTCAAATTTTTCTTATTGAAAGTACGACTTTCTCATTTCATTCTTCTATAGGATTATTGATAATTTATTAAATTCAAAGAGGAAATGCTGTCTCTCTCATCGAATTAAATCTTTCACTCTCGGAACTCGGAAAGTTACACTGCCTGAGAGAAAGTGTAAACCAACAGTTGTCGCCATAATTTCATAAGATAACAGAGTGCGCCGTTAGATTTCCCAGGACACGAACGAGTGCTTGGGGTTTCCAGTACACGAGAATTCAAGATATCCCTGACATTTTCCAGCGCAACAATGTTGCCTGAGCGAATTGGCCTATCTAGCTCGTTCCAAGGGAAATACGGTGGTTGGGGCCGCGGATCAATAGGCATCTTCAGAAAACACTTGCCAAGTTGTGGCGTATTTCACGAGGGCGTCGCGTACCGTGCCAAGCGGGCTAGAATACCTCAATTTTTCTCAAGAGCCTCCTTCGGTGAGCGGGTAGATGATACTCCATAACCAAGAGGAGCCATCGAAATGGGACCTGGCTCGGAAGCTAAGGTCGTGCATTAGTCTGGATATTGCAATCATAGCCAGAGAAGAGTCTGCACGGAGGACGAGTGAGCGTAAGAGGTCACTCGACGAGTTTGGCCAAAGATAAATCGTGGTCGGTATAAATAAGGCAGTGAGAGAGGAGATGCAGTTGCAGGCAGTCAGACAGGCAAGCAGGCAGGCAAGCAGGCAGGCAGCTGGAGAGAGGGCTAGTTGGACTTGGCGCTAATGCTACTTTCGCATTGCTAGACTCAATTCATGCCAAGGCTGACTGGGTGCGTTGCCCTCGATTGCCCCTATGCTGCCGTCATTGCTGCTGGCTCTCCTTCTCCTCCACCTCCTCCTACTTCTCCTTCTTCTTCTCCTCCTTCTCCACCACCTCGCCTCCTGAGGCCATGCTACGCTCGCGGTGTACGCTCTCGCCCGTTTGCCATTGCTGTTCTTTCCGTCTTGCCCCGAACAGCCCAACCAGCCACGGCTGTCTCTCCCGTCTCCTCTACCCGTTTGCCTCACTACCGTCTCGCCCCTGCTGCGACTCCGTCTTCTTCGACTACAGCTCTCAGACTCCGTCCAGCCGCGTGTACCCAGCCTCCTCTACAGCTGCTTGTAACTCCGGCCTCGAATTCTACTACCACGCCACGATCATGCCCAACGGACCAACCGAGGCCAATGCAATTGCCTTAGACCTTAATCACCCGGACTCACGGATTAAGTGCCCCGATTTCTCTCTATGTACCCCTCCTTCCTACTACTCTCCCACTCTCACTAATTCCCTCTTTGCATCGGTGAATCTTGTTATATACTTGTACGTGGTTAATCTTGTTGCTCGAGATCTTGAAAATGCATCAGCCGCGCATCGAGACCATAAGAATTACCAGCTTCCGCTCGGGGATGTTTATCGATTCGTTCTAAAGATAAGAGAGACTGTTATTCCGTGAGGGCGCGGCTTTACGGGCCATTTTTCGCCAGTGCATAGTCACCATGGCTCAATGGATGCAGACGATTCTTGGGAAAATTCAGTATTTTTAGCTGGATTCCAGCCGACCTGGCACACGTAGCTGTTGGCTTTTCCACACGCCAGCGATTCGCTTCGAAAACAATAGGCATGCGCTCATAAAACTTTTATACGCGCACTTCGAACTCCTTGCGACAGTGGGTTACGGACTTTAAAATTAGATGGCAAACAGAGGAAGCGTCTCGGCGGGAAAATCCGCCACCACCGCCACCACCACCGCCGAATCCTGGAGTTCCAACGATTGCAGGGATTGGATGCAATGCTCTTGGAATGCTTGGACGGCACAAATCGTAGAGAGCTTTATCGGAGATAGAGGAAAGGCAATCTTGTTTGATCGATGATAATGCTACGACATTCGTAAGCCCTCTGCTTTAATATCGGTGATAGAGGTGACTGTTAGAACTTGGAATAGAATGAGCAAAAGAGACTGTCTCTCTCTCTCCCTCTCTCTTTTTCTCGGTGTAAGCCACTTTAGATCTCCTCGAGTTAAACGCTCCTCCTCCATTGATCGTGGAAAATAATTCAGCGGCGCAAAAAGCAGGAAAGGCGGAGCACGCGCGAGAGAGATCAGGGTGATCAAAAGATCTCTCGGCTTTGAGTGCACTCTTGCCACGGGTGGCAGTGGTCGTACGAGGATGTCGGTGAATAGAGGCCGATCAGCGTAGTAGGAATCATAGCGACGAGTATTTGCATTGGCGACGACGACCGCCACCACCACCGCCACCGCCGCCGCGCCTCGTCGAACGCAATGCTTATTTATAACTTTTTCATCCGGCGTGTTGCGCTGTTATCTGGCGCCTTGCCATCCTCCCTCTCTCTATCTCTCTCTTTTTATGCCGTCCTCGTACTATCCAAAGGTAGCGTCTCTCTTTCCCTCGCGCGTCTAGTAAAGCACGTTGAACGGACTTCCGACGCGACGTCGACGTCGACATGCACTCGACTCGCACTGCTAAGCTATTTAATGCCGATAGATCGGTTCGACTTCCTCTCGTATTATGGAGAAGCCTGGCAAGCAAAACGGATAGTACCACAAAAATCCTGGCCGGTTTGTATTCGAGCTGGCGGTGCACGCGCGCCCCCCCTCGACCGACGTGGATTCGGGGCACGTAGATTGCATAGGGATTTCTTGCGATGCGCGCCTCTTCTTGCTACTCCGGAGCTACTTGAGGCGGGAGATGCCGCCGCCGCCGCGAGGAGGTGGAGGCCCTCCTCGCAATTTGCCGGATTTGCTGGCATCGCGACGAATCGCCTCGTTACAGAGAGCAAATCAATTCGCTACCCTGCCGGATAACCGTTGGTCAGGAAGTTCTTTTTGCCTTGAGTGCATTTGTTCTCTCTCTCTCTCTCTTTCTCTCTTGAGTGAATTACAAAATTTGTAGTTAACGAGGAGGACCACCGCTCAATCCTTTGCGATTCAAGAATTGTTTTTTTTCCTTTTACGTATTGTAGTATAATAATGTCGAGCCTCAATTATTCTTAAGGCTGATCTCTCGATGCACGCATGTACGGCTCAGCGAAACTCTCGAATGACGATATTAGAAAGTGGAGGAACACGTTTCGATGGGTGCCGGAGCCGACAGGATGCAGGTACTCCGGCAAGCGCGCCAGCCGAAACACGGGCTGCGTGAACACACTGATATATTTGAAGAGGTAGGCACGTAAGTGCACGTACGTAGGGAGAGCAGGAGAGCACGGCAAGCAAAACCGCGCAAATTGGCGGGGCATGTTGCCGCACTGGTCCGTGCTCTCTTTCGGCAGGATATACACACCCGGTGCCAGGGCTGCCGGCGTTCCGTACACCTGTTTACATGGGAGCGCCGATATTAAAGGGATTGAACGTAGCGCATACGTCCCGCTTACGTCGCGTTCTTTCCGCCAACGTATACACGTGTATTACTCAGAATTTTCCTAATTTTATCCTGGCAACACGAAGAAACTGCACTTGAAAGATCGTTGGTACGAGTATACATGCATGTCTGCAAGATAGAACTCATTTGGAGGACAGTGAATCTTGTTTCCATAATTGCGCGGCACAGTTATGCGGGCATTAGCATAAAGAAAGTGCCGTGTTATTTGCATCGAAAGAGGCACACACATACATACCTTGGAGCGTTTGGAGAGTCCTCTCTGATTCACAAGGAAAGTTATGCGAGGTTCACCAAAATCTTTGACTACCGAGGCATCCCCTTGTCGCCGCAACCCATTCCCTTTCACAGAATAGGGACATGCAGCGCATCGTTAAAAGGACACTCGGAAAAATAAAAGGAATTCGGTCTTTGTGGTTGTAACGAGCGCTCTAACTACGCCGCTGCGGTCGCTTAATGCTAATGAGCGGAGCATTCGTGATTGAGTGATAGGTCGTCTGCGACTGGTGCGGGCAAATATTTTACCAGCAAACAGCCGGTTGCAAGTGGTCCGCACACGGTGAGCAGGGTGCGCAACGCCTGAACATTCCGCTTAATGCAATGCGACCACCGTTTAGATCACGTTGCACCGAAGCCCGTCGATGCATATATTCTACGCGGCACTTCGATCGCATTGTGTGTCCTGTTCTGCGTAGGTTCCGCCATCACTTCCAATATGATACTCGCTCGCCAACAGTGCGTCCCCCTTAATTGCTTTATATCGAGCGACCCATTCGATCGGTATTCCAAGACTCGACGTTTTGTCTGGCTTTCTATTCCGCATTCTCCTGCAGTGGCAATATTCCCGCTGTGTTATAACTAAGTTCCACGGAGACGTCTTTCACGAGAAAGGTGTGCCTCTCCTAGTCTGATTAAAATCGAGTTACGACGAGCGAGAATGCTGGCATGGCAAGAGGTGGAATTGTAAAATAATAGAATTTATTCGAGGCTCGCCGGCTCGGTCATTGTCTCGGTTGTGCATCGCTGAACTTTCCCTGGCGTGTTTCGGCTAAGTCCTACTAAAGCGAGATCCGAAAGATACACGGGGGAAGGAAGAGGGCCCCAGGGGGAGAAGCGAGCGTGTAAAATGAATTCTCCTTGCAGATAACGGTATACCAACGAGAAGTAAGGGCACAGTCGATTATGTACTTGCAAAGGAGCGAAAGTCTGTTGGAGTTCGGTTTAGCGGAGCGTACTCTTGTAGAGCTTTCTTTCGATGGCGAGCACACAGCATGCCGAGTAAATGTGGCTTGGTTGCCCGCGGCTGTATCAGCGATTGCACGACTCCCAAAGTTCCTTCGCTGGACTGTCCATTCCTCTGTACATCTGTCCGTTCGTATGTCCGCCCGAGCATCCGTCCATCCGTTCGTCCGGTACGTTCGGCGTTGCTTCGTTCGTGGGGTGGCTGACCTAACTGAAGGGGTCGTTGTCCTCGGTTGGGCCCGCTTTCATCCCCTCCACGTGGAGAGCTGCTTCTTCTGGTCAGCCTCGCGGACCTAACCGCGTTTCTTCTGCTCCGATCCTTCCCTTCTTCTTCTTCCTCAACCTCCGGCACGAGTCCTTCTCTTTCTGATACCGTTCTCCAACGAAGCCTCGATTCTTCCTCGGCTTCTTCTTCTTCTTGTCCAATGTCTTCCTCGTCTTCTTACTGTAGGCTATCCTCCGGCATCCTTCTCCTCCTGCTTCTCCCTCCCGGCTCTCTCCTCTTCATCCGGGGCCCAAGTTATCGGACTCCTTGGTGTTCATCCTTTACTGCTAATGCCACTACCGCAACTTCTACCGGGCGCATCCTTCTATCGTCCTGGGCATTGCTCGCTCCACTCCCTACCTCCCCTCTCGAATGTAGCTCCAAGGGAAATTATAGTTATTTACCGCAGCTCGCCCTTCCCCTCTTTCCAAACCATCCTTCCCTCTTCTTTTCGGATAGTCGGTTATTTCGCGGTAGTTGTTGCTCGCTCGCGTGGGCATAACTTGAGCTTGGAAGCGAGAGACAACTTCTTTCGTCTCTCGCGCGCGTGATAGCGGAGGGATGAGAGAGTCAGGATGGACCAGGATGGCCGAGGAAGGAGATAGACCAGTGGTTGAGTGGAAGGAGAAGCGAAGTGGGGGCTCGATCCTGCCAGCGCTACCACTTACAAAGATCTCGATGCCGATGCCATTGCCGAAGAATGAGGAATTCCTTCTCTCCACCGCGTGGAGAATCTTTGATAAGTATCCTCCGCGCAAGACGCCAATCGCCGAAAATAATCACCTGGAAATTATGATTCTCTGGACTGAGGAATCTCGATGATAGTCTACAGGATGATGCGGATGCATATGATTAAGATACATTGACATTACTCCTTAAAGAAATCATCTCTGTACTAATTTATTTCTAATTCGAGGAGACTTAGAAGTAGAATTGAAAGAAGGGTTGAAAACTAAAAGAAGGCAGATGCAAGATCCAACGGCTTCTAGATCGCGATTCCTTCGAGTTGGCTTGATACGCCGCTAGTCGTATTCGCTCTCGCGGCAGGAGTCAATGCCTTTTCTCTTGGGTCCCCGATGGTCGGGCCCGCACCGCACGGGCCGATGGGGCCAAGTCCCACCAGGAGAAAGGAGGCTCTCGAGTCAAGAAAGAAGGAGGAAAGAGAGAGAGAAAGAGAGAGAGAGCAAATCACGGGCTCTCGATGAGATTCACGAAGCGTGCATGACGGAAATGCAACTCTGCGGTCGCGCGCCACGGTGGCACGAAAGCCGAGGAAAGACAAAAAGTCTTCTCTCCTTTCCGCAGGGGAGGAACGAAGAGCTACGAGTGGCGTGGCGGCGGCCCGGGGAACAAGAGAGCAAAGAAATTCGTCGTTCGGTGGCAGTTGGAGGGGATTGGCAGAGGCCGAGGAAGCTGGAGCGAGGACCAGCGGGGAGGAAGAGCGGCAGGCGAGGAAAAAAGTTTGGGCAAAGCTGTGCGGTGTGCGCGCACGCGGACACGAAGGACTTGCGAGCGCAGCTAGGCAGCAGCTCGCTTCGTTCGTGCAACGCGTGATTATAGCCCTGTCGTATTTTATTGCAGCGCTCCTCTCTCGACGATGCCATCGGCCCTCTCGACTGCAATTCCCATTTCACACGCTCCCGGCAAAGCGCTCCTCACGAACGACGCGTACACCGGAGAACACGGAAGACAGGGGCCTCTCCTCTCGATTGCCGGATTCGGCCAACCCGCTCTAAACGCCCCGGCCTTCAATTGTCATTCGTCCGACCATTCCCTCTTCCAACAAAGAGAAAAATTAGTACGCCAATTGCTGGAAATTCGGCTCTGATTGCACGGACCACAAAATGCTCCTGTTCTTTTGGTAGACTCTCTAAGACTTAATTGAATATTTTCAATCGTTGTGCGTCGATAAAATATTCCCGATGATTATTGCAAGAGCAGTGATGGCAAGGAGAACTATTCGAGCGAGTAGATTTAGGTTTTTAGCGCGAAACGGCGCGCCGAGGGTTATCGGCTGACGTAGCTGCCACAGAACGATAAGGGGCGTTGTTTGCCGTGGGTTCGCGAACCATTCCAGACTATGATAGAGATTAGCTTATCGCGAGACTACGAGCCGCCACAAGGAAGTCTCTGTCCGCTCGCTCGCACTATGTCAATGTTATTTCAATGACCGACCTCGTACAAACGACACTTCCAAGACCGAAATGCTTCGGAATTCTCTTTCTCCCTCTGTGTTTCTCTGGCAAAACCGTAGGAGGCTAACAGGCTTTTCTGCAATAATAACTATCGTTTTCCTTGCTCGCTTTTCTTCCTTTCGTTCTCTGTCAAAATATCCTATTAAAATGTATTTCCTTCCACGACTGTCTGCAATTGTTCATGCATAACTCTGACTCGATTGTCCATTGTCCCGGAGTTTGTTAATAGTGGAACAATGCTGGGACAAGTTGCCGCTTACTGAATGTTAGAAAAGCAGCGGGGATCGCGGGAAGAAGGGAGTGAAAGGGGGGGGGGGGACATATTCATTTAAAAGAACGAGAGAAAGAGCAAAAAGGAGGAGGCAGAGCTCGAATCTACTTATTCTACTTGAGAAGAGAACTCGCTGAGGGAAGAAAGTAGCTCGTCGGTGGTCCAACGACACAGTGTGCCTTCATTGATGGCGTAGTGCTGCACACTGCACACACAGTGCCGAGGAAAGAGAAAGACAGAGGTTCAAACGAGCGTGTCCGCGTTCCTTTGCTCGTGAGACTTAAATTATTAATGCCAGTTGCTTTGGACACTCATGCAACATTTATGGGAAGCGAGCTGGCATTCGAGCGTGGCCGTGCGCGCGCGAGCGCGCACTCTGCCGCTCGAGAAAACAGCGGGGCCGACAAGATTCGCCGATTCGTCGTGAGCGAATTCGCTTGACCTTTATAATAAAAGCGGCCGAAAATAAATCTAGTAGCGGATTCAGCGAGCTCCGCTCATTATAGTGTTTGACGAACAGACGATCCGTCATCGTTATTTTTCTTCCCACGAATGCGCCCAACGGTGGCAACGGTGCAAAGTTCAATCAATAGTGAGTGCTTTCGCGTGAATTCCATCACTGCCAATTTCCACTTATAAAGCGATACAGAATGAGAGAAATGCAGAGTGGAAGGCAGGCGGGGAGGAACGCCGATCGCCAGATTCAAACTGGAACGCATTGCTCCGCAGAAAAAGCTTTCAACGAACTGGCCGGACTTTTTCATGCGTTAATGCATGACGGCTATAATACTTTTACAAGCTGCCAGAATAATGGCAAGCGATCGCGGCGGATTGGGTTTAATCGAATTACAAGACAGAGAGATTGAATCGTTGGCTTCAGCGGAGATCTGTCTCGCGCCCCGGTGCTCCAAATGTTTTCATCCGAGGCGAGGCTGCACATCAGTTCGTTTGTAGTTCGGAGCTTCCAATATCTTTTCGAATGAATTCTCGCGATCCCGCTCGATCCAATTTGGTCTATGTACCAGCTTCCAGAACTCCCATCCAATCTCCATTAATATCAACAGGAGAATTTCCCGGAGCCCCGAAGGAACGCAAGCCAAAAATGATTGAAAGCCGGCTAGTAATTAGTCCCATTGCGTTTGGTTTCAATGGCTAACCACGGACAACTGGTGACGATTGTTTGCCATCACGGTATTCGCTCTCTTTCTCTTTATCTATCTATCTATCTATCTATCTCTCTCTCTCTCTCTCCCCCCCGGCATTCGACCGACACGCTTTGGTCGCGCCAACGAGCCGATCAGTTTGTGGTATTAGCAAAAACGATTAGAACCTCGCTTTGAAGCTCGACGCGCTTGCTGCATACGAATTCGGTAAATGAAATGGATTCGCTCAAACGAATCGATTGTTGGAACACGAGAGGATCGTGCGCCGGTGCTCCGACTGCCATCCGAGCCGCTAGGAAACGGTAGAATCGTCGGGCGTGAACGTAAATCACGATGAGTAACTGCAAAACTTGTATTACGTGATCGCGATAGGCCTTATTACATTAGCAGGGCTCTGAATCACACTACTTTTGCTAGCAAGTAGATACGATCGAGAGGGAAAACGATCCGTCACCCGATCGCTCGATATCGTCTGCGCGCACCACCGATTTCACGCAAAGCGATGCATGCAACTTTTACCCGCAGGCTAACTAAAACTACTACCAGCTGAATCCAAAGGACCCATTTTATCAGACATAGAAAACGTCGGCAGAGCTGAGCAGTCTTTGAAAGTTTTATGAAGAGATCCTCCCACGATGCGAAAACCTCTCCCTCGCTTCTACGACTGATCACCTCGTACTTCCGCATCCACTCGACCTCCATTCTTTACCGGAGGCGCCACACTCCAGATACTGTTACTCTTTCCAGAATTCTATTCCCATGGGTCAAAGTGTTCCAGAGAAACACAGACAATTGAAAATGAGGTACTCCTGGACGATGGAAACAAAGATCCAAAATACAATCTTTAAAATTTCAAGCCTTTTCCACGAAGGAAGCATCTGCAAGGGACTGACAATCTGAGCGAGAGAAACACACGGGAGACATTGAAGTCGGTCCAATATCGGGAGAAGGGAAAGCGGGTAGGATGGATAAGGGTCCGATAGCAAGGGATGATGGAGAAGCTGGCGATAAAGGCTTGGTAACAGTTCGGCGCCGAGGGTGGAGATGGGACTTCTACACCGGACAGAGCCGGTGGTAATAGAATGGTGTCGGCAGACGGTGGACCAAGAAGAAAGATAAGTGGGCGGGAGAGGTACAATGCTGAGGAGAGAGAGAAAGCGAGATAGAGATAGAACGAGAGAGAGAGAGGAGAGAATATCGAGGCGGGCCATCTCTTCTCTTTGTCTCGCGGTGACCTCTCGGGCGCAGATTGCTTTTGGGTATTATACGAGAGGAGACGTGGGCATAATACTAGCTGGGCATTGCCCGCGTTACCACTATTCCTGTACTAACGGTATAACCCGATGCGCGCCGTATACTCGTGAGGCTCGTATAACGGACGGCTGGTTTATGCTCTGCTCGACTCCGCCGCTGAGAGAACTAAGTTTCTAGCTGTATGCCAAGCTGGCCGGTTCTATTAACGAGGCCTCGCGAATGCCGCGCGCTCGTCAAGTGTGCGATTTGACGCGTGACAGCAAAGGATAGCGCTTCCCTCTCTCGCTCTCTCATTGGTTCTCTCGCTCTCGCAAAACGGTAGATCGCCCCTGCCAATTCTGGTATGGGGTCACGCTTTAATTATGCATGCTCACATTTTGCCGGGACACCCATCGACTCTCTCTGTATTTCTCTCTTACTCTGCCGCACTTTCCCCCTTTCACGACGTGGTGCGTTAGGAAGCGTGACGCGATCACACGTTGTCGACGTTAAATCAATTCGGCCGCACTCCCGATAGAGCTTCATAGTAGCCTCGGTCAGCAAAGAGAATCGAACGACCAGATTAATGAGGACTATGAACGCGTGTCTGTTATGGACGAGCGCTCCATTGCCCTGTATTAAATAATTCTAGCTTTCTTCGGCTCCTTCGTCTCGGTTAGGAGATGGGAATTGTGGCGCCGCAAAGAGAGAAAGAGCGCCTCTGAGAAGGAGAAGCGGATGGAGCGCGGTAAAGTTCTTATGGGATTATCCTCCCGGAACGAGGAACTCAAGGAACAAACCCGACGGCAGTCCGGCCGAATCGCGTTAACCCAGCTGGATGTTGCGGCATTAACATCGCTTTGGAAGAACTGGGATCAATCCTAATTATAGGAGGGGAAAAAAGTTCTCGCCACTCAACGGTATAAAGAAGAGAACGGTAAAAGATTTGCTGCTCCAGGCGCGAGAACCTTTCTTTTAACACTTTGAGTGGCCAAAGGAATTTATGAACAAGCGGCGTTAAGTATGCGCTATTTCCACCGTTTTGACGAGCCTTTAATATGAAGGGTGTCTTGCTTGGAAATATCTCGATTGTCATAAAAGCTTACAGGGCGTATCGTATCCGAAAGATGCTTGGTATTCGTGTTGCCAGTTAATAGCATCTGAAGAAGAGCACTCGATCTTGGCAAGCCTTGGCCCAAGGTATCCGAGGTCATAGTTGTCGAACAGGCGTCGTCTCGTACCTTGATAATGAATTTCGAATTTGCTCCATTAGAATTCGACCTCGAACGACTCTGTTGGCGTGACGCGCGTCCTTCGCACGACCAGGCTGGCCTGAAAGGTTTGGCCAAGTTCGTAACTTGGCCTCGAATGCTGTCTCTCTAATGCTCACGCACGCGTTAGAACCGGAATAGATATCATGAGCTTGGCCGCCAAGCATGCTTGGATAAGTCGGCCAAGATCATCGAAAGGACGAGTGAGTCGGCGTCTACCGTCTAGAAGCCGAGGAAACAAACGTGATTCACGGCGGTTTCCCCGAGCGAAAGTGTTCCTCTTTCCTATATGCGTGTACAAGGAAAACCTGACGCGGCCGAGTCACGTCAAGTCAGACAGTGTATAGTTGACGATTACGCGTCGATTCCTACGTCGACATAGTTGACGTTCAACGTCAGCCATTAAGCACGCACGGATATCGGTGAAAATGAAGGACACAGTTGTCGAAATCGTATTTGGCAGGCATCAAAGTTGGAGATGAAATACATTCCATAGGAAATACCTTTGAAATTATTATGAACTCGTAGAATGTAGAAATAGGAAAATAGTGAGAGATTGCGTGGCATTCGCTCACTGTTTGAAATCGTTAAAAGAGAATGACAAGGTCTATGCAGAAGAGCCAATGTCGACTTTGCACGTAGCGAGAACAGTTTGATTTTAATCATACACGAAGAGCGTGCGTGCGACCGCTATATTTTCACCCGATGCTAATTCGACCTTTGAGGCGTCGAAATGAATAATTATGTTCCCACAATAATGCCGATGGGAACAATCCGCTCCGCTATTTCCGGCCAGGCAGTTTACCTCTTTATTTCGCCGGACGAAACAGCCTGGGCCGTAGCCCGGATGTTTCGCTACATGCCGTGTAGACAAAGAACCGCAATCTCGTTCTCTCTCACAATAGTACTCTCTCTTCCCCCACTTCTCCTCTCACACAAACATAGGCGCCTACCATAGGGATGTCTCGTTAGTGGAGTGAGTTTCGTGAGAACGCTAAATTATTTTTTCGCTAAAGCTCGAGCGCACCAGAGGTGCGCGGGGATCGGAGCGTGTATGAGCGCACTTGGACACAAGTCGAGAAAGAAGTTCGAGTTAATAATAGAACTGCGTTAAAAAGCCTCCGAACATCGGAGTTTAACCTTGACCGATGGAAAGTGTGTCGCGCAACGATCTTACAGCGCGACCTAACTCGTCGAGGATGAAACGGAAGCTCCAGCAGGAACGTCCTCCTTTCGCACACACCTGGGGAAAGGAGAAGACATTCCGGCAACATTGGCCGCATACATTAGCGGATGCAAATGATTTTCATATTACTTTGTTCCATAAATTTTTTGGCAGCTGGGCTTACCTTCGGATTTACATAGTTCCGGCACAAGATATGCTAATACTGCTGGCTGCTCGGCCGACTCTCTCGAGGAAAAGAGTGTGCCGGGATTAATTAAACCAAGCTTCACCAGGCCGCCTTCACTTACTATCGCCTAGCCAACGATGATCAGATATTCCGAGAGCGCTCGAGCTCTTTATCGAGTCGGTAGAGGCATGTTTGATGAAAAGGAATAGCTGCCACGGCGGCGTTTGTGAATGCACGAGAGAATGGGTTCTTCATATTTCACGCGTCAACGGCCTGCCGGAACCGACGTGAGTGGAGCGCGTGATATACGGGGTGAGAAGGAGCACGATGGGAATTTCACCCTCATGTGCCTTTTGCTGTCCCTTAAATTGGAAATTACGTATAATCGATCCCCAGCAGACATTGTCGAAATAAATATGGCATTTTTCTTCTCTTACATTGGTGCTATGTACCTGTTATGTTACTTCTGCCGTTTCATTCGTGTACCGGCACAGAATTATAATGACACTCATTTCGCGAAGGCTCTTGCCGACACTTAACGAAAAAGTTGAGAGGCAGGTATTCTAAAGTAGCATTTTGCCGAGTCTTAGGCTTAGGCTCTCGTGGTTTACGTAACATTTGGAAATGGTTGCGCAACTAAGCCGGAATAATAAAGATCCTTGGCTCATTCAAACGGGCATCTACCGCCTGTGAAATGACCGTCTGCGACCCCGGCGTTAGAAAGCAAAAGTCAAGGCTGCACGCTCGTTCCAGACAAGCTTGATTACTTCCTGCTTCGATGACCCCGACTTTTTCACGTCTATTGCCAACAAGGGCATTAGAGACACAGATATTGGCAACCTTGGATTAATGAGCGCGCAAAAAACTCCGAGTAATCATTGCCCGTCGAAGCTACGAATAAGAAGGATTTGAACTTTTTCATCAAGATTCAAGTATTCTTACAAAATTCTACGCTCAAGGCGAGATTACGTAATCAGGCACGTAAGCGCGGCCTATTACTATGCATATCACAAAGAAGAAGATTCGACCGTCTGGGAGCTCTAACGGTATTGTGAGAAAAATGAGCCTGAACACGTTCCAACTCTAATCCCTACCGGCTACTGGCAAAAAGAGGCAATTTCAACGGGTCCATAATTTATCCAACATAGCAATGAGCCATTCAAGTTGAAAGGCATGTGTAACGGGTGAAGGATACACACTGACGGAAATTAAATTCGGCATCATCATAGTTCAAGGCTATTCAAATGTACTTCTTGAAAAATTAGGCGGCACTGATTAGCAGGCATTGAGCCAGTCACGTTGTCGAGAAATAGACTTTCATGGAGCCTTGACGATTAGGATGGCCCCCTCTAAGTGTCCTCCAAGCGATTTGACCGTCTGCAACCTCTAACGGTGCCGGCGAAAAAAGCCACTCGCGGAATAAAGACACACTTGGTCCTTGAGATTGTCTAGTGGCAGAGTGCTAGAAAAAAGGAGGTTGCTCGGTCGAAGTGGTCAACTAACAACCGACCATAGACAGAACCAATTGGATGTATCAGTGTGCCGGTTAACCTTGAGCAATTCGGCGAACGACTGGTTTACATTCATCGTGATTTTTATCGGCCTATTGCGCGGTGTCTAAGTCATGCATTGGATCGGCTTGTGTACTAAATTCGCTGATATGCTCGAGCGACATACGAGCCAAGAGCACGGCCACACTATTGGGAAATGGAAGGCCAAGTAGATCGGTCTGTTATGGTCAGAGGAGACCGCAGGGTGGTCGAACGTGGCCGAGCAACCGGGGAGTTCGTGGTGGTCCATAAACCGCGGCCACTCTTTTCGTCTGCAAAATGTAAACAGCCGCCTGCTGGCAGACTAAGCAATCGTTGCACATCCGGCGAGCCTCTAATCAGAGAACTACTTATGTTCACTAGTCAAGGAGTTCTGAAAGGCAGGCAGGCAGGCAGGCAAGCAGGCAATCGCCGAATTTTATCAGGAAGGCCTGTCCGACCCCGAAACTTCCGGCCTTCGAGGAACTCCATTTCTAGTCGTTGCTTACCGCGATAACGCTAATTGAGGCGCGGCTGAAGTGGGCAAAAAGCAAGTTGGAGACGAGCGCTATAAGTTCGCAGCACTAACTTCGACTAAATTGCCGACAATGTCCTTGGATTCGGAATGCGCAAAATCGGAGTCTGACGTGGCTGAGCCTTTTTTCTCTGGCACTGCGCGACGTCTCTCATTAGATCGCTTCGAGTTCTATGACTCAATTCGACCGTCACCGCCGCCGCCGTCGCCACTTGAGTCAGACATTGAGAACGTTTTCGAGCCTGCTAACTGCGACCTTCACGGTGTCACTAACCTATGTCCAGTCTCGGTAGACCTGTCTAACGCAAACATCCAGCAGAGAGAAGCGCTTCACTCTTTGTCGTCGACTATTGGGCCCGGCAGAAGCGAGACCGGGCAGCTTGACTCTTGTAATATATTCCGAACACACTAGAGCCAGACTTCCGCCTAACATCCGTTAGCCTTGAACTAGGTGGCGATAGCCTTGAGACAACACATAGTCAGCATTTGCCCTAAGTCTAACGGTAGCCTTCGCACCTGAGAAACGAGGAATTACGCAATTCGTCTAGAGAATCAATGTCTCGAAAGGATTCCATCCAAGAATCCAAGCCGGAGGTATTATTCCGTATAGAGCAAGATTTCTAAGGGTGCGGAGTTCTAGGGGGGACTTAATGCCTAAGCGGCAATTCATTTTTCCGGGCCACTCGGTCCAGGTAGACCCCTCGGGAGACGCTCAAGATGACTCGGCAACGAGAACCTCTGCTTCTAGAGCACTTACACTGGTAGCCCCTTTTGCAATGCCGCCTCGAGTGACGTCCGCTTTGAGCTAACGAGGATTCCTCGTAGAATTAATGATCCGAGAACGATGCATGGCCAATCCCGTGCAATTAACAATTTTCCCAAAAGGGTATCATTCCTGGTAGATTTTTCCCTCGCGATATTCAGTGCAATTTTCCATTTAATGCGTTTGCCAGTCGAGACGTATTTATCGAAGTGATCGGAGCATTGAGCCTTGGCAGAAGGGTCACTCGATGGTTGCGCTGCAGTTTGAAAGCAGCGCGTCCGCCCGGGCCGTAACTTTTTCAGACGCGACTCTATATACGAGGAGAGACGAGAGTTGTTTGCAACGGGCATTAACCGAGGGTCTACGACCAGCGCCCGACGACGACGAGGATTAGAGCCAAGGCCAAATTAGAGCGAGAGAGTACGCCCGCTGCCCTCCTCGCCCGCCCACCCCCCTGCAATTCGGTGTCTTCGTGCGTCCGCGCGTGTAACTCTACTCCGGCCCGGCTATACCTTATACTCCGCATCGTTCGGAGCATCGATTCGCCATTACGTAACGCGAAACCGCAGGATTTCGGAATACTTCTGAAAGCATGCTGTTTACAAGCCGTGCGGCCTCGTGTTTATCGCGCGACTTCATTCACACCTAGCCACTATTTAATCTTACTTCATAATATCTACTATTCCATTAACTCTTTACGATTCTATGTTGAATCAGTCTCAACATCACATAAGATTTCGAGAATATAAAAACATTAAGATAAGGTTAGATTAAAATTGATCTTATACGGGTTGCGTAGAAGAACGATTTCGTGCGATGTTTTATATAAGCAATGAGGAGGTTGGAAGAGACTTCTCGCATATCAGATCTAAGGTTGAGCTTCCGGCACAATTTCGCCGAGGCCTCTCTCGCGCCAAGCCGTTTCCTGCCCCGAGATCGTCTCATCACCGAGTGGAAGGAGGGCGGCGCAAAAAAATCACGGTACCAGAGGCAGAGAGCCACACGAGAGATCGTCTGGTCGGGCGGCTGGTCCCGCGCGACTTGCCCATTCGCGCCAAAGGTGAAAGGCCCGGTATATAGGACACCGGCTGGCCAAAACTCGTCTACGTAGTATCCTTCTCTTGATGCTACGCTCGCAGGATGTACCCGAGCTGAGACGGGCGGTGGGGTGCCGATCTTAGCCGATCCTTTTATGGGGAAGGCGAACGACCAGCGAGAAATCGGCACGCCGACCGCTAGACCGAACTCTCCTTTTCAGAGTTCACCACTCCGAGAATAGCGTGAAATTATTCGACTTTAATAATACATGTTCACTCTGTTATAATTCAATCTTATTAGTTTAATTTCTAGATAAATTTAGATGTTCCACAATCGGTGGAATTATTAAAAAATAGATCGAAGTAGAATGGAGCTTATATATATTGGTTATATACAGCTTCCAGAAACACTTGGGTAACGCTGAGAATATCCGCGCTAGCTCGACGAGAAAAAGTCGGGGGCAAAAAGTACTCCGTAAACAGAGGGAACTTTAAGCAGGATAGGTTTTTCGTTGGGGATTCGTGCGAGGCTGGTGAGAGTGTACTATGTACGCTGGTAAGATTTTCGGCGATACCTCGACATCGTGGCTAAACCCGTTGAGCGCCGTGGCGATCTAACAGAAAAGGAACGGAGAAACACTCCGTAGGAGCAATGCCCCTTGGGTCGGGGTCAGTACCCTTTGGCACAAGGCACTCGCGAAGGCATGCACGCACGCACGCACGCACGGACGCACGCACGCACGCTCCCGTACACACACGTACACCTACCAAGATCACCGCACGCACACCTGTGCACCTCTATGTGGCTTCTTTCGGCACTCGGCCATAGGCAACAAGTCGAAAAGGACATTTTCTTAGGCGACGAGTTGATGGGAGGGCAACGCTCACTAGTAGCAACGAGTTGGCCAGTCCCATGCGAGTTAGATGGTCAGAAACCCAGTGAAACTTCCCTCGTCCTGGCATCCATGAGATAAGAAGAACCATCTTCCAAGACGAAACTCGTCCTAACTACCCTACTTGCGCGCTCAAGTACCCGCGGCGGCCTCTTGCAAACTCTCGCGCGGACGACGATCTTGTTATGCAAAGAGTTGGAGGGCCTAGATGCGGTCGCCGCTCCTTTTTCGGCGACGCGATCTGAAATTAAAATTTCCATGCCACCGTGCCAGACGAACCGTAACCGGTTCCCTTTGTTTCTTCTAACGCAATTGAGAGTCGCTAGACAGCATGGATTAGTAAGCGAAATACCATTGCTAGGACAACCTTGGCCGACCTGGCTAGGAATCCGTGTCTAGCCAGTGTCTAGCCGCTTAGAAGCGTGACTAACAACTATCGTTCTTTCTATCGGCCGTCTGGAGGCCATTCGCCACTCTCACGGTAGAGACCTACTCTAAGACCTGTTCTCAATAGACCCGGTTACCTTCGTACCCGCTGATGTAACAGCAATAGAAAGCGAATTAAGAATTCCAGATCCGCTTAGTTCAAATGTGGTTTAACCCCTCGCAAACCAAGCTATTCCCACAATCATCTCAGCTATTGTGTTTAGATTTAGTTATTTCGCATCCTGTTAATAATACTTGGTCAATATATTTCGGACAATGGGACCTTTAGCCAAAGTGTATTACAGCTTGGAAAGCATTTAAATATTGACTATGCGAACAATACAGGCTGTCGAGGCTCAACCGAAATAGGAGCGCAAAGGGTTAAGCCACTAAAGTGGCCGGGAACATCGTGTTCTTGGGTAAGCCTTAATAAGCGTACGGAACGATACCTGATATCAAGTGATGCTACTTTGTTGGCATGAGAGAGCGACTAACTCCGATCCCCCTCGGCAACGTATCTCCTGTAATGGGAGAAGCGAAGATGGATAGAAAATGGGGGGGATCCCCGGCTTGTCCAGGACGCCAAAGCCCACTAGGCTGAGTTAATTCAATACTCCAGGGTAGATGTATAACGGGAGACAGGCTACCGGTGGGAACCGTAACGCGGCATCGGTAATGAGCAGTTTAAATCTAATTCCAGGCCGCCTAATAGCGCAGTAACGGGATTAATATCCGAATACAGGCCGAGCTAGTTCGGCAGGCGTGCGCGCATGCAACTGGATCGGACGATCGAGCCGAACAATTATAAAGGACAGCTGATGAGGCCGCGTGTGTGTACGCTTGAAATTAAACGTATTATCGGCTGTAACCGCATTAATCTCCGATTCAACGCGTGTATCGGTGTACACGCCGAGCAATTAAGGCGGTACGTGGCCGTCAGGATATACATACATACATGCTTGCTGGCCAGACTGCGGCCGGGACGAACTCCGGGCCAGCTCGGTTTGGCGACGCCCGCAAATCGCCTTTTAATGGTCCAAAATCGATAGCAGGCCAACTGAGAGCGTAGAGAAAATGCTTCGCCGACGAAATTGCCGGTTGGCCAGGCTACTTTCTTGGCGGGCAAGGTCCAGGGGGCATTCCCGAAATTGGTACGTCGTATCTGGGAAGCGGCGGGTGCTCATAGGCGCTAAGTTTTTACCTTAACGACGCACACGTCGTCCCGACAGATGGCAAGATCACGTAGGCCCAATTAGGGAGATAACGATTGCTTGTAATGAGGGCTTCGTTCCGATCTCTTTTCGTTCTCCCATACGATCCCTCGCAAATCGCAATTGCCTTCTATCACGATTCCAATCGATCTCAATCACTGATACTCCTGCTTAGTTCAGTACAGAAAAACATTCTGCAATTACCAGTTGTATCGGCTGCTAATTTCAACACCTCGCCGTGCTTCACGTAGCATAAGTGATGTAGCAAATCTTCCCTTCGTACACTTGAAATATCTTTCGGAATAGGGATTGTTCAAATGTGTTGGAAAGCAGGCTTTGTATGGGTGCGAACTCGGCCGAAATAGAAGAAGATAATTCCAGGGAGCAATGGGGAGCTATATATCGGGTATCCCGCTCGAGTATCGGGCAAGCATTAGTTACATGATTCAGCCTGAATCCCAAGGCACCGCACTTAAATTGGCAATTCCTTCCTTCTCCAGAGTGGAGTTTAGTTTCCCGAGTCTTCATGAAATGGAAATGGAGCGACTGGCTGATAAGGCTTTCCTTTAAAACTACCATTAAGATAGGCATGCTCTACTCAGTAATCTATTAGGCAGCTCGTTTCAAGGCACTCTGCACGTGCGTTGTAATTTCATTAATCGACGCAGAAAGCACAAGGGAAAGACAAGGGATAAAAGGATTGACTTTTTTTCTTCTATTCGTAAACCATATATGAGCGAAGTACTACGAGAGGATTCATACTTCGAACTATTATGTTACGGTAGATTCTCGTGTTATCGGTCGTTGTACTCGGTTTGTCGCTTGATCTGCGCCTCGAAGATACCCGACACCATACGGCCAGACAATAGGACAGATAGATAACAATCGCTCGAGGGAGGCCGTTTCCATTTTCATGGATATCGATGCGCAATCGATCCAATCATCCTCGCAATACTTTATGCCCGATTTATTACCATTTATTCATGCAAACTTTCTTAACTTACACTTGCAGCTGGTGAATGGCCTCGATGGACCCAGATACATCTGCGAGACCGAGGTCATGGAAGAAGTAAATGTAGCCATCAGCACGCCAGTGGAATATACGTCACCCTGTAACCACACCAACAAGAATGCCAATGGGAATATCATCACCCTCACACTGAAAAATAATCACCTCATCGTGGAAACCGAGGAACGAACGGTGAGTGAAAAAAGTCGTCGAAATGTGAAGGACCCTTGGCGCGATTGAGTGAAACTTGTCAGTACCGAACAATAAAATCTCTGCGGCATTAATTGTTGAAGCTAAAGCCTCATTAATTCTACAAACGACTATAGAAATTCTAGACAATATAATTGATTCTATAGAAATACGTTGAGTACCTGTGAAAAATGCCATCGAGAAATTGTGAACTGTCCACTTCGCGAACAATCTCAGATGAAATCCTCGAGCTCGAAATCGCCCAAGGCGAAAGAGTCTTTCTCTGAATGCAATTAAATCGAATTCGTCGATAATTGGAATCCCGCTTCATTAGTACTCTGTAGACTAGGAAAGGAGTGGGGAGGGGGTGGCTAAAGAATAGGGGGAAGAACACGGATGAGGGAGCATTTGATATCTCAGGTAATAACTGAAATGTCGGTTAATCCTATTGAAAGCCGCTCGCCGGTAGATAAAGAATCTAAAGGAACAGGCCTGCAAGAGAATGTTGCGGAGAATGGAGCTATTAATTAGTCCGAACACAATAAGAGAAAGGGGAGGCTGCCTTTATCAGCTGAACTTCTGAAATCAGACACAGGGAATCCATTATCCCGTAGACATGAGCCGAAGCACGGTATACCAGGAAATTCTGTTATCTTTAATCTCCGCTCCATTTCTTTCCCAATTTCATTCTCCCCTTAATCCGCAGAATGTCTTACCTCACTTTTCCCATAATCTCGCCAAGGAATTTTTCTTCCCCGAGATAGTTACGATCTTAATTTCTCCGCTTTCTTAGACACCTCTGTGCAAAGGACTGTATAGTCGGCGATTGAAACCGATTGGCATACTAAATACAATAAAAGCGCAACAGGTGTGGCGACGAATCGAGCCTTGAATATCAGAGTACTCTGATTCCGTCCACTAATTAATTCGACTTCGAGCGACAAATCGTATTAGTGGGTGGAAACTTCTCCTTGAAGTAGCAAGACTCTCCAATAAGAGACTGCTGAATTCATGAGGGGTCGAGTGATTTTTCTATCGGTCTTCCATTATTGGAATACATCGTTGTCGAAGTGAGGCTGTGGTTCGCCATTGGCAAGGATAACAGGACCGCAATTATCGAGATTCGTCTGAAGCTGTGAGGTCGGAGGTCACCGGGCAATTTCGCTGCCGCCTATCGTTCTACTTACTTGGAGCCCAAGCCTTATCCATGGAAACCCATCTCGCCTGGGATTCCCGAGATCCTTCAGGTTGCCTGTGGCTCCTGCTCGCCCGACTCTTATCCTTCCAGCAAGGTATCTCCCACCCCTTTCTCGACGTGTTGCCCTAGCTAACACGTGGCTCCTGCGCGTTCTCTCATGGCGCACGGCCTCAAGCTATCTTGAGCAATTGACAAGGAAAGGGCGTGGATCCTTTCGTGCAAGCTCCGAAATCCTGGGGGCTAACATCACCCCAGGAATACGGAGCACGTGAGTCGCTTAATCGAGCGATAAGCCTAACGCTCCCGTCAACATCCATTTGTACTCTCGGCGGTGAATGCTCTTGCTCGCCTCGTTTACTCCAACAATGATCATTCTCCTCTAATACGGTTGTAAAGATTTGTCCGATCCATTTGGAGATAAAAAAGGCGAAATATCGACAAAATCGAAGTTAAATCTAATACATTATTGATCGACAAGTATATTATGATGATATATTAAAGCAACCCATAAGTTGCAAAGTTGTACTGATGGTTGGTGAACGATGTGTTAATTAAGTGGTTAAGAATCTGGAGGCCTACTGCCTTACATTCCATCCACCTTAAGAACCACAGCGTGTGACGGCGGGAATCCAGAGGGGCGTAGAAGAGATGCTCGCCCTCTTCGGCAAACATTTCAGGAGTCGCATCTACTCCGTCGGATTGCAAAAAGCGCGTGCAGTGTGTTTAAGGGAAGGACGGAGGCGAGAAAGAAGGGGATCAGGGGGGAGCGAGTCAAGGGGTACATGCCCGAGATGCCTCGGCATAATAGCTGGCAGTCGGCCAAGACTCCGGTGTGTGTTCACCCTCGCTCGTGCGGAATACCCTTAGAATTTCGAGAAATACTCTCTTACCCGCCGACGGCGCTCGCCTTCTTATGGATGAAGCACGCGTCGTTGAAAGCCGTCCAACTCCGCTGGACGCGTTCCTTCACCCCTTCGTTTCTGCCTTAGGATGCGCCAACTGAGACGAATAAATTAAATGTAGTCTCCAATTACCGTCAGCCACGCTGCGACTATCCTAGCGAAAGAATCCTTCGAAGGAAGTTCGAAGCGCCATTCGATTCACTTGGGAGAGAGAGCCTCTTGAATTTAATGTGGATTAAAAGTGCCCTCCCCTAGCAGGGGCGAACGGCGGCCTGCTAAGGAGAAGATGGTACAATGGGCAGAGAATGTAAGCGGAATAAATTTCGGGCCCAAACTCCTCCTTCGTCTCTTCTCTCATGGATTGTGCAGTTTCTTCTTCTTCTCCTCCCCCGAAAAGGATAAACTCGACATTCCGCCGAAGAGTTTCCATTCGAATTGCCTTGGCAAGGCTACTACCAGCACTGATACCACAGTTGCTTCCGAAGTTCAATTGCTGTAACGCTCCTGATACGGTTATTGGCCACTCGAGCGGCTCCCACATCGAGCATTATGTTACTGATAATATTACTCCCACACTTTGACAGTCCATGAGAGTACATTCCCTTGGAACTCGTGCTCGATAATTTCGCCGTTTCAACCAGTCGCGTTCGATCTTACTTCCCGCTGTCATAGGTCTCGCTCTATTAGCGTGTGCGGAAGAGGGATAAAAATAGCATCGGTGAAGGGATACGAACTGCCGTTTATTAGAGCGCCCGGGCGCACCAATGCGTGCCTTCGCACTCGATTATACATCGATCAGTGTATTACGTGGAAGAATAAGTCCCCGGTAAAGCGTGGTAGCGCGCAGACATGTGTGTATTGGGGCTCATGGAAAATGGATCGCGTTGGAAGTACTGCTCGGATGTTGAAGTTGACGCATTGCTCGATGATCGCACGAGTATACTCGTGTTCGTACATTGCACCGATTTACACAATTAACCAACTACAAAATTGTATATGTCGATGAATAAATTATATTGAAATAGAATACTTCGAGTTTATATCGGTTCATTGTTTTATTCGATTATAAAAATAATGACTTTTTACTTGGCGTTGGTTCGAATCTATCGATAGATTGCTCGGTGCTTCAGTGATATACCAGGCAGTAGCAGGTACTTCGCACTGGTATGTGAGAAAAGCCAGGGAGTCCCGCACAACGCCTGCGGGAGAAGCTTCCGCAGAGGGACCGGGAAATGGGAGGCACTTTACGCTCCGCTCGAATCCCTTCGACCTCGTAAGAAGGTCTTCCACCCCTCTCCGTGGCCCGATTTTTCCACACAGTCCTCTACCAGTGGAAGTTCGTGAGGACGATCGCCACGGAGATTGTCGAATCGGGTGTGACTGTCGTCGACTGGGAATCGACACGCCATGAACTGGAACAACGTCTTCGACGCGTGTACGACGTGCACGCCTACGCGCTCACTCGCTCCCATTCGCGCTCTATCGATCCCAGTCTATTCTCGATGGATACGTTACGATATCCGACGAATAAAGACTCTGCCCATTTTTAGACATATCTTGAACACGTGATTCCAACTACTCCGCTTAGGATCACAAGGAAATTTTAGGCTTACAAGGAAATAATGGGAGCAAGATAATGGGGCATTTTTTTGTTCCTCCACGAGATTGGGATGAGAGAGTTTCGGGAGTTATCGAGGGACGGCTATGGTTAAACCGGCACGTATTGATCGCTGTTTAGGGCTCCCCGAGCAATTTCCAAAGTTCCCCGGATCCCTGTTAATCCGTTTTTCGCGAGGTATCCCTGGAGAAAACGTGTTGCACGCAACGTGTCGCTGAGTGCTTGAGTGGGTGGGCTCTGACATAGGGATAGACGGAGGTGTAGCTCAGAATAGGAAAACCACCGTGGAACAATACCAGAACTAATCCCGCGGTCCGTCGAGCCGAGTAACTTCTACCATGGAGTTACGTTTATACACATACACGGCCCCTTGCGTGAAACGTGATCATAATGAAAATACTCGGCCGAAAAGCCACGGGATCGAAATTAATTTCGTTGTTACTGGCAGTACCATGTATACGCCATAAACTACGTTGAATGCCTGGTATATTTCGTATTCGTGCTGCAATGATTATGAGTTGGATAAAAATTGAAATAAATGTTTGTAAGGGAAAAATATAACGAACACCAACGAATAGGGAAATGAAATGGTTGAGTTACAGAGTGGGAAAAATAACAGTAATGTAGAAACGACGACGTCTATTGTTGCATAGAACTTGATAGTTTATAGAGACAAGTGTGAAGCGAAAGGGAAAGGGCGTAGCTAGGGTGAACCACTACTGTCACCAATCCAGCAAAGCGAACTCTAGTTTAAACTGACAATCCCACGCTCAACTACACCTGAGCATCGTTTCCCTGTGACTCCAATTCGGGCTGTTAGCCAAATCGTCGGTCCTCTGGAAATTCCTCGGTTTTGTTTTCTGTTCAGCACTCTGGCCGCCACCAGGAAACAATAACTTCAACGGCGCGCGGCGTTCTTCTCTAAGCCTGTTAATAATTACGAGAATAACGAGCTACTTTTTTGCCGATCAAAGGGGCGGTGACTCTATCAGACTGAAAAGTTGGTAAAAAAAAGTTAATGGAGTACGGTGGTTACGGGTTTCAGGTAACAGTGGAGGACAACACGACTCGAAGGTACCAGGACAATGGGTGCTCCTTCATCGTGGAGGTGCAGCCAAGTTACCAAAATGAGAACGAGACCGAGACTAATAAGGGCTCGTCCGAGGATATCGCCGGAGGTGTTACCGACCAGCAGGCCCTCGTACACAGAGAAGAAGCACCGGAGGATCAATCTTCCGGTGCGTGAAAAATCCCAATGGGACTTCTAGTTTCTTGAGATAGCAGTTCGACGTGTAGACGATTGGATTTTCTTGCAGGCATTGGGAACGCTAGGATGTTCGGCAGTACGAATACAGGTCTCTCCCAATCGGACTTATCGATCTCGAGCCAGGGTTCGGTCAATCCAAGTTACCGTTATGGAAATCAACTGGAATACGACTCGGGTCATCTGGGATACCCGATGTACGGTGGCAGCTACGAGTCCGATTCGTTGTCGAGGAAGCTCGAGGGTGCATCTAAGTGGATTGAATTCGACAAGTCCCCTGATACCGAGAAGGTGTTACTTCACGCGTCCAAAACATCCAGCGCGGAGAAGGATATCGGTGAAAGTGTAAGTGGAGACAGGCGGCGTTAGCCGGACATCCGATTTCTTTTCCAGCTAAAGTAAAGGGCTGCCCTGTTTCAGCCTGCGACTACGGATAAGAGGAACAACCTGGACGCATCGCAAGGTTCAGCGGGCTCATCCATGGACCAGCAGGATTCCACGGATGCGAGCAATTCCACAGATACCGTGCGTTCGAACCCGAATCTTCAGGTGAACGGGACGACACCGAACAAGTTGGAGATCATGGAGCAAAAAGCGCTGAGCAACGAGTTCGGGAAGGGCGAGGCGAACAAGCCGGTGATAACGGGCGCTCTCCTAAAAGACGAGGTGCAGGAAGACACCTTTCAGGAACAGCAGCGCAAACTGGGTAACGGGACGTTGACGCCCGAGCACAAGGACGACAGGTCCAAGGATCAGAAAGCTGAGGGCAGCGCCTTCGTACCCAGTCACAAGCGCACCGGGAGCATTCCACCCCGATTAATCGAGGAGGGCCTCGAGATCGATAGGAAAAAGTCCCTGGACATATACAGCCAGATAAAAACCAGCACCAAGAGTATATTACCCGGCCTGAGCCCGAAATTCGAGCTCCTCCAGAATGAAGTCAGTCCGATCGAAGAGAAGGAGAGTTAATCGCTCCAAGCTCCATTGCTCGCCATTCAAGCTGGATTTAAAGGGCACATTATCCCCACGTGATCTATCTCAGGTCAAAGTGCGACATCGAACGACTGGACCTCACCCTTATTGCTACTATGGAACGTTTTCTAGGAAAAATTCGAAAAATTGCCTGGGCTCTTTTGAAAAAAACGCCTAGAGTGACATCAAAAGGAGCAGTCGACGGGCCTTTTTCATTCAAGCCCGCTTACACAAAGACGATTCATGTATTTGTCGTTCCAGTCTTCCTGACATAGTAATTCAGGACAGGCTAAGGCAAGCTGATGATAAGAAAGAACTCCAGTAACACAGTCACTGTAGATATTTCATTATCCCTCGGTCAAATCTCTGTGGTAACATCCAAGTTTCGTGTTGCCAGCGAGCAATCCGAAAAATCGGGCTCCCTGGTAACATTATTGAAGTTCCAGGCGAACGCCAGGCTTCTGATGGGTTCGCCCCACTTTCGCACTAATAATCTCACTCGAGGAACTCTGCCAGGCGTGCCGGCGTAGGGAAGAAGAAGAAGAGTGATAAAGGTGTCGCATCAGGCGAGATCGTGTTCGCCCGGGCGAACAAAGGTCACTCGAGGAGGCAAGGGCGGATCGATGCGTGCGAAGCGGAGCTTTTGTCGCGGTCACCGAGGCAAATTAGACGGATCCAGCGCAACCAACTCCCCAGGCATACCAGATAGATAATGCTAGTCGTAGGATGCGCGGCCACCGGAATCGACAATGTATCCTAATGATTCTCCGCAGTTACCCCTAACCCGGAACCATCCACCCTCTGACTCTAGTCTCTTCCGAAAACCCCCGTAAGCGTACAATTATCCTGCTCCATTTGGCTACTCTCCTCTCTCCCTCTCTCTTCCACGTCCAGCAACCTCACCAAAACGAAGATACACACGTTGCGGAGAACAATCGTCGGCTAACGAATTCGACGAGTCGAATACTGCGCTTGCGTTCACCCCGTGCGTATTACGTTAGTACTGCGTGCATACAGAGCGTAATGCAGATACGCATCAGTTAGCTGCGTTGACATTGCTCTGTACATACATGAGCTTTTGCCCAAAGGAGATGTCGCTTGTATCGCCGTTCCCTTATTACAAGAGAGACTCCCGTAACACCGGTGTCCATTCAATTAACTCTTTGCATTCGGCCTTTTTCAATGACATGCAAGTATTGATAATTCCCGGCAGATGTGCATGGGAGGTGTGTTCCGAATGCAAAGGTTTAATGAAAAGAGCAGAACCTGCCGGAAGTGTACTCTGCAGAGGGTAATATCGACATAGCTGATACGTATGTATCTGTATCACCCTGTACATGACAC
This sequence comes from Ectemnius cavifrons, assembly GCA_964023945.1. Taxonomy (NCBI): domain Eukaryota; kingdom Metazoa; phylum Arthropoda; class Insecta; order Hymenoptera; family Crabronidae; genus Ectemnius; species Ectemnius cavifrons. The sequence goes on from OZ030381.1 coordinate 10,838,759, forward strand.
ATGTATATTACTCGAGGAATACCGAAGTCATACACGCGTGTATGAAGGCGCGTGTCGCCAATTCGATGTGCACATTGTACACTGCGTATGCGACCAAGAGAGAGAGAGAGAGAGAGTGAGAGAGTGAGAGAGCGAGAGACAGAGCTTTGACCCTTCGCCAAAAGTGACTGTTGCAGGCGGAAGGTGCACACACATACCTCTCCTGCCTGTCAGCCGCCTGTTTCTGTCAACTTCATTCTGCACCGGAGAAAGCATACTTCTCTGTGTGCGAGGGAATAAGGAATAGAAAGGCGGCAAAAAGAATGGTAGAGGGAAATTTGGATGAGTGAGGATCCGATGCATTGAAGAAGTCGTATTTCAAGAGGCTCATTATGGGAAGGGGTTCGGCCTCCGTCTGTCGAAACGTTAGCGGGTAATTGTCGAAACTGAAGTCTCGCATCCGTCGTCTCACCGGCGCAACCTCTACAATTTGCATTTGAACAGCTCGCAAGGCGAAATTGACTTTTGCTCTCGGGGGTTCGAAGATAAGTATAAGGAGGGACTCGCGTTCCCCTCTGCCTTTTTTCCCCCTATGCTGCCTGCTCACTTCCCGTTCCGATTCTTTGAGGCGAATTTCCTTACGATGGTGGGCAGGGGAGGCAGAAGAGACGTGCGATTGCATAGCTGATTTCGCGCGCGCATTTGCACTGGCCAAAGTGTCCTCGAGCAACCGGCGGATTCCTTTACCAGTGACTCGCAGTACTCGTAGAATTTTTTTAATGGATCAAGCATACGGTTGGTTGGGTGTGGTCTCATTGGAACGGGCCGATTTTTCAAGCGAGCCAGATTTACTAAGGATTTTCTATCGTGAGAGAAATCTAGATAGGACCTAGCGCGTCTAGTGTGTAAGTAAGCACCATTAACTCCTGGTAACACGCCAATATGTATACCGGTGTGTCAGTAGTAAATAAGATTCACTTGGAGGTAAATTAATCGGCGACATACACCGGCAAACAAGCCGGTTCTGTCTGTTGTGTTGTGTTGCCAGATTTTTTGGGCGAGCTCTGCCGTCGCCTAGAACCGATAGAGTTTTAAGCAAGATCCGACACCACCAATGGCAGGCATATGTATGTGTATGTTCCGCTGACAACAAACAGTAACTAGCAAGAAAGCCGTGGCTCGACACTCCGGGGTCAAGTCCCAAACAGAGGCTTAAGGTTTACGTGGATTCTAGTGCCAAAATAGTTCCTTAAGGTGTATCACAGACTGCTCGATGCACGTCTCACCGTGCCGACTAGAAGCTCGCGCGGCTCATATTAGCTGATGTAATCTTTACGTCTCGAGCGGATGCTGCGTTACGAATATTTCAGATTTTATACGCTTTCGTTGATTAATGCCGGACACGTCGTTGTTGTTAACATGGTGCTACGCATAAGTGACAGACGCTGAGAAGCGTCCTTGGAAAGGCTTTTGTCCTTCCATCATTAACTTTCGTAAAGTTGGTCTCCGTCGGATGAGAGCGCGCGTGATACAGTGCGTGCCAATTAGGAAAACTGGCAGTATTAGGCGGAACAGTCTAACTTTCGGTGAGTCGATCGCTGTAAGTCATTAACGATAGTCCATTCTAGCGAGTAATTAAACAAGCATGTACGACTTAGGGACGAAGACACGCCGTTATTCATTTCACACACGCGCTCAGCTACACCTCACGCCCAGAGTTTAGGATTTTCCGATTTAGCGATTATCCCCGTGTGGCTGTTTATTAGACGGTACTAGATCACTCATTGTGTACAAGGGTACATTTTATATAAGACCTGAATGTCTCGCGTATTTCTAGGATCATCCACATTAGCTCGCATAACATACAACACGTACTGATGCCACCAAAACTTTTCCACCAATCTCCACTAATTCTCCGAGATCAATGAAGAGCCGGTGAAGATTGTCGGAAGAGTGAATCACTTTATAAGAAAATTTCTCTTGACGTAACAAACACACACACACACACACACACACACATACAGACACACATACAGACGTAAATGCGTACGCGCAAGCATTGTATTTTACTCGCTCATCCAGGAAGTCGTAAGGACACGTAGAAGTAATTATCTGTAGGGATTCGAGTCGTCTTAAGATTTAGCCAAGAATTAATCAAGGGAAAGCCGTGCATTGCGCGCTACCCCGTCACACAGCCGTTCCATATGATCAATTAAATTTTAATCGTAGAAAGTAAGAGAGATTTGTGAGGGACGACGGTCAGTTAGATAAGGCGCTTAGGTGATCTCGGGCTTTCTACTGCAATATTTATGTTCCTCCATTCGCATTACGTTTCCACACCACCGTCTTCTTTCTGATTTCTCCCCACGTGTTTCCCCGGTGTAACGAGCAGTTCTCCATACGAATCGCAATCCGAAAGTAACTTGGACGAGGAGGTGCGCACGCCGATTCTCTGACAGAGGATTACGACCGCACATTCATTTCATGCTAATCGCTAACATACCACGTTGTATATGTCAATTTATTTTGCAAAATAAACCGTTGAACACGAGCGCTAATCTTTCGTTCCATTCCCCAATCCAAGCAACCCCATTGAAAAATAGAACAAAAATATATTTCATTCTGTAATATTTATTGGGAAAGAATCTCTATATTTTATTCGATTCCCAACAAAAGTTGCCGACGGAGCATTCTATAAACTATATATTGATAAAGAGAATTTAATTAAATTGATCTTTCATATTACTTACCACATTCCTAAGCCGCAAATGGTACAGAGTACCAAGGCTTTTTACTGCAGATGATACTCCTGTGTCGGTAAGGGTGGTATACAAGTTTAGCGGGGGTGTATCCACCCTGATCACGTCAGTGAGCTAAACCACCGACGGTAGAACGCCGGTATGACAGGGGTTGAAAAGTGGTGGTTGCCTGGTCGGTATTGCGTATCTAGAACAAACCAACGAGGGTGGATTCGTTGTGGATCATCGGATAAAGCGGCATAGGGGGTGGAAAGTAGCGGCGCGAGTCGAGCGGCGCCAGGCGTGAATCTCGGCAAGCGGCCGAAAGTATCAGCGAATTATACATGCGCGTTTTTAATTCGGTAATCAATAGTAAAAACCGCCAATACATCCCCACCATTTTTCCACGCGATCCGGCCGGATTCGCCAATGCCCAACTGGCTGCGACCCTTGGCGGTCCTACATGGGAGGAGCTGCCAAATATCAGCACCCCGCTGCCCCGGCCCCGATCGACCGAGCCAATATCGAATATGAGCCTTTTTACTGCACCAGCCCCTAGCGGCTGGAAATTAACGCAGGGGCGGGGGAAACCCGAGCTGTCATAAAATATTTATGCAACTATCGCACCGCTCCTGCCGGCTCCACTGCTCCAGGAGGAGCAACTCGCAGATTTCATGGGAGGGCTGTGCCCGGAAAATCGGCCTGTAATCTGCATCGACGGACGACAGTCCCGGCAAATTGGCTTATTAATGGCTAACACGCATTCATCGGAGCAGATGGACAGAGCCGAACAGTGGAAAATCGCCGATGGCTACTCGTTGCAAGATTGCAACGATGTATCGGCATCCTCGGAGCAATTATATGGGAAAGACGCCGCGGTCGAGATCGTCCCGTAGGTAGAAACCTACATGCGGTGGACGACGATGGCGTGTGTTGTCCCGCCATCAGAAAAATAGCCGGCTTCGTAATTGCTGTTTGCCAAAGGTGAAATAAACGATTGTGAGAAAAACGAGGGAGCAGGTGCACTCCCGGTGAGAGAAAAGAGCGGGTGTGTGTCGTTGGCTCCTCGAAACTCTAGATGGCCCATTATACATATATCTATACAGCAACGACTGCTGACATCAGTTTGTCATTGTTGCCTCGAAGTTGTTGAGGCTTGTGTGCTAATTTTCTTAACACCAACCACTCTTCCACTCAAAGGCGAGCGAGCGCGCGAGCGCGCGCACTGTTTCTGCAAACAATACGCTTGTAATATACGCCTGCAAAATATTTCTTTTCTCTCGTTCAGTGGCGTGCTTTGGCAAGGGCTTCGCTCGGCGAGTGGAAAAAGGTGGAAACCCGAGGAGAGAGTAGCATTCTCGGTGGCGAAAAGCCGCGCGCGCGGGCGAGTGCCCCTTTTAGGAGCGTCCCCCAGGCGTTCCGCGAAAAGGGGACGGGATACGGAGAATCGCTGGACAGCGATTCGCCGCGTGGTCTCGCGACACGCACACTTGGCCAATTATTTTTAACCGTGGAACATCGAGTTATCGGGCGCGCACCGATTAACGCAGATTTAATTGTAACGCTCGTACTCGCCCCTTCGACGGAGGCCGACGCGCCGGTGAAAAAGCGCGGCGCGAGGAGTGAGGGGTTGGGCAGCGGGGAGGCGAAACGAACGAACGAACGAACGAACGAAACGAAACGAAACGAAACGAAACGAAACGAGAGAAAGATAGAGTGGCCAGAGAGGGCGAGGGTGGCGAAGGGCGGCGGGCATTATATCCACGCGTGGGTGATGAGAGAGCAAGGCGAAAGGGGTGTAGTAGGTGGTGGAGGAGGAGGAGGAGGCGGAGGTGGAGGATGGGGTGGAGTAGGAGGTTAAGGGTGATAGAAAGAGAGGAAGTATACCGGGTAGCAGCGGTGGCGACGAGTGCGGGGGTTGCGAGGGGTGGTTGCTGCCTAGGATATAGGGGAGGGCCTGCTTCAGCGTCGGTACAGATACGGCATTATGAAAACACGAATGTACTTTTAAATCAATACCACCATCGCATTGTGGGGACTCTGCTCGGCGCTCTGGTGGGGGCGGCACGCTCGCATCCCGGAATACGCGACGGGAAGAGAAGAGAAGAGAAGTGTGGAGTAGGGCCGAGCACCGAGCACAGGGCTACGCGCAGAAGAGCTGAGCGGAGCGTGGCAGAGCAGAGAAGAGAAGAGAAGAGTAGCAAAAAGAAGCGGCTGGCATAGAGGGTGAGAGGGAGAGAGAAAGAAAGAGCGAGGGAGGGTGAGGGAGGGTGGGAGAGTGGGATGGAGAGAAAAGGCCCACTGGCGCTGCCACGCCACGGAAATCGGCGAGGGGGTCGCTTTCGCGAGGTGGTGGCCAGGAGGGTGGCAGAGGAGCGATTTGGTCGGGTGAAAAGTATGAGCACTGGTTTGTCCTCTCGTACACCCTACCTCCACCCAACCCGTCACGACACGACAGGACACGTCAAGCAACGGCATCGACGTAGCTACCTTCTAAAAACGGCCTTTGACGTTGCAATCCCTCTTCCACCTCCGCCCGATCATAATGTCGACGTAGCACGTACCGAGAGAGCTTCTTCCTCATTAATCGGACCGTGGCTTCTCTTAGCTTTTCAGCTGACTTTCCTTCCCTCTTTCCGTAACTATCGTGCGATGCGTATCCAGTAAAAGCAAAAGCGAGAGGTGAAGGATGATACGCGGATCAGTTTTCCTCGCCGCTATTGTTAGGATGGTCCAGGCAAAAAGTGGTAATTGGGCCGATAGCAGTGGCGGGGCAGTCGTTGCTCCGGCTTTGCGTAGTGCGCGCGCGATTAATCGACGCTTGGATCGTGATCGATAGGATACGAGCGCGCGAGGGAAAGTAGCGAGCAGCCAACAGGTTATAAAAAATGAAAATAAAAGGAAGGCGCGCGACGCGAAATGAAAAGAGGCACTCGGTTGCACGCGCGCCCGCCAGCTCTCTCTCTTCTCTGGTGCTCGATGCCGCTGCTGCCGGCTGCTGCCTGCCTGCCTGCCTGCCTGCCTGCCTGCCGGTTATCGGGCAAGCGGCCGCCACCAGCAAAAGGGGGATATTTAGTTTCAATAATACCGATGTACCTCCAGCTTTCGATACACCCTTTCCTACCCGTTTTAATGCATCGGCGAGTGGCCAATCTACGCGCGCCTCGAAATTAGAGTTTGCGTTAATTATTTTAATTGGTTTTGCTAATGAAGCACGCGCCCGTTATGTCGCGTCAGGGCTGCGCTGCTGCGATCACAAAACGCGGGATATATTATTTGCTAAACACATTATCGCCGTTGCTTGCCACCGGGACTGACAAGTTTAGCCGGGCAGATACACACACCCACGCCGCACCCCGCTTCAACTCGCCGTGTTATCCGCAGCAACTCATCAAGCGCTCGGTAACCATAGGGAGGAGAGAAAAGTGCGAGTCTTCCGGAGCGACACGTTTCCCGGAAGCTTTTTTCCCTAGATGATCGACCCTTTTTATAGTGATTTGGTGGAATGATCGTGGCCGATCGGGCCGATCGACATCCCGTAAAAATTCCACGGCTTCCTACCCTCTCTCGTTCGTTGCTTATCCCCTTGTTTACAAACAGGACATGCAAGGTCGCCGATCTTGAGGGAGGAGAATGACTACCGCTCACGATGTCCTCTCCACCCTTCGACCGAATTCCTTGCTTCGTTCGCACTATCTCTCTCTCACTTTCTCACTCCTTCTCAATTCCTTCGAGGGTCCATATGTGTGTATGTGTGCGAAGGGTACGGCGAAACGGGAACCGGCTGCTCGGCGGATGTGCCGGAAGGGGGTGGCTTTTCCGATAGGTTACCACTACGAACGGCATCGCTGGCAACCCCATCGTCCGTCGACGTCCTCCTGGAGCTTCTTATCCGATAGCTCCCTCTTGCCGTCTCCGTACACTAGTAAACATATGCTGGTGTTGCCGTGCCCACGCCGACACACACGTATCCACACCCACCCATGGCCAACCCAGACACACCTACGCACGCACACGTTCACATGGAAAGGATGATGAAAGCGTGCTCGGCCACCTGTATGCTTTAACCGTGGATCGAACCTTACCTGTTACTCGTCCGGCATTCCGGGGTAATCAGGCCCCGACCCTCGACCGTGGGTTTCCGTTTCCGGCCAAAGACGCGATTCACCCTGCCTATTCTCCTCGGAAGTGAGCGAGAGGGAGAGTGAAAGCAGAGCTTTCCTAGACCGGACACGCTGCAATGATCAGCCGGTGTAACGTCGGGGAGAGTTCAAGTGCAGGGACAAATCCATCCGCTCTCTTTTCCACGGGCTTTTTTCAGCGCGCGAGGCAAGCGGGCGAGGTGCGAGAGGAGGGGTTTGGCCGTTTAAAAAACGTTTTGCCGCGAGCGTATCGTTTTTGCGCGATTGGGAGAGCGGCCGAAGTAATTCGTTTAACGAGGCGAACGCCGGTGCAGAGAGAAAGCGAGTGAGAGAAAGATAGATAGAGAGAGAGAGAGTGAAAGAGAGGACACCGGGATGCCGTGACAAACGTTTCGATTTGGCGAGCAGCGCATCCGTGCTCTGCAATCGTACGGCGGTGTGCGCGTGCATGCTGTATGCCATCGACGCGCCCGGCACCGTGTGTGCATGGAAGGAACACGTACACCGATTATCCTCGCGTGATTCCGGGGCTATTTTGCGCCTCCGGTATCAATGCGATTTCTCAGTCGGAGCGTACGTAGAATAATACGCCGCGTAATTCCGCGGCGCGCACAAAAGCGGATTAAACCCCCGACGATCGCGGCAAGGACAAACGAATTTTAATGAAAAGCGCTGAACGGCCCGCCGCGCCGCCCGCCGCCCGCCGCGCCGTACGGAAAGAGAGATCGAGAAAAAGTGAGGAGAACAGTCAGCGGCCGATAGAGAAAGAACGAGAGGGTGACAAGGGGGCGCTGCCAGGAGTGACGGGGGGTGAAACACAGAGGTACGCCGACAAATCGAGAACCAACAGCATCGGTGAAAAATTCCGTCGGTATACATACGCACACACACACACACACACAGATATATATATATATATATATATCGAGGGAAGTATCGATGGGAACACTATTTTCGAGTACTTTTGAGGGTTCCAGGGACGCGGCCGCTGATGAGGGTGGCGGTGTGCTCCTGGCAGAGTCCCCGGGCACGTGGTGCTACTATTGATTTTAATTTTAGTGAAAGGGGTGGAAAAATTAGAAGGGTGGCACGAGCAGGGCTGACACACGGCATGAAGGGGCGGCGCGGGGTGCGGGTGGCGGCGAGAGTGAGTTTGAGAGAGCGCGGGCGGGAGCAGCGGCCGGGCGAGTGAGAGAGCGGCAGGAAAGGGAGGAAGGGAGAGTAGTACACCACGGGCTAAGTCGAAGGGTGAGAAAGGCAGAGCGATGAATATAGGGTTGAAAGAGAGACGGAACAAGTGCGTAACGAGAGAGAGACGGGTATGTCCGTGGGAGAGGGAGAGATAGGCAGCGAAAGAAGAGACACGGAGTCGGGTGAGAGCACCGCTGAACAGTTTCGCTTTCATTTCCCTCTTTAGCCGAAGGCAAAGGTAGTTGCTCGAGGGTGGGAGGGCTCTCCCGCTGCCCGAGGGAAGGCAAGCCTTGGCGAGCGGCAAGCCGAGCAACAGAGATGGACGAAGGGTGCCCGAGAGGGCTAGAGAATGAGACAGAGCGATGCGGGGGCGCGCCGAGGCAAGGCAAGCCAAGCCAGGCGAGGGGTTGAAATCGTATCACAGGAGGATGAGAGCGAGACGGAGCTGGTGGTAGCCGAGGAAGCCGGGGGGGGGTGCTGGCAAGAGTGGCGGAGAGAAAGAGAGAGTGATCGCAACAGAGAGGGAAAGCCGGGAGGTGGAAAGATAGAAAAAGCAAAAGACTGCCTGCGGGATGAGCGAGGGTGGCGCGGTCGGAGAGAGAGACAGAGAGAGCAAGCGAGCGAGCGAGCGGGGTGGCTAAAAGAAGGGTGGCACTATTGAATGAGAGGGTGGGACGGGCCAGGGCTCGCGAAAAAGAGGAGAACATACCCTCGACTGTGTAAAACACAGAGGTTTCGCGGTGCCGAAGCCATCTCGCATTTAAAAAACGGCCTGCCTCCACCACCATGCCCACCACCACCCCCAACTCAACCACCCTCGCGCACCTCCCCCCGCCCCACCCCGCCCGTCTCAACCCGCGATCTACCCGCGGACCTTCTCGCGGATCTTCTCTTCTCGGGGATCTTCTCCCCTCGTGGCCTCGCGGCCTCGCACCCTCGCAGCATCCCTGAGGTATCGCGCGCGGCTGCTGGCGTAGGCCCGCACTCGCTCGCTCCGCTCGCCCACCTTTCTCCTTCCACTCGTTTCGATCTTGCCTCGCACTCAGTAGCCTAGGACGACCTCAGCGATAATTCTCACCGGGCGCTCAGCTGCTTGCCGGGGGCTCGCAGCCCGTTTTCTTTTCCGCCGCTTCTCCCTTTTCTCCCTGGCGTGCTCTCTTCTCCCCCGTCCCACCTCATCTCTGCGCCGCCTGCCTCCTCATGCCGGTTCCCCCTTTCGCATCTCGTGCTCAGCGGCGTATGCGGCAGGCCGCATACGGAACACCCGACAAACGTGCGCGCTTTGCACGGGTGCATACGCGTACGTGGCTACGCGCCGCGCGCGTTGCGAGAAAGGAAAGAGCGAGAGAGAGAGAGAGAAAGAGAGAAGGTGAGAGAGGGATTATGAAGGTGAGCGGGGGAGAGAGGGCGCGAGGATAGAGAGACGACGGGTGTGTGTGTGTGTGTGTGTGTGAGTGTTGCGCGAGAGGGTGAAGGATGAGTTCCTTTGTGGGTGCCTAGATTAAAGGCAGACGCTGATGGGCCGTCAAAGGAAACTATTAGCGTAGAAGGTAATGCAATATTTTTTCCTACCCCCTGCCGCGCGGCTGCCGCTCTCCTCGGGGACGACGCCGCCGGCTAGGAGGAGGACGAAGCGGAGGAGGTGGAGGAGGAGGTGGTGGGGCCGTTGAATATCTCTTCGCGAGCAGCGGCAAGCTGCTTGGCCCCTCGGCGCACCGCGACGCGCCACGGATAGATGGATCACCGAAGAAAGCAGGGAATCGGACGACGAGTGTGCCGGAAGTGCGAGACCACCGCACTCACACACACACACATATACCCAGTATAACATACGTGGAGAATGGCAATCACCGATTCCGAGGCAAACGCCCACGGCCAATTTCCTCGGACGACGTAGCTCGCGCTATTTTTAACGAGCGATTAATAAGCGTTACTCTCCCAGGGAAACCAAGGGATGGGAAAAGAGCAGGGGTGCGGGGGCGGGGGAGGGCTGCAGCCGGACACGAACGGGTCGGCAGGCGCATAATTGATAACATTATTCCCGGCGAGATACAAAGAGGCGAGTTACGACATTTAATTAACAATATTACGAATTGCGGGATATAAAGAGAGACAACGGTATGTTTTTCGCCGGGCGCGAGGGCAGGCAGGGGGGCAGAGAGGCAGACGAGCGGGCAGGCAGGCAGGCAGGCAGGCAGGCAGATATGATCGGCTGGTGGCGGGTGGGCGAGCGGGTGTCACGGGGAAGAGTAGAAAAGGTGCAGAGAGCAAGCAGGGTGACGCGCGGGAGGATGGTGGTTCGGCAAGGGGGGGCGGTGGGGGTGGGGTGGGGTGGCAGCGGCAATGGCAGTGGGTGGCAGAGGGTATAAGGGGTTAGTGTAGTGTAGCGAGAGGGTGTCGTTGGGCTAGGCGCGCCTAGTGGGTGTCCGGTGGGTGGCTGAGCCGCGGGGGTTGCGCGAGGGGTGGCGCGGAGGGCGGGCGGGAAAGAAGAGCGGTAAAAAATTGACTTTGCCAAAAGCCGGCATCGGTCGTGATCGTTCTCATTGGCCGGCAGCGAAAAAATCCCATCGAATCAGCGGACGAGGTGAGATTTGCAATTAAAACGCGGGATGGTATACCGCGGCCTCCGCGAGGGTGGAAGAGGGAAGCCGGCTGTTAAGCGGGAAGGGGTAGGCGGATACCGGCGACCGAAAGGGCGCAATAAATGTACGCATTGCGCAGAATTAGTTGATTAAAATATAAAAGAAGAGCGGTGGGGATGGCGGAGGGTGGCCCGGAGGGTGCGCTCGCCCGCTGCTCTCTCTATTTCTCCATTTCTCGCTCTCTCCCTCTGGCGGGGGGGTGGCGGCGGCGCGGGGGGACGCGGGGGTGGGCGGATAGGCGCCAGAAGGAGAAATCTCTTTTCCCCTCTCGCTCTCTCACGTCCTCATCGCGCCGCTCCTCTTTCGGCGGCTGCCGGAAAGAGAGGGATCTCGCACCGGCAGAAAGAGAGAGGAAAGACGGGAGAGCGGGAGAGCGCAGCAGCCCGGGAAAAGAAATAATCTGCGAGCTGTATTGACGTTTCTAGTCTAACTCTGATTGAATTATGCATGAGCACACCGGAGATGCCGAGAGCTGCCCTTCTCTCTCCCTCCTCGCCCACTCATCCCTCACCCTCGGCTGTCCCCTCGTCCCCCCCGTCCAGCCCCTTGCCTACCTGCGATCGCACTACCACTCTATAATTACATATCTGTTCTCTCCTCACCATGCAGCCATGTAGCGAATTCGATATTAACCTGTCGCGGAAAACTGATCGGCCGGCCTTTCTTTCCCGCTCCACTCGGCCAATTCCACAACGCCCCCCACGGACAATTCCCTCCACCGAAGTAATTCGATGCATGATCACCTATCATTCGACTTATCCTGCGGGGAGAGCCAACCTCAGTATCACCGGACTTCCAAGTTCTCTGCGTGAATTCGGCAAGCTAAAAAGAGAGCAAATTGCTCGAGGAAAATTTCCGAGATTCAAGTCGTCCGCGAGTCCTATTCTTCGAAATAGAGTTTCAAAGATTTCCTTCGTGGGAACTTTGAAAATCTACTCGATTTCTAGGAGGAGCGTGTAACACAATGGACGGTCGCGCCAGATAGTCCGGCGAATATACCGCGGGATCTGGAATTGGCAAAAGTTCCGAAGAAAGGGGCGCAGTTAGAACTTAGAAAATGTTGATTCAAAGGCGAGAGAGAAGGGAGCGGTATTGTCGGAGTGGCTGGCTGTGAAAATCGAGCAGATGGAAGAAGCGGAGCGCTGGTGATATGAGCAAACAGGAATAGGCATATGGTACGAGTCGGGAAAACTCAAGGCCTCTTAGCTACCCTTAGCAACGTCGTCATCATTCTACTCGTCGACTTCGTCCATTCCACCCTCCAGCATCTTTCCTGCCGGCGACGCCGCCGCCGCCGCCGCCCCTTCAAGCGCGACCCTTTATTTTAATATTTCTCCAACTAATCCTTACGGACTGTCCTCTAGCCGCGTTAGGATTAGCCGTCCGTAAGGTTAACTATGATAAAACGATCTAGCCAATAAGAATCAAAAGGCGCCACGCTTTCGCGGTAGGCAAGCGTGAAGCAGTCCCGGATGGAAGTGTAAAGGCTGGAGGTTGGATCGACGAAAGGGAAAAAGCGGTGAAAAAAGTCGAGCGCAAAGAGAAGCGAGCAGCAGCACCGGTGTGGTTAAAGCGCGGAAGGACGATTAAAGAATTTTTTTCCCACGAATCCGTGGACGGTAGCCGGTAGTTAAAGGCCGTCTCTGGTGACACGGGGCGCGGCTGCTTCCTCCGGCAGCAACAGCAGCCTGGAGGAGGCAGTGGATTTTTCCTCAGCGTACGCACACGCGCGGAGGAAAGAGAAACTGGACGTTTCGCTATTAATAGAAAAAACCAGGCCAGGGGAAAAGGTAACGCTCAGCGGTCAACAGTGCGTGCAGAAACGGAAGGGTGGAAAAGCCGGCATATCTCCGGCGCGCATGGTATCAGGAAGGGTTGCGATACAGTCCAGCCTCTCCTCTCCTCTTTCCCTCTCGCTCTCCCTCTCTCGCTCTTTTTCTTTCTCTCTCCTACATCGTACACCGATAGCAACGCCACACACGCATAGTCCCTCTCTGCGTAAAGAAACAGGCAAAAATCTTGTCCATCGGTGTCATTGACTCGCCATCGAGGGCAGACCCTTTCATGCCCGATTAAAAAGGTACACGCCGGCAAGGCATGCTGAACTTCCGGTAAGGCTTGCACTCCCGGTGGCTTTTGCGCGAAATGCCTGACAGCTTATCGATAATTACTCGAGGCATCCCACCGTGAACGTCAGTAGTTTTCGTTTGTCAAGACGCAAACAGGAACTACCGCGAAGGCTTTTCCGGTATATTACAGGGCTTTCCCGAGCTCTCTCCCGCACTCTATCTATTTCCCTCTCTCTTCTTGAAGCGAACATTCTGCTGGCAGTAGCTAGCAAATCGGATCGAGAGGCCGAACCGATCAAAGGATTACCGGCGACACGCGATCGCCCGAGCAGTATCGGATACACACACTACATACGAGTTCCATTAATCGCGCTAGCATTCGCGCTAATAGGGTTTCAAAAATCGGGCGAAATACCTCTCGACCATCTCGCACCTTAATTTATTAATCGGTGGCGGACACGGCGCATTTACGAAGACAACGAGAGCAGGCTTCCGAGCGCTCAAGCAGCCACTCGATTCCGCGCCCAGGCTATAATTATGAGTTGCGCCGGTTGGATATGCGCAAAGCAATAATGGGTATACTTTCCGTCGGGTAATGCGAGTAATTGCTACAAATGGTTATGTTAATTTATAAACAAAATTCATCGCATTACGCGGGCAAAAGAGCGAGAGGGAAAGATGGGATGCGGGGGCGGATGCGAATGGGTAGAGCGAAATGCGTCAAATGGAAATGCATGTTTTTTGCCGCTTTGCTAAAATCAGGGGAACGGGAATTACGTCCCCCCCGATGCTCAGCACGTGAGTTTTATTATGCATTTACACATTTATACATCCCGGTATAACGACGCACCGCTCTGGCAAGCCAACCCCGCGACAGGGGCTGGCTGCTAGAGGGATGCTGGGTCTCTCCCACCATCCTGGACCAGGTACCAGCCCCACCACCGACCACCGATGAGGGAGTTTCGCGTCTAGTGCTAAAAACGGCGATCGATACTAAAATGCTTTAAAATCCAGAATTTTATATCCGACGGAAAGCCCGGCCCGGCCTAGCAGCCCGCTCGTGGATACTTCTCCGCTTTCAGGATCCGGTTCAAGGACAACCCTCTACTGGATTCTCATACTACACGTGACTCCCTCGCCATCCTAAATATTCCCGCTAGCACGTGGAAACCGCGTGTTGCCCTGTTAACTATACACGATCGACCTTTATTCCCATTTTAGATCTCGCATCCATTCACGCCCATTGCCAAAGCCTCTTGACTACTATTACTCGTTTTTTTTTTTAATAAACCTCTTTTTTCACGATTAGCCTAACTGTTTCATTTTGCCAATTTCAATGCAGTGGATACAACGGGCGGGGTTGTCAATAAATTACGCTGCATAAAGCGATAGAAGACGAACACTCATCGGAAGGTAGAAGTTCGTCGAACGTCCATTGTGGAGAAAAGTGGAAGCAAGTCGGCGAAGGTCGACGGTAATACTTGATTGCTGGATATTCAGGCAAGTCAGAGAGCCCGCAGAAGGTGGACGTGTGCGAGGAGAGCGCAGCGCAGCAATTTACAGAGACGAAGAGAGCGGCAGACTATGAGGGTGATCTAAAGGGCTGCCGAATGTCTGTCGGCCGGCTGGCTGGCATACGCAACTTTTTTCTCCCTTCGGCGAAAGCGACCCTAGAGCAACGTAGGGCAAGAGAGGGCCGAGAAGAAAGGTAAACGGAGAGAGGTCGAGGGGTCGCCGGACGCGCGGAAGAAGGATAGAGGGTCGAGGACGGGGAGGATGGCGGACGACGAAGCGCCCCTTGTTTCATTCCGCTTTTTAATAAGGACCTCGTTTGGAACTCTAGGCTTTAAATAGATCAATACCTACGTACTTCATCCCTGGCAACGAACCCATCCCGCGCCCGCTCGTTCCAGTCCCCTGGCCACCCTTTTTACCCCGCGTTCAACTTCTCTCTCGGCCGCGACCCCTCTCGCGGCTTCTCTCGCTCGCTCCCATCGGCCCTCTCTTTCTCGCCCGCACGAAGCCATCTTTCTTCCGCTATCGGCCCTGCTCTCACCCACCCTCTGCTTCTCTACTCGCGCTGTTCCGCGCCACCCCGCACCACCCCCCGCACCCCGCCGCGCCGCCCGCTTTCGTTCGGCTCTATCCTTCTTCCTTTTTCGTTACTTTCTCGATCGCACCCTTACCCAGCACCGCCGCCACCACAACCACCGGAGCTCTCTCGCTCCCTCTGCGGTCCCTCTTCTTTCGGCGCGCGCCCGCTACACTCAGCCCGCACTTCCCCGACCCCTCGCCGACCACCGCGCTAACCTCTCCTACACTCCCCAACCCCGCAGCGGAGACCTACACCCTTTTTCGCGGCTCCCCTCCCACCGAGCGCCCACCGTACACACGTCCCTTTTCGCATACCTTTCGTGTGAGCTAGTACGGAGCCGTACGCGTATCTATTAGTGCACGAGAGCCGTACGTGCATGCTTCACCGTCCTTCCTCTCGCCATACTACCCTTTTCGCTGGTTCGCCTCTGCTGATAGTACTCGCTAGCTAGCCAGCCTGCCTGCCTGCCTGCCTGCTTGCCCACCCGGCAGCGTCCTGCTTTTTCCCTTTTTCTCTGCTTTTTCCTTCCTTTCGTTTTTTTTTCCCGACCTCCCCGTCACTCCGCCATCCCCCGCCCTCCTCTCACTCGCTCTCACTTTGACACCGGTGCCCTCCGAGCGTGAGAGGGAGCACGCTCTCTGCACCCCGGACCACCCCCCCGCAGCCTCGTTCTCGGGCTCTCTGCGTGAATGGGCGAAATGTAGGTAGGAGCCCGTTTTCGCTTTCTATACGGCACCCGGCGAAAACGAGAGTCACGTACGCCCTGGAGCACCAACGCCGCTGGTAGCATCACGCACCGGCAGCACACGTGGTCGGCTAACCTCTCGCCTATCCACCCTTTTGCCACCCTTCACCATCCTCTATCATTCACCTATCTACACCCTTTCGCCCTTCACTGTTCACTTCACCAGTTCTCTCGCTCTATTATGCAGCTATGCATTTATCTAACGTTTTTACTATTGAATCGCGGTGATTCTACGCGGCGCGCGCGCGCCACCGCGCTGATGCCAGTGCTGGCGGGATTTTTTTTTTTTTTCACTCAGCGGATTGCCGAGGATTAGCCTGCTCGGTACAGCTTGTTTGCCCGCCGCTCCCCCACCCCACCCACCTCACTCTCGCTCTCTGGCCTTTTTTTCCCTGACGCGCTCGCTTTTCGCTCGACTCCGCTTGCCGCACGAGCCTCCACGCGGCCTGCCTGTGTTGTGTGTTGTATCGGGGACAGGGAAATCGGTCAACGCGAATCCCTCCCCGGTGAAATCGGAAGCGAATGAAAGAGAAACCCCAATCGATTTCGTGCGCTTAGAGTACACTGACTCTCGCTATACTACCCGCAACAAACATACACATAGAACAGATCACGCATACCAGGCTAAACACGCGCTCTGTTCATTCTGCTAAAGGAAGGGAAATACCTGTCGGATAAATAGTCGGCGTTATGATCGATTGCCACCTCTGTCAGAGTGATCTACAGGTACACACATTCGTGGCTGGCTATCACGTGCAGCCGGAGGAATGAATTGATTGGCTACTATGAGAGATCTAGTTCATCAGTATCGGTGAACGACGCCCGTGAATTCTACATGGGCGGCTGTCCTTGCGGGCCCGCATTATGCACGCGAACCGGAGACGTCAATAATCGTGTAATCAATAATCGATACACAGGCTGAGAAAGAAAAATGCAGCTCGTCGAGCTGGAAATGTAAATTCCAGCTAATAAGTGTCGGTTGGTTGTCGATGAGTTCTTCGTGACATGATTATCGTGGGCGGCGATATGCAGATCCTTGGGTGGCGAGCGATGTCCGAGGCAAGAGGAGAAGGCGATTCGAAGGTTGGAGCGGCCGCGCCGAAGGCGAGTCACGTAATTTCGTGGCCGATCAAGCGGACGAAGGAGGGTGGCCGGGATTGGGCGGTGCGATTTGTATTTTTTTAGGGTCAAAGGGGAGCGCCGATGAACGAGGGACTCGAAGGGTGTCGGATTTTCTCGCTCTCACCGGCCATCTCTCGCTCGCACTCGCCGATTCCGAGTCTCCCTTATCGTCGTCTCTCTTGCACCGTTCGGTGCTCCCGATTCACCATCGCTCTCAGCGCCCCGTCCCTCGTTTTTTCACGGACGTTCGCGCCGGAAAGGGTGATTTGTCGGCCTGACCTCGAGAGCCGTGAGAGTGTCCTTGACCTATCGACGGCGACGCGCGACGTCGCTCGCCGGAAGTAGCTGTCCCTTTGCACCCATCTACCCCGACTAGAATCGGCACGTCGAAGTGGCCTGTCCTCAGGATGAACGAGTCGCCCTATCACAATGCCCGGGTGCAACCAAGATATCTCTCCTTCATTACTGACGACGACCAATTTAGTCCTCGGGGTGTCACCGTTCAACCCTCGCTCCACTCGCTCCACTCCGAGGCTGGACTTTATCTCGAGAAGATCGCTTGGAGAAGCATACACGAGGGGAGAGAGAGAGGGAGAAAGAGAGAAAGATGGAGCGAGAAGGCGAACTATCTCGTACAGAGGGAGGAAGGCTACCGAAGGCATTCAACAGGAAGAGCATCCAGGAGTTCATCGTACCCGAGGGTCTAGGAAGAGACGTGGTTAACGTTCCTAGTAAAGCTTGTCACAGTGTTGTCAGGGGATGATGGGGCGTTTGCCAAGCAGGCAGGCGGGCAGGCAGACAGTCAGTCAAGCAGCAGGCATCCTGCTTGAAGCGGCGAGCGAGCGAGCGAGCAGGCTGGCGGGCGAGCCAGGGCGTGCATACATCCATGGGCCGTATAATTTCCGCGGGTCGCCGCAAAATCAATA
Source organism: Ectemnius cavifrons (assembly GCA_964023945.1). Taxonomy (NCBI): domain Eukaryota; kingdom Metazoa; phylum Arthropoda; class Insecta; order Hymenoptera; family Crabronidae; genus Ectemnius; species Ectemnius cavifrons. The sequence goes on from OZ030381.1 coordinate 10,856,408, forward strand.
AAAGAAACATTACATCGGCGGCTGGCAGTACTGAGCGCTTGGCAGGGGCCATGGGATTGGATGGGGAAAACGAGATGGGAATGGGTCGCGCAAGCGTTGCTAGAAACTCCGGCACGGGGCTCCAGTGGCTCGGCCGTACCACCGCCGCCACCGCCGCCGACGCCGCCGTTCGGCCACTGGAAGAGCAAAGAGGAAAGGAAAGAAGAAGAAGAAGTAGAAGAAGAAGACGAAGAAGAAGAGGCGGAGGAGGCGCTGCTGGTGGAAAGGAAAGCTGCCGGAGGAGAGTAGAGAGTCTTATGAAATATGGCCTCCTTACGAAGGAGTCTGTGCTCCGGGGAAGGGAGCGCGCCCGTAACCAGATAGAGAAAAGGAAGCGAGGGAGCGAGGGAGAAAGCTCCTCGAGGTCAGAGTAAGACGAACACCGACCGACAGCCAACCTGCCCGACAAGGAGAACAAATCTCGCACGAGGGGGTGGCTTGGAGATCCGTCGAGCCCGGATGCCAGGAAGGAAAGGCGAATATCGCCCTTAAAAAATGCCACCCCCAGTTTCCTACGAAACCCTCGTCCTATTCCCCGTACGCGAATCCATCACTTGCAACTTGCACTCGCTCGACAAATGTAGTCAGTAACAAACCCCATACAGTGGAGATCTTAATCGAATAAAAAGGTACCTGGCCGTACTCGCTCGGCAACTTCCCATTCCCAGAAGCCGGTGACAGGGAGAAAGAGAGTATGGTGTTGGTGGTGGTATAGCACCTTGCATTGGCTAACGGCTTATTACACGAGCGATATTCGAGATACCGTTGTCCCCAGCTAGACAACGGCCCCTCGCCGACTGGCTATTATTCCTACTGCGAGCAACAAGGTGCACCACTTGTAGCTCCGGCGCTAAACGAAACACCTACAGCAGTATCGGTTGCCTGAGTAAAGAGCCGCCGGTGGCTCTCTCGGGGGTGGAAGTGGGTCGGGGGTGGCTCGGTGAACGATAGAACGAGCTCCAGTAGGTCGGCACAATCGAAGGAAACGCTCGATAGAGAGGGAGGCAGCCGCCAGGCGTAGGAATAGCATCTCACCGATCCTGGATGGGGATACCGGACAGAGGAAATGAGAAGCCGCCCTTTCGAGGCCCTGCCAAGAGGGAGAGAGAGAGGGAGAGAAAGAGAGAGAGGGGAGAGGGGAGTTTGTACGTCAGTCGACGGGGATATTTACGCGAGAGATATAAAGAACTCGAGAACTCCTTTCTCTCATCGAGAAATAGATACCAGCCCAAAGTACTTTCTGCTTTCTTTACCACTACTGTACATATTTCCTTCGGCCCTTCCAGGGTGTGCCCGGCGCATTTGCATGCTGTCGATTTACCAGAGCGATTATGAACAACCCATCGCGTACAATATATACATTTATCTCCAACCAACTTACTGACTCCGCCTTGAAATTCCAATGGACTCTCGTCCTACTCGAATAAGTGCGATTGGTATACACTGTAGTTTATGAGGGAAGGGTTTAGTGGAACGGATAAAAGAAGGGACAAGCATTGACGAGACTCGTATATGTTGAGTTAACAGAACAGCAAAGGCCCTTCTTTCGTTCATGCATGCCATTTCCATGGCAGAGCGACGTCGGTGTTATCGGTGAATTATCCAGAGTCGAATCTCGGGTAACGCCTGGCTCGCGTGTAGACTGGTGTCGTTTCCGCGTGTACGAGTATACTTATTTGGCGTGCGTGTCGCAATTAGCGTGTACACCATCGCATCGAATCCCATGTATGCGAAGCTCGACGGCGGCGCGGCGCGGCGCAGCTCGTCGAGTCTTCTTTCCTCGGGATTCGACCGGGGCACGCATCGATTCCGCCTTTTGGATTTTGCTTCATATTCAGTGGCACGCGTCCCCATTTGAAATTCACTTGGAATCCCTTTTCGCCTGAATCGCGAATAGCTACATATTTTATGGAAATAGCAGCTCCTGTATCGAATACTGCCATTCCTCCCTGCTAACCGACACACACGCGCATTGTTTTAATTCGCTCTGATCCTTGGGCTCATGGTTGTGGTGTTGCTTAGTCACGCTAGATCATCGAAATTACCAACAAGTTAACTGGCATTAATCTCAAGTAAAGTCTGCTTGTACATAAAACATTATACATCATAAGATGCGTATCATCAAACCTCATAAGAAGTAGATGTACATTCTGAGTTTCTCCATAAACAGCGAGTAATCATACAGCAGGGTAGCAATGCGCTCGAAGCGGAGAACGCCGCCAATTCTTAAGAGGTTGATTACTAGCTCGATAAGGGAACAAGAGAATGCAATACTGGTGTGAATTTCACGAGTGCGGCAAAATTCATACGGCCAGGCAGGCCTGTACTGCATTTTGCGCGCTCCCTCCTGCCTTTTTTTCTTGTTCCCGCGCGACACACGCTCTCAAAGCGTGACGCGGCAGCTGCGAGTTGCAGATTTTTGCGAAAAATCATGTAACCGTCGACTCGGTTTATCGCGGTAGCCACAGGCCACAGGTTGTCGGTATCGAGTGTCACTAGCATCGAGATATTTCCCTCCTAAAGAGCAGTTTGACCCACATAACAATATTTTTTCAACCAGAAATTTATCTGTTTTGTACCCAGCATCCTCTACTACGCATTACGCTAGAATTCCCAAAACAATCGAGTCGAGTTTCCACGAGAACGCATAGATATTCAAGTGTGAGACGAAAGGATGGGCCGAAAATTTGCGAACCACTGCAGAAACTAGTTGGTGTTCTTGCGGGCGAAGAAGTCGAAAACCTCCCGTGAACCCTACGTGCCCCCCACCATAAGTTCGTCTCGGGTTTGGCTCCTTTCTTTCGTTTGGCGATGCCCACTCCTCGATCGCGCCGCACACCACAGCGTGTACCTAAAATGCATGCTAGGCTTTCCCCGGGCCCCTGTCTCTCGCCCACCAAAAATCCTCCCCACCAGCGTCCAACTTGCTAGGCATCTTCCTCGGTTTGCTACGCTCTCCTTGCTGAACCACCTTTCCCCGAGGTGTGCCTCCCTCGTTCCCCCCGCTGTGCGGCACGTCACTCCATCGCATAGTATGCCATGCCCTACCCTCCAACCCCCTTCCCACCCCACCTCCGCCGATATCTCTCTGTCCTTTAGCGGCCACTTCCTCGCTCGCAAATAGTCCCGAAATGCATCGGTGCATGCTCGCTTCACTCGGTGCAAGCGAGTGAGAGAGCGAGTGTACGGGGCCTAATGTAAGTGCGGCGACTCTGGACTTTTGCACCACCACTACTTGTACCGGGCCCCTCGTACAACCACCTCCGCCATCGCCACTTTTTCTCTTTCACTCACTCACTCTCTTTCTTTCTTTCTTTCTCTCTACTTCGGCCTCTACCCCCGTTTCTCTCCCTCCGGCCCCCCTTTCCTCTTTGCATCTCTCTCCGGTACCCTTTTCGGCACCGCTCACATCTCCACCTCGGGTTTCTCCGACGGGCCCGTAATGCGGTTTCTTCAGGCTGCCCTCCCCTCTAGTTGCTAGGTCCACTTGCCCGCTTTCTTCGGCAATAGGCATGTAGGTATAAGTTATACCCACTTGCAGGACCGCCGCTGATGCCGGGGATCGGAGTGGGCAACACCCCACCTTAGGTGCAACGGCCTAAATGCAACCCGTTCGTCGGGCTACGTTTCTCCGGTTGGGCCTTCTACCATGCCTGCTACCATCGATTCTCATCTACTATCGTTAAAAATCCTCCATCTCGAACCTTCTCCATTCTCGGTTTCAGTAGAAATGGCTATTCAAAGTCAAAGTTATACTGCATCGGTAGTTGAACGAGTACAGTAGTAGTACGTTTGTTCCATTGCAGTTCTATTCTACTCATTGTCAGTAGTTAATGAAGCTACTCCAATGCTCTACCGAGCAAAGGAAGGTACTTTCAAGCTGTCTCTAAGATTTCCATCGGCTTTTCAACAAGGAAAGTCACAGTATCTTGCTACTATGACATTGGGAATCGCTTGTTAGATAAGGTACGATTTGGCAAGTGTTCGGTGTAATATCTCGGCGCTTTCGTCAGGCAGAAGCTTTGACGATAAGGCACAATCGGTCGACTCCGCAATGTACATCCTTATCATTTTTAATATTATTGGCCATATTTTGCATCACTATATCCGCATTATCTATAAAATACCAAACAAATTGGTCGAGGGTCATAAGTGATTAGGAGGTAAGCTTAATCGTTCATGAAATGCGCTGTTATTTTGCAAATTCCGGTGAAGCGACATCGAAACTTGGCCAGGATTGCCAAGTGCAAGTTAGATGCGGCCCTGTCTCTTTGCTAGAGCCCCCCCTCTCCGGGTCCGGGCTGCACCTAAATGCGCTATCCCTCCGTCCGTGGCTCGTCGTTGCGCCTCGGTGCCCCTCCAAGCGCATTCCTCCTATTTGGGCCCCCCACCATAAGGGGCCGAAAAGTGCAACGGCCTAAATTCACGTAGGGGAAGGTAACAAGGGCCTTGGGCTTCTCCCACCCGTGGGTCCGGTGCAACAACCTAATTTCTAGAGCCAGCTTCGTCTCACTCTGCCAGCAGTCTCTGCCAGCTGACGGTCCTCTTCTACTTCGGCACCGCTTGCTTGCATCTCCTCCTCCACCGCCGCCGCCTTCTTTTTCATCCTGGCATCCCCCTGCCCACCCCGCATCCCGAAGCCCATCAAGCCACCATGTCCCATCGTTGCTGCTGCACTCTTCTCGTGTCCAGAGCTGCTCGGACGTTCCTCGACCAGCCGCTGGAACCATCCTGCTTCTTCTATTTAATGCAATCGCTAGTCGCTTTTCGGCAGGCCGCCCCCCTCTCCGCCTGCCTCTGCTCCTCGATGCAAGCCAGCACAGCGTACATCGCTCGGCCTGGCCCGCTAACTCCCTCTGCTCCCCCCTCGCAACCCTACAGCATCGTTCTCTTTCTCACTCTAGCAAGCTTGCTTCCATCCGCTTGTTCCCTCCTTCGTCGACTTCTTTTTCTGCCCGGGCGTGCAATCGTCTCGGCTTACTAGCAGCGAGTCGTGCATGCAATACGATGCCGTTCTACGACGGCTAGCACGAAGCCCCGCTTCGTCTTCTTCTTCGGGCGTGCGGGCCGATACTCTCGCGCGCCCCTGGCCAAGCCCGAACCGAACCACCGGCCAGCCTGTACCTGATTCCTCCTGAGAACCTCAGAAAAACGGCGAGCTTTTTAACCGACTTCGCATTCTTCTCGTAGAACGCTCGGCCTACTCTCTCTTTCTCTCGGTAGCTCCCTCTTGCCAAACAGAATTCGTGCATGATCTCCCTTCGTAGTCTTCCACTCGCTCTAGGGAACGTTCTCTTCCACTTTACTTCGTCGATTTGCATGCTCAAATCGTCCTATTCGAACACGAAATTACTCGTCGAACCTCGTGAGATATACCCCGAGGAGTTTCAATGATTTGAACGGAATTAATAGGTTTCTTAGAAGTAATCCTTGGCAATTTAGTAGTCTGTTTGTCTCGATAAAATAAAAGTTCGAAAATCTTAGGAAATAGTGGAAATGAATTCGATTATTCAAATAAGAGCTTCTCGTTCTTATTCACTAGAAAATGGGAAACGATACTTAGCGCTAATACGTGCAAATAGGCGCGTTCTTTTGAGGATCTCCTTGCCAGCCCGTCCCCGGGAGGATCAACGCCCCGACAAAAGTTCTTTGAGCCGAGGACCACCTGCCCGCGAGAGACCCGCCCTGCGTGCATCGCCGTTAGTGCATTGCCCTCGTCCTTCGGTTCAGTTGACTCTACGTAACTTCGCTCATCCTGACTTAGCCAGTTAGGAGCCACCACCCTAGCCCGTATAATCCTGAGATCGTAGTTCACACTGCGAAATATAATCCCTGAAAAATTCGGGTGGTCTCCAAGCGAGGTACTCCTCTCACCGTCTATGTGGCCAGTCTGGTGTAATCTAGATAACTCGAACGTGTTTCAAGGTATAGATTTTACATGGCTTTATACAATGTCAAAGATGACGATGGTTCTATTGGAACGGTATTATCGAAGAGTGAGGATGAAATTTTGGTCAGTGGAGGAAACTAGAGGTGCAGGTTTCCGATAACCGGTAGCCTGTAGGTAGCGGAGTCAGTCGCACGAGTCGAGTGCTTTCGAGGGTTCCGGTGCCAACGGCCTTAATCTCTCTAGGGCCGAACTCCCTGCAGCGTGCGTGACCACAGTGCGTGAGAGTGTGTGGGCGTGCTGGCGAATATCTACATAGTCCGAGGGACAGAGTGAGACACGTATCATCGATGCAAGGGCTTCGACTACTGGCTGAGTAGAGGGAGTGAGAGAGAACGAAAGAGTTCACGTCTGCATGGTCACGTTAGGTAGACGCACGTCGCGTGTGCAGCAGGCGCGTAGAAGAGCAAGCACGCAGGCACACACAACGGGTTGCAGGATGCCGAAACTTTATTTCCAGAATGTTTGATTTGAGAAAGAAAATAGCGGTGACTCCTCGTGAGCGTGTTGCGCTCACACGCGCAGCTCTCACTGTAAACTGCGCCGAATTTAAGGGGTTCTTGATCCTCGATGGTGGAAAAAATGTTGGCCGCACACCGTCTTTTCTGGCTACTACACTTGCAGTAGGTGGCGGCGGGACGTATTAATAGAATAGCCCGGTGGTGCACCGTGAAAATTTCATTTCGCGGACTCACGAGAGCGCGCGCGTTCCGATCCGAAGTTTACGTCGGGCGGCGTTAAAAATAGGGCACTTGCGCTACGAGAAAACACAGATCCGCGGACTGCCTTTAAAATCGCTACGCCGAGAAACCAGTTGCACTGAACTGAAGATCGTACCAGAGGATGAGAGAGAGGGAGAGAGATAGAAAGCGCGAGAGCGCATTACGGAGAACCGGCCTGCATCTCTTGCCGGCGGGTGTATTGAACTCTGACTTTTACTAACATCCATTCCAACGTCCGATTGAAATTTAGTCTGGCTCTCCAACGCGAATGCTCGTACGTAGAATCGGATAATATCACTGGAGGGAAAAAATGCTCGTGAAAGCGGCATACGTGGAAGCCGACGAAGAAGAAGCGGGACAAGGCTGCTTCCATGGGAGCTGTACATTTTCGGTGGTGGGTATCGGGCCCGGTCACGGCCTCGTGAGTCCGCTAAAATTTTCGCCCATTCTTCCTCCGGCGTGCAATTGTTTCGTCGCATCCTGCCAACGAGCCACTCTCTTCCCACAAGCCTCGGGAATCAGATGCGCCATCGTATTTTCGGTGATTCTCATCTACATAGAGCTCGTGTCCATGCTTCCCGATATTGCTCGACTATCGTCTCTGTCTTTCGAGAAGCCTAGCAGCGTCAGAGTCTTTAACGGGCCTCATCGCACAGCCGACCACTACTATATGTATACTTTTCCATTAGCCACGGATTACTCGAGAGAACTCGTGCGCCTTTTAAAAGGAGCCTGCAAAAATGTGAAGGGTTAACCCGGGCTCTCGAGAGTGAATTCGAGTGGATTTCTATCTCGCGGGGAAACGTGCTGTTAAGAGAGAGGCAACTTATTATTTGGTTAATCGATGGAGCATCTCTCGTGAAGTGGGAGGGCCGGGCGAGGGAGGGTGGCGGGGGAGTAATCGAACGAGATGCGTATCTCTCCGTTGGATGGATAAAACGTGAGGGAGGAGAGCAGAGCAGAGCAGAGCAGAGCAATGAGCGAGCGAGCGAGCGGGTGCACGCAGTGCGGGCGATCGCGGCGCATTATAATTTTGCGATTTTATCAAAAAAGAGGGGCGCCTCGAAATAAATGCGCGGGCCATCCGCCGTCGAGCGTGATCAGCATTATCGAATTAGCGCGGATGGTCTACGGAACGAAATTTTCGATGGTAGCTACGGTGGCTATGTGCCTCGGCCCGGCCTGCCCTGGTCAGACCCGACCCGGCCCGGCACCTCTCTCTCACTCGCTCTCTTTCACTCTCCGTTCTCTCGGCCCGGCGCGTTTGCATTAGCGCGTCCGCTCGAGGGAATATTGCGTTTCGATTGGACGTGCACGCGGAAATCGTGAATGATAAATATTAATTATTTTTGTTTGCCTCCCGCCGCGCGTACCAGCATTAATAACACTTCGATCTGGTACCCCGGTGCTCCCACCACCCCCAACCTCCCCCACCCCTCCTTCTTCCAGCGATTCTCGTCCACCGCCCCCACCTGCCACCATCCACCCGCCCCCCCACCCCCGTCCGCTCCAGCAAAACTATAACGCGGTGGCAAACGAATCGGTTAGCGCGCCCGCTACCTGTCCATTCGGCCCCGGCAAAAACGTTAAAATAACAGAGATCTCTCCGGACGCACTCATACAGACACACCTACGCCGCCCCCGCCACCCTCGCCCCCAATACCCTGCAGCCCGTTTCCCGATTCGTTCCGGGAGTCATCCCTTGCACCGCACCCGTTGCCCTTTCTCTGTCGATCGTTCTATCGCTCATTATCAGGCACTCGCCGCTGCGAATCAGCTCCTGTGCCCCCCGCGTCCGAGTCGACTGCATCCGGAACTGCATCCACCACTACGAATTGCCGGTCCCCGCCCGCCCCCGTACCAACGCCAACGCCGACGCCGCCGCCGCTGCTGCTGCTGCTGCTGCTGCTACTGCTGCCGCCGCCGCCACCCTCCGGGGGACCACGTAACCGAGGTACAATGATCGTCGCGCGAATACGTAATTTTCGCAAACAAAGTAGCCGCGCAAATAATAAAACGCCCCTGTTTACCTTGACCGATGCGCGTTCTTCCCCCGCCAGACCCCCCTCCCCATTTCTGTCCGCCCTTCTTCCCCGCCCCGCCCCGCTTGCGCGCGAGCTTGGAAGCGAGCGCGCTCAGAATTTAATTACAATACCGGTCCGCCTAAAATAGCAGCCGGGGTTCCGTTGAAATCGTGTTTTGCGCGAGCGAGGCCTACGAAAAAATCTGTACCCATACGTAGTAGAGCGTAGAGTGTGTACGTATGATATCTGTGTAATTGGCGAGGCAGCTTACGTGGCCGACCGACAACCGGTCGTGGGAGGGACGGTTGGATGCTCCAAGAGAAGCTAGGCACAGCCTAGCCAGTCTGACCATGACCGTCCATAGACATTCGTTGTGACTGATACCTCGACTGCGGAAGTATATGAGAGATTAGGTATATTTATACTTCTCAGGATGGATTGTGTAATATGAATGGGAATAATGGGTGAGATTTGGTTGATTACGGCGTTTTGCTGCGTGTTGGAATTTTGACGTTATAGGTGGTACGGGGAGGGAAGAAAGGAAGCGCGGCGAGATCGCAGCTTCAAAATGTATGGGGATCCGACGACACATGGGAAATTCCAGGATGCGACATACCGGGCCGCTACTTCGGGATGCATAGGAGTACACTCTTTCGTGTCTATTGAAAAATTCCATGCATCCTCGAATTACCGCTCGACGCGGCAGGGCTTACGAGTTATGTTTTATTCTTGAAGGAGGACCTGAATTATTTTGCGCAACCAGTGGCAGCGCACTAAGCAAATTGCTCGGGGCTTGTCTTACGAAAAAGTAATTTCCAAGTGCGACTGATTTACGGTGCCGGCCCCGTAGCAGGAAGATTCAGAGTCCCTGGAAGAGAGCAGAGGGCTGTGCGTCGTGACTCGACGCGTCGAGACGCGAGAGCAAACAATTCTGGTCACCTTGTGGAAGTGGAGGTTTCGAAAATACAAGCGCAGCCGGAAAACGAGTTCGCAGGAATGCTCAGCCAAGCGCAGACTAGCTAACTGCTCCCTTCCCTCACTTCTCCTCTCATTCACTCTCTCACTCTCTCTCTCTCTCTCGCTTACTCTCGACTGTTGATGCGTTGGTACGTTAGCGTACATTTCGGCGCAGACCTGCCAAAAGGAAGTTCACATGGGTAAGCGGGCCCGCTCGCTAGAGTCGAGTACGCACACCTAATTATAACTATCTTACATCTACCGCATCGTATTATTAAGCCGAAATATATCTGTCGGTTTGCTCGCCCCACTGTTTGCGTCGCACTCCTTGCGATGCGTTACAATCGCCCCATACGTTTTGCAGGGTTCGAGCTTCGTCAGACGGGGACAGGACTCCTGGCGAAATTTGCAAGGATGCGCATAATAATCGTCGTCATTACCCGGTGACTCGCCTCCCGGAAGAGGGACTGCGTTCCCACGAGCACGCTCGTCCGATCGCATAATCGGGCAGGAGTCAGGCCGACAAATCGATCGAAATCACCAGCGAAATCGGGACACCGGGAATTCTCCGGCGGCCAGCGAAAGCCAAACAACAACGAGCCAATAATCGCCGCCCGGAAAAACAGTCGCCCGATATTTTTCTGTCGCGAGAAAGTGAAAAACACGTGTTGCCGGGAATGTCGACTCGGGGAGAGGGCGGGGTAGAGCGGGGGATTAAAGTGCAGGGCGAAAAATAAATTCGATAGACACGCTTACCCGAAAAAATCGGGTTTTTCGACAGCCTGGCAAACTACCGGACCGGCGCGAGACTCTTCGTCATCAGTGGCTCGTCATTGTTACCCAGTGAAAGCTCTGACTCGAAATTAAGTTCGACACGGTAAAACTGAGTAACGTGCAGACACTTTTTGTAGTATATTCTCTACGTGCGATCTGCAAACGCTCCAGTTTTTTCTACCTGTTATTGCGTTACCTCACGTTTCGTCGGACGCTTCCCAGAATTGTAGTGATAACAATGCTTGCGAGCGAGCGAGCGATGCAATCCTCGGCATACTTCGGCGTCGAATTCCACAGCTCGCACCTAGCCAAGGATTGCCTATGTATTGCAATTTTATTAATCGAAAGGACGACTTTCATCAGCTTTCAATGAACGGTGAAAACATTCGTCCGAACGCAATGCGTAAATTCGTGAAGGGAAAAAAGAAACTGTGCGTTTGCATAAACATGATCGTGTCTACTTATTGCACTTTGGAAGGTTTAAGGTAAAGGTGGGAGGAATAAAAATAGCTGGTTAAAGCAGCGACACCGGAGGATGCACACAGCTTCTGGGTGAAAGTCTCAGGACATCATTGAATATCACTCGATGAATACGCGAACCTGTTTCCTTTCGGTGGCATCATCATCATCTAGCATTGACTGATCCGGCGGTATAAGCAGTGGCTCCCGAAGCAGGCCTACGGAGTTAGGAATCGCAAAAAAAAATTTACGGCGATCAGCAGGGTTATGTATGTAATTTATGCAACGGTGTCGCGAAATCTGCAAACAAGTCTAAAAATCGTTCTCGCACCTCTATGGGTCCCCCGGTTTCAGCGATTTCATAACCAGTCTTGCGTCACGTACACACTCACACAGTACGAGGAACGAGCGCTTGGTGTGCCTCTTCTGCACCTCCTGCGTCCCAGCTCATGCTTATCCGATGAATGTTCGCCTGATTGTATTGCTCCACTATGCCCGCTTTGCGGTGCATATGTTTGTCGCGCCCAATGTCGCCCACCGAGCGTGTTAGCTGCACACCCGCCTACCCACTTCCCAATATCCTGTCACTACGCTTTTTTTTTTTTGCAAGCGACCGATGTAGTACGAAATCGCTAGGACGAACTGCACCGAAAAACGCTGACACGCAAAGTCGCCGAGCCTGTTTCGGAGCGCGCGAGATTCCACCGAGAGGAGCAGAGCCGATTCGAAGCACGGTGACGTAACTTTTAATTCCTTTACGGAATTCGCGATACGCATCTCATTATGCCCGGCCTTCGTCGGGCACGCCCGCGATTGCACCGATCACCGCTACCAACACACACATGCACGCAACTTAACCGAGCCGCAGATCGGAAGTCCGGTTTTTCTTACATTCGCCGGCTGCGCTTATGAATTCCGACGGTTAAGGGCGTCGCGCCCTTAAGGCGGATGGAAAAACTTGATCGAATCACGAGCACCCGCGCAAGAAGGTGCTTCCGTTTGGATACAAGTGTAATTGGGAGGTGCACCACGTGAATTAGGGTCCCTGAACTCGCCTTTTTTTTTTTACCGGGGGAAATTGCAGGAACGTCGGCAGCCTGTTTCCTGTCTCCGCGTGTCAAGTGCGGAGCCAACTAACTACACATGCCGAATAAATGATGATGTTTCGAGGAACGAAATATATAAGATCGACATCGATTAGCAACTCTGTATAAGTGGTTACCAAGAACGATTAATTGCTCGCATAGAAACAGGAACGGAACTGCGTAACACCGGGCGGAATTCGTTTGTAGGCTAAAGTGGCATGGTCGGGAATATGCATGGAAAAGTTCAGTGGCCAGTGCTGGGTGTCCGAATGGCGGAGGGGTCAGGAAGCAAGAAGTTGCTGGGCGCAGCGCGTTTCGCTGCGTGCACGTAGCAAGGAAACAGGCAGATTGAGCCGAAGTGACAGTGACAGTGACAGTGATACATCGCCGCTCGCCCGAGAGCGTCCGATTGCCAAATCCGATGAGCGCACGTAATAAACTGCTTAAAGGACAGCGAGAAGTCAAGCGGCCTCTGCATCCCACTTCTTCGAAGGCCTATTTGTTAATTTAACGTCAATCCAGCGAGGATTTCAACGCTGCAATCTCGTCTCTACCAGCTATCGCTTGGCTCCTCCGTGTCGGGCGGGCTAATATGCCTGCGCAATCGTATAAAAATAATTTCTATCGCTCGCCGGCCGGGCGATAGTGTACGTGTTCCTCTGCAAACACGGCGCGCGTCCCGCGCGCGGAGTCAGCTGGTCAGCGTAATTGTAGCTCTAGGAAAGGCGCGCACGATTGCCTAAGAGTTCTCTATGTGCACGTTCGGCCCGCTCGGTCCTCGCTCCACCTCGCACTCTGCATTCTAGGCCAGCGGTTCCCAAATCCTGCCCCGGAACTCAAAGGGATCCGCAAATTCAAAGACACCGTTGATGTTTCCACAAGCAATGAAATATTGATGAATAAAATACTGATAATATTAACTTATAGCGTACTTAAACGAGGTGAGTAATTCGAGTGCAAAGTGTTAACTCAGTAACAGTACTGCGTACGCGTGCGATCGATCCCTCGTAATGTTAGACGAGCGGATGCATCGGGGAAATACGAGCGACTGGCAGTCTTTCACTCGTACACGTGTAACAGCTACTCGGTACAACCAACACTACGGAATATCTCACCTCTTCGCAGGGATTAACTGTGAAACTTTAATCCCTCGCCATTAATATCTGAGGAGTCGGCTTTGGTTCAGAAATGATCAACGTCTTCAATTCGTAATTGATAACCGATGAGAATCGATCAAATTGGGTCAACACCGCGTGCCAGTAATTTCTAGTGAAGTTTGCACAAACCGGGCATACCAGAGATCGCTGCAATCTGTAGCGTAGTCAGTCGATTTTAGCATTGCGTTACGTGCTCCTTGTAGCTCGATTGCGAAATATCCAAGCGTTGCCGTGTTGCCGAAAAGACAAGCGGACACGCATTAGGAATTCGGTGAACCCGTGGCATTCTCGATCGAGAGGAGGTCCACGATTGATCGGTCATCTGATTATCGAGTTTCGAGTGGTCCAGCTGGAGAGGAGAGTTGCTCGGGCAAGTGGTCAACTAGAGGAATCCGGATCGTTTTCTGCGCATGGTACACAGGAGGCCGATGGGCCCAAGCATCAGCGCGAGGAATGTCTGCCAGGGCTTGGAACTCTGGAGTCCGGTGAGATTTTTAACACGAGAGATTATCTAACAGCGTGGCAGAGTGGCGTGAATGCAACGTAGACTTACGGCCAAGAGAGTGAGTTCTTCTCTCTCGAGAATTCGAAGGTAAAAGGATGAAGCGAGAAGGAGAGGAGTAGCGTTGCAAAAGGGAGGCAAAGGGCAGAACGGCAGAAGGTCGAGAGGAAGGGATAGGTGGACGGCGGTAGAGAAAGAGAGCCGAAACACAGGTCCCGGGGCCCAGGGTGGCTAGCTTTTGAAGCTGGGCATAAAAATGGTGGCGGAAGAGGGAGTAGAGAGAGGACGAGGGATAAAAGGAGGAGAAGAGAAAGAGAGTGAGAGAGTGAGTGAGTGCGGCGAGGCAGTGAGCAGGGGGAGAGGGAGAAAGGCGAACGGACCCTTAGAGCGAGATCGAGGAGGAACCAAGGGCCAGGGGAAGGGGTGTCGAGGAGGCACAGGAGGTGAACGTCCAAGGGGGCAACCTGTTCGGGGTTCATGGCCCTCTGTCGACTAGCAAACTCGCAGGAAGCCATCCTGCCGAATCTGCTAGCAAGCCTCGTGTAAAGGACCGCAGCACTGCAACTCACTCTACTCGCTCCTTTGCGAATACCTTCCTTCCTCGCTTCTCCAGCCGTCACGCCACAATCAGCTACGCTTTACCATTCCTCTCGCACACTTACAGCTCCTGCCAAAAAGTTTCGGGCATCGGCTTGGATCCCGACAGATTTTCCCATCCATTCGAGAAAGGATTCTCCCGTAAAAATAGAGAGCTTCTCTTACTCCGTCGAGAAAGATCGAAGAGTAGAAGGAAGCGCCTGGCTAAAGCGAGTCTAAGGAGAACCAGTTTTCGGCTGTACACTGTACACGGCCACCACCGCCACAGCTTTCTCGTTCAGTATCCACATTCGAGCTATGAATTCAAGATTATCTCGCTGCAATCCGGTAATATCCCGTTTCCCGCTATGCCGCGCTTTTTGCCACTACTCTTTTAGTTAAGTGGGCAGTAAGAGTAGAATTTAGAATTCATTCACGTTCGTGAAACGGTGGTTCACCTACCGTTCTTACGTTGCTTTGATCTCTTTGTAAATGTGATGAGATCGATGCAATTTTTCACTACGATAATTCATGATTCACCTTCGAGCAAAGTAATCAGAAACTCGAAATAAAATGATACATTCTTTGGTAGTTGGATTTGGGGAATCTCCAAAGACTACTGGTCCAATTTCATTTCTTTCGCTTGATGCTGTGGCGAGCAGAGGTCAAGGAATCTTGGCGAGATCGTTGACGCTGCGATCGGTGATAGCAGTCCATATGAAATGAATCTAAAGTCGATTCCGATGATGCAGCGTGGCACTCCTTGAAACGCTGATGACGCCAGTGGATACTAGAGAGATTCTCGCGAAAGACTTTATTCTGGGAAATAAAAGAGCAGTTTCTAAGCGCGCCGGGACCTATTAGGCAAGCGCGTTGGTGGCGTGTATGGATTATAATCTTATCTTGCAGCCGCGTTAGTCACACAGCAAATATGTTCCAACGCAGAAAAAAAAAAGATAGGTCTCGCGCGTCGCCTGGCAGACTCGTGTTGGCGAAGCACTCGCAGAAATAAGAAAGAACTTGTCGATTTTAAGACTACGAGTGAGAAAGAGAGAAGGTGTGTCCAGCTAGAGAGAGCAGTCTTCGCACGCGCCCGCTCGATGTACAATCGGGCCCTCTGTTCTTACTGCCAGTTGTCATCTTATTTCATCGGCCGAATTTCGGTCAGCGGTAATGCGAAACTCGGCACCGGGCCTTGGAGACACGTTCGAGCCAGGGATCCGGCTCGATTTACCTTTCCAGACCACAAGAAAGTCGATGGACGCAAAGATTCCTCCACTCGAAAGTCGATAAGCCCCTCGGCTTGCACAGAGAGCAAGCTCAGATTAGGAGTCGTCCCATCCGAATCTCCACTCTTTTCATTCGAGACCTTCGTGAAAACTCGGTGTCGAGCTTCTAAGGATCGCGCATAGATATCCTGGCCGTTTTATCAGGTCGCGCTCTGGTCCAACTCCATCGAGGAAGCTCAAGATAAAACAGAGGAATTCCTCGCTCTCGAAAGTTAGAAGCTGCACAACAGGAGCGATGCAACTCGAAGCGGCAGACAGTCGGCAGCAGAGATCGCACGCAGTTTCTGCGAGAGCGGCGAGCGTACATGTGCAGGCGCGCGAAAATGCTATTTCGGAAATGGTATTTTTAGAAATGGCATACATAACTAACCGATGCAGAGGTAACTTTTTATCGCGAGCTGCTCGTAACTCGTTGGGAGTGAACGCAGTTCGGAAGGAGGATCGGATCCATCCTGGAACTCGATTATCCCGTAGATCCATAGGAAGAAAACGGCCGAGAGAAAATAGTAATTATGGTAGCGATGACGAGTGGATTGAAGGGATGAGATGGCGTAAGAATAGGGCTGGAAAAAAGCTCGGGGGTACCTTTGGCGAAAACGATTTTAACATCTGACCTCAAGTCGGGCGAGCGGCGTGTCTTACCCGGCAATTAGATTACAGTACGTGGTGCGCACATCGCGCTACGTTCCGCCGGATCGAGCGAGATGGTCAATTAAGGGCGGCTGGAACGGGAGTTCGCTAATGACCCGCAAGATATTAATTGGCCCGGGGACTTGGCTCGGCGCGGTGGTTTCGAAGGCGGATCGACCCATAAACGAAACCCGAGATAGTCCTGCTGCTGCTGCTGCTGCTCTCCCAGCTGCACACCTGCCATTCGCCGATTTTGCAGCCGTTGCTGCTCTCTCGGAGACAAAGAGATCAGAACGCGCGCCATTAGTAGAGAAGGGTCTCTATCGTCGGCCCAATTCTCACCTCGCCCTTGCCAATTTTCCTGTCGGTGGCGCCCCGGCTATTTCGACCACAGACCAGCCTGTTGTCCCTGCTAACTTTGCAAATCAATCCGACCCCGAAAGGAGTCTGCCGCTGTTCTAGCCGAATTTCATTTCGCCCCGGGGCGAGCGAGTGTGAAAACGTGCTCGTCGCTTTCAGTCGTTGCATTAGTATTTTACAAGCAGCTATCTTTGTTGACCCCGATGAATTTGTCATTCCGGCAATCGAGGTCGCCTGTTTGACAAGTTTAGCGCAATTCCTCGTAAAGCGACTACCATTCGGCGAATGTTAGATCGTCCAGTGATTCCTGGGACACACATTCGATCCGAGCAGGGCAGCTATTACTTTTATATAAGTCAAACCCTCCCGGCCTGATTTTTCACTGGTCGGTTGGGCGATAATTGGACAACGAGGATCAATCGTTCGAGCATAATTAAACGACGACGAGAAGGACGCGGATCTGCATCCAGCGGCATTATCACTCTAATCTAGAGAGCATCGAGCCGGCCGGCGGCCCTCGGGCCGGGTAAACACCTTGCAGCCTGTTGACACAGATGCATCAGAATTATAAGTGACATCGGGAGACATCGGTTCTTTATAGATTGATAATTTACATCGTTACGGGCAGCGAGCGATCGAAGCCATCGAGCTAACGTCCGGGGGAAAAAATATCACGCACTCTCTCGCATTATCTCTCACTTCTATATAGATGTGTGCCTGTGCGTGCATGCGTGCGAGCCAGCGACTGGCGGCCGCGGAGTAAATATTTTTTTAACAACTTTCGATTCCACGAAACTGCCATTAACCACTTGCCATTCGATCTTTCTAATGCTAGCACGCACCAACCTTGATAATTTCACAATTCGACTATTGCATACGGTACTCGAAAATCTAAGTAATTATTAGTAGGAATATACATGCAATACTTTATCAATCTTTTGGATGAAAGAATCACGGCATGTGGCGAAAAATGATGAGAAGTATTCGACGTAGAGCTAACTGTACATAAGTTGGGCTATGCCTGGCTAAATGCCGCGGCAGGCACTTGGAGCCAGCAGTTGGCGGGCGTGTTCGAAGGGCGAGAAAGATGGAAGGAAAAGGAGGAAGGGTGCAGCCTCCGGCGAGTACTCGTACTCGCACTCGTACTCTCGTAGCAATACTAGCGCGAAGGGAAGAAGTTTGCGAAAAGACGATGTCAGAGTGCGAGGGAGCGGGAGCGAGGAAGAATGAGAGCGAGATGCTGAGATGCTCCAGGACTGGGTGCTGGGTGGCCGGGTCGAGGAGTGCGGGGCCCCGTTCTCTATCTTACTCGGCTGTACTCCCGAATGTAGACTCGCAACGGCGTCGGCGGCGACGGTGGCGGCGGGCGCGGGGGAATGAACGAAGGAAGAGTTGAGTTGAGCCGAGTACGGATGAGGCGTCGGGAGGCCAGGGAGGAGCAACGCTCTCTGTTGCTCGCTCTGTTTCAAAAAGAGAGGGTTAGGGGACTACTAGGGAGGAAATGGTGGGGCCAAAGAATTGGCGAGGACCAGGCTGACGGAGGAAGAGGAAGAGGAGCAAGAGCAACCACGGCTTCGGCTTCGGCTTCGGGCTTCGGCTTCGGCTTGGACTTCGGCGGTGGCAGCGGCAGCGGCGGCGGCGGCGGCGGCAAGCAGGCAGGAGCGCGCGAGATAGAGACGAGGTTGGAGGTGGCGGTGGAGGCGGAGGTGGCGCGGTGGAGGAAGAGGATGAAGTGGAGGTTGAGGTGGAGGAGGGTTGGTGGAGTGGCAAAGTGCTGTTGAGAGGGGTTTCGCGGCCGAACTCGGTGTGTGTATCGGTGTGGCCGCGGGAGCGAGGGTGGGGTGGCCGCCCCTCTCGCGCCTTAACCCCGCCAACGAGGAGATCCGGTGGAGCGGGGGCCAGAGCCCCTCTCCGCCTGCCGCGAGGTTCCTATGAATTTTGCGACACTCAATAAAAAGTGGTTCCACGAGGTTAACATTTCGGTAACTATACCCTCGCCTACCCGGGGCGCGCACGCACCGAGCAGCAGATCCGACGAAGCTGCGGACCTACGGGCGCACTTACACACACCCGCCGGCTCCTTTGCACACTCCGCACACTGGAGAACCAACGACGAACTCTCTCTTACTGACAGAGAGACAGAGAGAGAGAGAGGGGTACACACGTGTGCACGCACGACGTAGCCAGAGCCGAGTAAGCACGTGCACAGACGGGGGACTTTGGAGGCGTACACACCTACGGAAATCGGCGCGCGGGCGAGCGAGCCCGACGGACAGAGAAGAGG